>ML675621.1:5574410-5697125 GCA_007922155.1 Mesoclemmys tuberculata
ATCTACCGCATTGCCCTTGTCTAAGTAATCCGTCACCTTCTCAAAGACTGTGCTTCCCAAAAATATAAATTAGTCTGAAAGTCATTTTCTAGCTAACACATGACAAAGTATTTTAATTCGTGTGTCCAATAATCCAGACAGCATCACAGTACAATCTCAATTCACAGTATTTCCTCTTTTCCCATGTATTTCTGCAACACTTTTTTTTATTTTCTACCCTACACAATGATTTAGAAATAGTTTTGTTTCTAGACTGTGGTGAATACACCCAAGACAAAGCAGACAAAAGGATCAAATGCTGATGTGTTTGCCTGCAAAACAAAGTAAACTGCTTTTTTAACAATTTATTTCAATTTTGAAATTTTAGTTAAAACAAAGTGCATAGTTAGTGATGTTTTGAGACAAAGCCATGCAGGCTATACTAATGAAGCAGTAAGAGTTTTGTTGGTTTAAAACTTAATATGCAATCCTATTTTTCTAGCTCTCAAAATGTCTGACATTTGTATGTGTTACTTTTTGGAGTAAATTGTAACTTTCAGGCCCAACTAAAACATTACATTACACTAATGTTTAAGAAGCAACAGAATTATCTGCAACAGGCATCTCAGGTACATTTAAACTCAGCATCAGACTGTGCAAATTAGCTCTTTCTAGTTAAAGTTTACATCACTAATGGCACAATTTAACAGCCTCCCAAGTCCATATATGCAGAAGGAGGAACATATTTGCAGTTCACTCCAGCTTGTCTATTGTATACATATAAAACCCGTGACCGCTTTCATGAATGCATGACTAATGCCTGAGCACATGTCTACACAGACTAACCAGCACACCTATTCCAAAGTAACTCCATATGGATACTTCATTCTGAAATGAGTGACTTTACTCCAGAATAACTGATCTGCATCCAAATCAGGGTAATTATTTTGGAATAAAATCATTTACTCTAGAATAGAGTGCCTATACAGGGAATTATTCTGGAATAGCTATGCTGGAAAATTTCCCCTATGTAGACAAAGTCTTCACGATTTCATCATTCAACACTTTATAAATTTGATTTAAGAATCCCTATTTAAACTAAAACATGACAATCTCAACTCACTCTACAACAAATCCTGTGGTGGACTAAGAACAACGTTGATGGGTCTCAAAGGGGAATGCCATCCAGCAGCTGTTTTACAAAAGGTACCCTGCAATTTAGAATGATGGGACACATATGAACCTCAGGACTCGGGAAGGGTCCAAATGATTCCCAGTAGGAGAAAAAAAAGTCAGTCAAGACCAAAAGCCAATATCAAATTAAAGCACAAAAACAAATGATCCCCTAAAGTTGCACACACCAACTAGACAGCACATATTAAATATAAATTTAATACCATGCTCAAAAATTCTACTTTGTGGCAAATATGCTTTTTCAGACAACTGCCATAAACTTAGTATCTGACAATGATGATAGCTCAACCAACCTGCAGCAGACTAAAGATTTATCAGTTTTCACTACTGTCATTGGGAACCACAGGGGCAGCAGTGAAAGTGACAAGTTTGTAATTCATTTCACTTTGAGACAACTTGGGTCAGCTTTCAGCAACAACAACGAAGTACTGGAACTATTCAGAAAAAGTGTAAATGAACAAATGTATGGAGAAGAGGTGATATATGAAAGTTAATGGATGGGAAGTAGGAGGAACAGAGGGCAAAAATGATGGGATAAGGTTAAAAAAAAAGAAACAAGGTAGAGAGATTGTGGGTGGAAGTCGAACACACAATAGAGGGAAAGAAACAAAGGGCTTTAAGGAACAGAAGGGAAGAGGAGGAAAACAACCAACATTTAAAACAAGCCAAGAGAATATATGGAGTGAAGACAGGAAGAGATGAGATCAACACACACAAGGCTCTTTTTTAAACAGATCTTCAAGAGAAAGTAGAGCAATATTGAATTTCAATTATATACCATACACAATATATAATTAACTATTGTTTTATTCATTTAAATTGGAGGGAGCATAGCAACATAATTTTTTCCCAAAACCCAATAAGCAAGTTTTTCTATGGTTAGCATATATACCCAGCCTATAAACTGGAGGAAACAGACTGAACATGATAAGTGCCCTTGTATTTTTATTTTAACTTCAAGACAGTGCTTTGGTCAGAACATGTACTGTCAATCTTCAGTATTCCATCAGGAAATTCATACTTATGTACTTAATAAATAAGGGGACACTGGTAAGGAGGTGTAATTGCTCTCCAGAATAGGGAGGAAAAGTTAAGATAAAAAAATCAGCTTGAAATGTTGCCAAAATTTTTATTACTGAGTTAAAAGTAGTTTCACATATTCCATATATCCTTGAGTTCTCCCAATAAATTTTGTCACAATACACTTTTTTCTTCTTTTTCGGAAGTGTTTTTCACTCTCCTGTGTGAAAAACCCAAACAGGGAGATATGACTTGACTAAACAGAAGAAACACTAAAAATAGCTATAAAAAGTGCTATCAAATACAAAAGGTAAACAAACCACAAAAATATTTTTAATCTAATCTTTAGGTGTTATTTGTGACAAAAGTCGTTTAAAAACATTCAGACAGAGTAATTTTAAGTTGGTGACCCTTCAACTAATAAATTTACAAATTTCAAAGATTTTTTTAAATTAGACTTGAAAAAGTCCTCTGCTATAAATTTTATTTCCTATAAATTAATCTTTCTGGATAAATCTATTTAATTGCATTTTTTTCTGTTGTGGACTTGCACCTACAAGGAGGTCAAAGTGTTCACACTTATAAAATGCTAAATATTTTTATAGGGTTTGTAACGATTTCTTTAAGGGTAAGATTTCCCTCTTGCATACGGAACAGAAAAGGCTAACTTAATTCTGGGGTATATTAACTGGACTGTCATATCTAAAATACAGGAAGTAATTGTTCTGCTAGTCTTTGCACCAGTGAGGCCTCATATGAAGTACTGTGTCCAGTCTTGGGCACCAAACTTTAAGGACATAGACAAGCTGATGAAGGCCAGAAGGAAAGCAATGCAATTTTTTTTAGAAAACCTGATATGAGGAAAAGTTTTTTAAAAAGATGAGTGTGTTTAATCTACAGGGAAAAAAGCTGATGTGGGACCTGTTAACAGTCTTCAAATACCATTAACGGCTTTTATACAGAGAACAGCGATAGATTGTTCTCCATGTCTTCTGAAGGTAGGACAAGTAGTAATTGACTTAATTTGCAGTAAGGGAGATTCAGGTTAGATATTATGAAAAAAAATGTCCAGCTAGAAAGGTTAATTACAGGAATAGGTTACCAAGGGAGATTGTGGAATCCTTGTCATTGGAGGCTTTTAACAACAGGTTAGACAGACACCTGTCAAGGATAATCTAGGCATACTTGATCCTGCATCAGCATGCACAGATGGATTAGAGCAGTGGTCCCCAGCCTTTTTTGCACCAGGGACCGGCTTAAAGCAAAACTATTTTTCCAGGGACCGGCATGGCGGGGCGGGGGTGGGGCAGGCACCCCAGCAGGCAGCACTTCACACCACTCTCCGCCGTGAAATTGACTTGCCCGTGTCAATTTCGGCGGCAGAGCTGGAATGCAGGGTACAGTCTCCCCCGTGAAATTGACTCACCCTTGTCAATTGCGGCGGCAGAGCTGGAGGGTGGGGCCCACAGCACAGAAATTTACCATTTTAAGAGCCGATTCGCTCTTAAAGTCGTAAACCACTGCGAAACAGACTGCCTAGCGGCTAAATGAAGAGCCGCATAGCCGCGACGCCGCGGACCGGCAAAGAACCCCCAACGGCCCGGTACCGGTCTGCGGACCGGTGGTTGGGGACCCCTGGATTAGAGGACCTCTTGTGTTTCCTTTCAGCCCTATATTTCTATGTTTTGATGTGCTTTGTACAATAACCCACCACAAACTATAATCAGAAGGGAATTCAATCAATTACATAAGTGGGGTTTTTTGTTGGGTTTTTTTTTAAACAGTCAGGCTTGTCTTATTCTTACATTTATACACCCTATAAAAAGTAGTTTTTTATCACACAATTTGGAAAACCTGCAGCCATACATCCCTTTATGATCTTAATGGATCTAACAAGTTAAGCACACAGTCAGGCAAACAGGACTGGAGATCTCCAAGAACATATAAGGACTGCAGAAAGTAACATTCAGAACTGGGTATGTGGCACTTCTCCCTTGGAATCAGTAGGGTCTTTCAGAAGAAATAAAACATAGGCATCATCACTGGTAGTCATTAAAGAATACAAGGCACTTTTGAAACAGTAAGGCATTAAAAACCAGTATTCTGGTCAAATTCTAATGTTACTAATTACATTTTTCCCAACAGTGTCAACTGAATAAAGTATGTAGTGTTGGACTCAGGATATTCCAGAGAAGATGGGTGAGGCAATATCTTTTATTTGGACCAACTTCTGTAGATGAGAGAGACAAGCAACCAAGCTTACACAGACCTGAAGAACACCACACATTTCCTGTATAAACTGTTAAGTAATGTTTGTATTTAAAGACAGCTGCATCATTCTACCTAGGAGGGGCTGGATTTCTGATAGATTAAGTGATTTTTCTTTAGAATGGAAGGGGCTAAAATAATGAAGTAGTCTAGATCCCTACTTAAAACATTGTATAGGAACAGTAAAGCACAGGCATTCTTCACTGCTAACCTCTTACTTTTCTAGCAATGGTAAAATGCTATTCTCAGAGGTACAACACTAAGTTCTTCTGCAGCTAATTATAATTACATATAATTTAAATTATATCTGATAATCCTTCTGGTCCTAAACAAAGACAACACACTGAAAAAGAAAAGTGAAGGGTGTGTTAATTCTAAAGCCTTGTGTACGTTAAAGAATTTGATATTAGTGTAACTACCCCAAAAATCAGACTTGCACCCACGCAGCTTAATACAGTAATGTAAGTATTCACCAGTGCTTCTACATTAGGCATTTGCACTATTATAGTTATACCTATGGTTATACTGGTGAAAACTCCCTTACCATAGATAGGTCTACACCTTTATTGCATAATATAAGTTGGAATATTATAGAAAGGTGACAAATTTATATTTGTGTCTGGAAAACGTAAAACCATCATTCAGTCTAAAAAACAAAAAAGCTGCTTTTGAGGATTGGGCTGTTTTGCACATGCCTAACAGTCATTGTCCAGTTCACATTAAGCACAGTTACACACTAAAAAGTTCTAAGTCCTTTGGAGTTTGTTATGTTGATTTTTACAAAGAGAAATTAAGGAATACCAAACTTTGTTAAATATCAGGTACAATGACAAATTATATATGAAAAAGACAGATAATTAACATTAGTTCAGACTTGCAGAGTTTCACTTTCCCAAAGTAACTTTTTGACAAGAAAGTAAAATCCCACCCACCCCCTCCCCAATCAATGGCAAAGGACAGTCATAATTTTTCATGACAATTTAGCATGACTATTTCTCAAGGATGTAACTGAGAAATCATTATCTCTGCACTGATACAAAATGTGCCTTAATGTCTAAAATAATAATGCAGAGTGTTCACACTTAAACTAAGGGACAAAAGAGGGTATAAGAAAAGGAAAAAGAATAATACGAAGGATTTTCAAGGAGGGTTGTGTCACACTAAATCACAGACACGATGAAAAATTAAAAGACCACTTGACAAATGAACTCTAAGGGCTTGCATACACAGGGAAAATTGGTGACATAATTCTATTGGTTTAGTTCTGCCAGTATAGTTATGCAGCTATAACTCCATGTGGACACATGCATTTCTGAATGTAATTTCACTTCAGAAGCAATATACAACAAAACGAGAAAAAGGCAGTCTTATTCAGGCTTATGAGTATCCACACAGGGACTTATACATGTGAAACTACAGCAATAGAATTATACCAATAAATTTCCCCATGCAGACAAGCCCTAAAACAAAAGGGTATTCCGTAGCTCACACAAAAGACTGTAACCTATATAATGACTCTGTCAATT
Source organism: Mesoclemmys tuberculata (assembly GCA_007922155.1). Classification (NCBI taxonomy): domain Eukaryota; kingdom Metazoa; phylum Chordata; order Testudines; family Chelidae; genus Mesoclemmys; species Mesoclemmys tuberculata. The sequence continues at coordinate 5,580,398 of ML675621.1, forward strand.
TGACAGATTAAATAGGAATTATAAATCAGAGGTTCTCAATGCTTTTGGGATTGCAACCCACAAAATGCGTTTGGGGAGAGGGTAGCAGGGTTCATTCTATAACTCCCACATCCCACAATATTTTGTGGCCACAAAGGATGATGGGGTTTGTTTTGGCACCATTTTGTTGAGCACATGTGCGGATACCTACTGAGATATCAACTCCATAAACCCGTAATGTTCCTACTTTCCATCCACCCTATGCCCAACTCTGGGTCAGGAAGAGAGAAGCCCTGATGTGACTGGATTAGAAACAGCAAGGGAGTGAGATGGTGACAAAATAGGAGGATCGGTTTAAGCTGTTCCTTAGCTTCCCTTCCCTGGGCTTCTGCTTTCTCAACTCACGTATTTTGCTTCTCTCAGATGGTGGATACAAACCATCAGATGCTGCCTTCTGACCCACTTCTAGTCAGAAACCAACCAGTTGAACAGTACTGAACACTAATTACCTTTCCCTTTTATTCTAATTTATTTTCTATGACAGGAACTGTCAAATGTCTTCAGAGAGTGGGCCACATTTCTATAGTGTCTTGTGGACCATTTCCCCTACCATCTGTTGCTAGCCAGGACAACCGCTCTCATTCATAACACAACCACCTCCTTTCCCTTTCCACGTGACAAACATCCATGTGGCCCCTACAGAAATAGTTCAGGCAAAAAGCAAAAAAGATACACTGAATACTTTTAGATCATTACTTTCCAGCTGCCAGATCAATATAAAAGAAACAAGAAGGCAGCACCATCTGACCAGACATTGGCTGATATTCAAAGTAAATAAATTGAATATCAGAACCTTTGCTTGGTTTCAGGGGAGTATTAGTAACTCTGGCATTCTCAGTAGGCAACTGCTAAAATTTAAACAGAGCTAGAATTTAATGAAGCCCCACATTCATTCTAACCCAGTCTGATAGGGCTGAAGCAAGGCCCAACATTGCTGTGAGGATAGTTTGCATGGAGGGTATTAAGTGTCCCTGATAAAGAGAAACTTGCTTTATTTTTCTAAGAGACAGGAGAATTGCATGCTATTTAGAAAATTGCAGATTCTACAATTTTAGGTCCTCTACAGTGTTGCTACAAAATCTAAGGGCTAGTCTACACTGCCAAAAGTAGCTTGCATATCTCCCACCGACTTGCTTACGTAATCGCAAAGAATGCCGCTCCTCCCCTTCCAACAGGAGAAGGGGCTGGGGATCTAAGGCCTAATCTATACACAATTTTGTACCATTATATTTATCTATTTTGATTAGGAATGAAAAAAATTTTTAAGTTTTAAATTTTTTTAATTTTAAAATTTTACATTTTAAAAATAGTTCTACCGGTACAATCCCCCCAGCGTGGACTGAGTGACATCAGCATAAAAGATGCCTAATATCAGTATATCTTAGAGACTGTATACACAGGTATATTTTTCCCCACTTTTGCAATAGTAATATCTATATTGTTAAAGAATGCATTCACACCGCTTTTGTTTAGGCCACATAAGCTACCTTGTTTTTGAATCAGAGTCCACATAACTGCATTTTTCTGAAATAATTACATAGCATTCTGGGTAGATATCCCATGATGTAATGTCCCCACCACCAGGATCTACGCATCCTGGGATTTTTCTTGTGGTACGTTTTGGGATAGCAACCAACATTTACTAGAATTCCAGGACTTGGGAATCTGTTCTTTTGACTCCCGTGATTCCTCATATCATCCCATAATTCAACTGGTTTTTGAGAGCCTGCACTATTTTCAAACTCCTGGGTGACATGATACTGATGGTCAGCAATGTGAACAGGCTGCTTCAAATATATTGGCAGTTACACAGCTGGATGGCTCTAGATGAGTTAAGAGACAGCCATAGCAACATCGCAAGGAAACTGCTAAAGGAGAAATAGGGTGAAAAAAATAGGTACTTCTACAGGATATTCTCCTGCAGCAACTTCATGCACTGGAGAACTGGATCTGGGATCAGCCGACTAGCAATGAATGGTGTGACAGGACAGTGATGCAGAACAGGGATGACCAGCTGTGGTGGCAGAACTTCAGGAGCCAAAAAGCTATTTTCCTAGGGATCTATACAGAGCTCACTCGGAGCTGCAGTGGTGGACCATCAACACAAGAGTTCCCCTAAATGTGAAGAAGTATGTGGCCATTTCCATCTGCCACATTCAACCAGTGGTTGTGGGATTTGATATTTCAGAAAAAAAATACTTTTAATCTTAAAATCTCTGGCACAGTTGTCATTTTGAGCATGCAGGATGGAAGAATAAAAACTGAGCAAGCAGAGCTTACCCAAAAGACAGTGGCCAGCCAATATCCAGAACAAAGTTGTTCAGTTCCCCCATTAGCTGTATTGTAACACAGCAACTACTACTTCCCAGAAGCAGTCCCCTCCACAACCCTTTCAGGCTGTCTCTGCCTGGGTTTTGGGAAACATCTCCGACACTGTCACTGCCTCCGGGTTTGGCGTGCTGAAGACATCTTGGCTGTCTGGAGAAATCTTGCAGTTGGGGTCCAGGGTCCCTTAAAGTAGCCTTCTAGTGTTGACACCTAGCTGTCCAGAACATTATGCTGAGGTTTGATTCTGGCCACTGAAGCAAAAATCTAGTCCGGTTCCTCATAATAGGTGGAGGTAGTGAGAGCATTATTGAAGGTTTTGTTTTTCCTCTCACATTTTATAGAGTTTCTTTGCTTTGAAGCTGCACTGGGACTTATCTCAGGAGTGACCCACATTTGCTCAAAAAGCCACTCATCTCTTGATATTCTGGTGACTGCTGTTAGATACGACTGGACATGCTCCTCTCCTAAAAAGGGCAAGGAAGGCCAGGAACTCTCAACACAACCATGTGCAGGCACACAACATGGCTGCTATAAGTAGTAAGTGATTCTGGGAGTGTGAACTCACCATAAACTGGAATCTCAAAAAGGGGCAAACCTATGTGTGTGCCAATATTTAAACAGGGAGGTAACATCCAGTCAAGGTAACCCTGGAGCAGCAAAGAGCACACACATAAACAAAGACTGATCCAGATATGAAGCAATGCCCTGTGGTACAGCAAGGGGAGGACTGCCAGAAGTATATTGTTAATCTGAAAAAGGGATATGTCCAAACGAACTTTATACCAGCATAACTCCTTCCAAAATAATTCTGCCACTTCCAAAGCAGATTAAAACAGGATAAGACACCAGATAACTTGAAAAACATCTTGTGTGGACACAAATTTATACCAGGGGGGTGGAGAGGGGAAAGTGCAAAGAGACACTTTCCCACAAGACCTTATTCGCATACAGGAAGGGGAATAAGCTATCCCAGTCTAAGGAACGTTGACACCAATATAATTGCATCCACACTGGGGAGTGGGAGGGAAGTTGTATTGTTTTAATTATACTAATATAGTTAAGTAATAGAACTGGTGTGTTTAAACAAGGCCTAAATTACCTAAAATAGTACCTAGATTAGAGGTTTTTAAAACTTGAAGGGCATATGAGGAACATTCCACTGGGGGAGAAGGTGCGGGGGGGGGGACACGACACGGACACAACAGAATGCGCAAGGCATTTTACTTTTTTAATTACTACTACATAAGAAGAACATGACATTGACAATTACATTGAAATAGCATGAGTAAATATTTTGCAACTGCTTTAATCAGATTAACTTTTTGGGCCTATACAAGGCTGCTGATTCAATGTAACACATCCTGTGTACAGCATTTAATTATAAGCCAAACATTTCTATAGCAACTATCACCATTCCCACTTTCCAGTTTAGTACATCATATCCTGTTCGTTATAACAAGCATTTGCACAGTGCTTATTCAGCTAGTGAGTGATATTGCAAAAAGATGGTAGTCATCTGAAACAAAAGGCAGAAGCTTAAACAGCTAAACAATGAAAAAAGAAAACATTGCAAAAAAAATATGATGAAGCATATTTGGATTTTGGTTTCACTTCCCTTGCAGTTAATGGAAAAATTAGGCCTAAATCTATAGTGTGTGCAGTAACCTTAGCATGCAACTTTGTTGAAGTCAACAAAATTAAGACACCATTTGAAAACAAAATGTAGCGATCTGGTAAGAGGAGATTTTTTCAAACGGAAGTTACAAGAAATTAAACCAAAAACATAATGAAAAATGTAGTATTCACCCCTGCAAATGTTCTAAAAGCATCATATCAAGTTGCATACCACATTGCCAAGAATATAAAGTCTTACACAACCAGGAAAAAACGGATTTTCCCAGCAGCAACTGACATTTGCAGGATGATGCTTGGTGACAATGCGACAGAGAAGCTAAAAATGATCCTGCTGTCAGACAACACGGTCAGCCACTGAATCTCTGACATGTCAGAAAATATCAATGCACAGCTGATCTCTTGATTGCAATCCAGCTGGACAAAGCAAAGGATATATTGAAAGAACCTAATTTAATTGCTTGCATTCAGTACTCTCATAAAACATCAATATTAGGAGATGTTTTGTTTGGCAAGCCAATTAAGATGCATGCAACTCTGGATCTGAACTGGTTAACATTTTAAATAACTTCCTAACATTTCACAAGTTGAAGTGGGAAGCATGCATTAGAAACCTGCATGGATAGAGGTCCTTCTATGTCTGGAGGTAGGGAAGGCTTGAAAGCCCAAAGTGTTTGAAATTGCTCCACATATTTCATTAACTCTTTGCATGATACACCAAAAAGCCCTTTCAACTTGAAACATGGATCAGTAACTTAATAATGTTCTGAGTTCTGCTATTAAAATCATGAAGTTTATAGGCTCGTCTCTTAGCAATGCTTTGTGCTGAAATGGGTTTGGAGCACGATGCTTTGTTGTTTCACATGTAAGTCAGGGGGCTATCCAGGTGGAAAGTGTTGCAATGCATTTATGAAGTGAGAAAGATTTTTTCCTAGTGGATTTGAATTTTAACAATCCAGAGATATTGTGTGATGCCCACTGTTTTATGCATTTGGCTTACCTTACTGATATTTCTGATAAACTGACTTCTCTAACTGTCTCATCGTAAGGCATGGAAAATACTATTTTTGACCTGAACAACAAGATATTATCATTCATCAAAAAGCTAGATCTCTTGAAAACAAAGAATAGAACTGGTTTAAGTATTCCATTCCCGTTGTTAAGTGATGCTATCAATAAAACAGAATCTAAACTAGTGAATGTTGTGCAGCCAATCAAGAATCACTTGACTTTTCTGAGCCAGTTTGGATAGATATCTTCCTGAAGAAAATGCACCTGTGAATGACTGGATTATCCAACCTTTTGTAGTGAAGGCACTGAACCTTGTCTCATCCCTCAAATGACATTCAGGATAAGATGAATGAACTTCAGAGTGATGTACACTGGACTATCAATTTTTTAAAAAGTCTTTGGGGGAATTTTGGCTGAAAGTTGGCTCAGAATATCTAGCTTTGTCAAAGTGTGCAATCAAAGCTCTTTTACCATTTGGTTCACCTTATTTTTAGGAAACTGGATTATCTGCACTGACTGTGCTAAAAACAAAGTACTGTTGGAGACTGGAAGAGAAGGACAACCTCAGAGTGTCAGTTTCAAAAATCCCCCCACAAATTGATAAACTGTCCACCAAAAAAATAGGCACACCCTTCACAACAATTGGTAAGTATCTGTGTATTTGAAACTTACAAGAGTAAGCAATTTAATTAAAGTTGTATTAAGGTCTCTTATGTTTATAAGCAGGCTATCAAGCATACTTTTGCATGTGTATTTTCGTCTGGGTTGGGGGGGGGTTGTCTGCAACCAAATGTTGTAACTCAAGGAAGGGGGCTCAGCTCAAAAAGTTTGGAAACCACTGACTTAGAGGCTGATACAAGAAATGGGAGCACCATGTACAGCCTAGGGACAGCACCCTACTAAATTCCCAACTACCACCAATTGCTGGGGATCTGGCTTCTCTCCTAGGCATTGCCCTTTACATTCTTCTTATTACCTAAAAGGTTTAGTTCTAATGTCTGGTAAAATGTGGGGTGATGTGATTTTGGAGGGGCGAGCAGATGGACAAGAGAGGGAGCAATGGATTCAAAAACGTTAGAAAAAATTAGTATAGCAGAGAAATTATGGGAGAGAAGTATTAAGATACGAAAGAGGAAACAGTTGATAATGTTATAACTGAATATGTAATAATATATAATTGTTTTTATTTGTATGCAATATTGTTGTAGAGGTATTGATCCAAAGATTTAGAGAGACAAGGTGTGTGAGGCAATATCTTTTATTGGTCCAACTTCCATTGGTGAGAAATTTTCAAGCTTACACAGAGGTCTTTATTTGTTTAAATTGCAGGTGGTACACTCAAAGGGCAAAATGCCACATATTTTTCACAGTGCTTAGTAGGTTTACTCCAGACACCGGTATGTGTTGGGTGAATTATTGACACCTGGAGTCAAGATATTCCTTTCACTTGGCATTACCTTACATTTACCAATATAAGTTTTCATCTGTCTTCACAAGGCCCATCACTAAGTTTGCTAGATCTCTGAAGTTCCTCAATCTTCTTTAGTTTTGACTAACCTAAATAATTTGGTGTCATCTTCAAGTTCACTTCTCTTTACAAATCATAGTTACATTAACCACCACCTCATGCCATGCTATACCCCACCCCGGAATCTCTTGCTTTCACCTGCTCATAACCAGGGCTTGAAAAACCCATCTGCCCATAAAAAAACTAAATGGGGGAAGTGAACTTAAAGTAATTTGCTGCTTCTTGAGAAAGCTAAAAGTAGTGGAGCTAAAAGAACAGAAACTCAAAGGAGTGGCAGAAATCCAAAGGAAGCAGCAAGAAGGATGGGAGAAGCATTGAGTAGCCAACACACACCCAACCATTAAGTCTGGGGGAAGGGAAGCAAGAGGTTTCCCTTCCAACAACTAGAAAGGACTTCAAGTTTATCAGACGCATACTAATCAGAAGCTGACACAAAAGATGAAGCCCCTCAGCAGGGTCCAAGGACAAAACTGTGGTAGGAACTGTACTACCTTTGCTCTGTCCAGCAGCTAGGAAACTGGTCTTTTCATCAGATCATACACCTCACAACTCACTGATTCTTCCCACCCCCTTATCTTTGTCAGCATGAGGTTCGTAGGGTTATCGATTGTCCAAGTCCTGCTCAGAGTTTTCTAACCAAAATAAAGGTTCTTTTCTGGCTGAAGCTTTCCATCCATTACCCCAAAGGTAAGAGTTTTTTTTTGAAAAATTCAGCAACATCTATTCACTGAAATTTTAAGTTATATAAGAGTGATAATTTTTAAAAATAGTTATAACTATTCATGTGCAGTATGAAATTGCTACTAAGTTTAAAATGGTGTGCTTTTGGGCCCCCGTTTCACAGTGGGGTTCTACAACTGTGTAGTCAAAAGCTTTTCAACTATGGTAGTACACAGAGAAAACAGTAGATAGAAGGGGCAAAAGAGAAAGGAAAACTAAAAACCAGGGAAATGAATAAAAACATAAGCTAATGTCAGTCACACTTCTAAACTACCCAAGAGTCAGGAAGTAAAGCTAAGATTCTCATAGCAATCATTACTCACCTACATCACACCTATCGAGTACTTTGGAACAGTAATTGATTGTACTTTAAGATCCAGTGGGTCCCAGTTCTATCCTCCCAAATACACTATTCCTATTCATTTCCAAGTGGAACAAGTGTATTTGAGAGATACAGCATCTAAAAACTATGAGCAATGTAGACAAGTTAAGGTTACTATGAACCTTAATTTCTGAATTTCCTGCCTCAAATATTTCATATCACAACTAAGTTTATATACTAACTTACATGATAGAGATGAATCTCAGTTCCTTAAAATTCTTTCAGGATGAAAGATTGTCACAGACAATGTATCCTATCACAAGTATTAAAAACTTGTGCATTATAGGCTCTTCCTAAATACTGGAGGCATTTAAGCTGGCTTGATGACAGAAGGTCAATCACAATAGGCAGTCATGACCAGCGGCTACACTAGGCAAGTTCCCAGACATTGAGTAGCCCCTGTTACTGACTGGCAAACTCCACAGCTACATGGTTCAAGGTAATTGCTGCAACCACATGGGACACTCAGAGTAGGGAGCCAGGCCCAGCCCTGCAATTTAAGAGCTACCTTTGTAGCGTGAGCGGGGGAGGGTCTCTCTCCAATCCCCCCTACACACACACACAAGCCTCCCACTCTCCTCCGTTTCCATGACTTTTCCCTCTGCACCTCTGCTGTGAAATTTCATCAAAATTTCCATGACAAAATCATAGCCCTACTCATGAGCTATGCAGTCGAGCAAAGGGCAACCTGCTCAGGTACATTTCATCAACACAGAACACAACAAGTCCAAGAGGGATAAGGAGACTCTACACCTCAACACCCCCCTAAAAGGGGTGCAAGAGGACATAACAAAGATGTCTAGCACACCCCAAACGCTGTCTATTTAGAGAATAAAAATAGCTGCATGCAGGCTTAAGTGAGTCATTAGGGCATGATTGGACTAAGGTTATGAAAAAAATATGGACATGGAAGTATGTGGATACTTTCTCTCCTGCAGTTGGGAGCCAGCCAACAACCCACAGGGCACTTACTATGCAGCTCAGACAACAAACCGGGGGGTGTGCATAACACCTAGGACCCTACGTGCCCCCGATAAAAGTCCACACAATTAATTTCTGCCTGCATTTTCTGACAGCAGCCAGAGCAGGCCAGCACACGGCATTAAACCCGCGGGAGCGACACACAACTCCAGGCCAGCGTCAGTCCATAACGGGGGGACAGACTCAGGGGGCGAGGGTCTCACGCCAACAGCCCACAGGAAGGTGCCTTGTATTTAACACTCCCCGAAACACGGACACTTGACGAGAGGCGGCTTCTCACCCTGAAGGGCGGGGGGGGGCACCTTCCCTGAGCCCACAAACGGGGGGGCGGGGAGCGAACACCTGGGTTACTTTCATTTGCTGCCACTCCTACGTGCAGCTTCCCCCCCCCCTCACAGGGTGCGGGCCCCTCCCCCCGCGGACCAGGGGCGGCGGTCAGTTGGGGTTTGAAGCCTGCCGCGGAAGCAGCGCTGAGGCCCCGCCCCGCCCCCCTCACGGGGCTCGCCCCGCTCGGGCCTCCCTAGCCGCTGCCGGCCGGGCACGCGCTGAGGCGGGGGGCGCGCGCGGCGCTCGCTCCCGGGCTGGGGCGGGGGTCCGTTACCGGGGTCCGGGCGGAGCGACGGCTGCTGGGGATACGGGGGCGACAGGTCCCGGTCCGGAGCCGCGTCCTTTCCGCAGCGGCGGCGGCGGCTTGTCAAAGAGAAAACATGACGCGGGAGGCGGCGAGACCGCGCGGGGCTATTGCCCAACTCTCGCGAGAGCCGGTGGCGGCTTCCCTCTGGCGGAGTCGGGGCGGGGCGGCGCCTGCGGCCTGACCCTGTCCGCGCGCAGAGCCGAGCCTGCAGGGCGGGGCCGCGCCGCCGCAGCCCGCGCGCTGCACGTAGCAGGCACTGCGGCTGCGCAGCCTGCGCCCTGTCTCCGCCCACGTGCTACCTGTGGCAGGCGCGCGTGCCACGGTTGACGTGCGCCGCCGGCCCCGCCACACCCAGCCGGGCGCCCCCTAGGGCAACGTGCGCCCCGGGCCATGCACCGCCGCGAACGCCATGACGGGTGCACGTGGGCTGGCGCTATGCGCGCTGCCACCTCCGCCTGAGCCCCGTGCGGCGTGCACCCTACACGCGCCCGCAGCCCCATGGCACGTTCCTTGCCCCGTCTGTGCTTGGGAGCATGGGGGTGCGCGTGCCCCTCACCGCCCCCTGCCCTGCGTGCCACAAGCTGCACAGCACAACGTGCACTGTGCGCTCCCCGTGCCATGTATGATGCACCTCTGCCCCACCGCCTCCTGTGCGCTGCACCTTTCACACCTGCCGGCCATGCTGTGGTGCATGCACCCTTCTCATCTCCCCAATAGTTTCCATGAGCCTACTGCCACAGCATACACTGTGCGCCAGGCGCCCTGCACCCCGCCGTATCTGTCCGCCCTGCACAATGAGGCTCCTGACCCAATATGCACCTCTTTGCCATACTATGCATGCTGCACGCAGTGCTAGCGTGCTCTACTCCTGTGACAGACCGTACCCCCGTGTTCATCCTTTTTACAAGAGGATGGCTATTTTTGTAGGAAGTGTGCCTTTGTGAGGTACCATCTGAAAATTATGCTGATTAGAGCTATCTGGTAAAATACATGTGGCAACTTTGTAAGTAAAGGTACAAGATTCCACTCTATAACGTCGCTGTAACGTGTTCCAGAGTTAGAAAGGCAGGCACAAACCTGTTCTTCGGACACAAAAAGCTACTCAGCACCTCAGCCAGGTGTCAGCATAATCAACTGGACACTCGCTTAGTTAAGCGACCATTTTTCAGCAGGAAGGTAGGTGTAATCAAGAACTTTAGGTATTAACAAGAGAACAACTTGGGGTTCCCACTAAACAGACCAGCTGTCCCCTGAACACCAGCTGGAGATAATCCTCAAAGAGAGGAGAAGGGCATAAGAATAAAGAACACTCCTCCACTCCTCTCTACTCACAGCAGCAATAAAGCCTGAAGAACTACTGAACACCCCCACATAGCAGTAGCACCAGAAGCCACAGTCTAAACAAACATAAGATGGTCCCAGCCCCTGCCCTGAAGCATTGAGTCTAAGGCTCCATTCTTATAATTTACTGTATGTGGGAGTACACCTGCATGGAGCCCCACTGATTTAAAAACTAACAAACAAAAACAACAAAACAGACCCTGCAGAAATACAAGGCAATCTCAAGATTGGGGCCTAAGTAGACAATGAATATATGAAGGGTAGGAAGAGAAGGATGCAAGTATACACACACTAATAGTAAAGGCGGCTATTTGAAAAGAATAAACTGGAAACATTTTGAAAAAAAATCACTGGTCTTCATTCAAAATGCTTTCTTTCAGCATGTACATTTTTTAAAAAATACATCAAATATGTAGTCTGGGATTTTTAGGTGTGTCTAATTCCCTTCAGTTCCTTTAAGAAAAACCAAGCCATATAATTTCTAATTCCTGCTGTCAGGTACCAGCCTGTGGACCAAGGAAAACAAAGGAAAAGTCTAGGTTATTGTGCCCCATTTATAATTGTAGGCATAGTACCCACCAGTATCTGCCCAAATTCTTATTGGAGAGGAAGGCTGAATTAACTACCTTCTTCCTACAGTTTCAGTTGAATATATTATTCTTCATCACTTCCAGTCCTAAACTGGTGTCTTGTTGCTGTTCACTATTAAATAGCTGCGGCATTCCACATCAGAGGTAGCTGCACTTCAAGAGAGTAAAACTTCTTGTATATAGGTTGAAAAATATGTAACTTGGGAAACTTCTGGGGTGAAAAGTACAAGCAAATTATTACAGTTAATAGCAATTAAAACAGATACCTGCTAAGAGACTAAAATTATCAGAACTATTTATACAGCTTTGAGCACCACCTGTGCTCATTTTTATGCTCATGTTCAAAAAGCTTTATTTTCATCCAAATGAAATAAAATCAATTTTACCTAGGTGTTGTTGGGGGGGTTGTTTTTTCGGTAGTAGGTGATACAGATTATCTTGGTTGACACACAAGTGTCTCAGTTCAAGTAATTGAGGCCATTTAGGTTTGTGTTTTCAAATGTGTAAAATTTCCCTACTTGATAATGTTTTTTCTTCAAGATCTTGTGTCTATCTCTTGGGTGATAGTTCCTCCCAACCAGCAGATGGAGACAGGACACCTAGGGTTTGAGGGTTTTTTGTTGTGTTTTTAAATAACAATTCTTTCCACAACAGTAATTGTTACTCAGCCTTCTGTTGGATATTATAAAAGCAGTACTCACAGATTGGACCTTCAAGATTTTTGCTAGTACACCTTAATAGTGTCATGAACATTCCCATGAAAAGATGATGTAAACAGAGAGCTGTTAATTTACACGACAGGAACTGGAGTGACACAGAAAATCTCAACAACAACAAAAAAATCTGAGAGGAAAATTTTCCTCTCATTTTTCAACCTACTATGCCAGTCCTGTCCTTTGGGACCTCCCAAAGCAATTCAAGCACATGAGTTCAGGAGGCACTGATGACAACCTGCAAAACCTCTCTGCTAAAAAAACTCCAACGACCAAGGCTCCTGTATATCAACTCTGCATTGCTTCAAACAAGTGTGCTCAACATTCAACCTTAAAAGTGTGTAACCCCCTTTCTTCACTGGGTTACTTTGGAGCAGGCAACACTCACCGGTGTACAAGGGCGCCTAAGGTTTTTAACAACAGAGGAGATCCCGAGTATCCCAGTGTTGGTGTGGGGTAGTTGGGAATCCTCTGTCCATCCCTCTGCTGCAATCCCTTTATCTCTCAAACGAATTAGAATTGGCGGTGCCTCCACCTGGCTAGCCCCTGCACACGCTCGATATTGGCTTTGGGAGCTGCCAGGACTAGACCTGGTCTAAAATTATAATAATCCAAGACATTAGTCTACTTTAACAATTGCAGTTATACAACTAAACATTCAATATCCTTAACTCAGAGTTAACAACCTTTACTTAGCAAAATAAAGAAACATGCCATAACAGACTGAAATTAAACATAAACCACAGAGACAGTTGAACAAACCAATTAATAAAACTGATTCACTATTGAGCTTGCCTACCAGGCATTCACAGTGCCATTATCTACCCCCCCTCTGGAGTGTGCACTCCCCCAGAGTTCAGGCCCTGACCCCTTTCTTGCGTGGGCGCGCTTGAAGATCTGTGGATGGAGATTGCTTTGTGGGTTCACTGCACCAGCTCAGCCAAAGCATCAGGCTGGAGACTGGCAGTCCTGGCCCTGCTTGAAGGGACTGTGTCTTGGCCTCTTCTCCGTCTGTCAATCTCTCTGCTACGCCTACCTCACAAGTCCAATGCAGCTCTGTGCTAAATCCTCATGTCAGCAGGCTCCCGGCAGCAGTCAGAGGCAATAGCGAGCTTGGGATCTTGTTCACCAGCAGCCACAGCAGCAGCAGCGTCGAGACCCAGCCAGCAGCTTCCAGCCTGGGCTCCTTCCTCCCCAGCCCCAAAATGGAGTCTCCCACATGCCTTCTCTCACTCCTGCAAGGGGAAGAGTCTCTCCTTTTTCCCCAAGGCATTATGGGAGTTGTAGTCCCCAGGCTCTTCCCCGCGACAATTAAGTAGGTAGGCCCCTAAAGTACAGGGTGCCTACAAGTGCCTCTGCCACCACTTTTCTACTAGCAAAGTAAGACTTCTTTGTCAGTTATTTAATGCACTCAGAGGTGGCCAACTGGAATGCTGCTTGGCTTTTGCTTGGTCCTTTGTGCAGGATGAACAGTCTCTTCAAGCTTCTAAGTTCTGCCTCTTTCCACTTTAATCCATAGTCCTTTGTGGATGACCAGGCAGCAATGCTTACTCTGTTTTCAGTGGATTAGGGTTCAGGTAAAAAGCAGGAAAGACAATTTCCTGATTTGGACAAAGAGCAAGTGTTATCTTCAGTCTGAATCTTGTAGGATTCTAAGCATAGCCTCATCCTGGTGGAAAGTCATATAGGTTTCCCTACAAGACAGCATGTGTAGCTCCCCTGCCCTGAGAAATGGAAATTTAATGACAATAACTGTACCAAAATCCTCCAGATCAGGTGAAAGGGTATCCTAAATAGGGGTTACACTTTACTGATCTCACAGTGTCTATAGCTTTCAGGAAATATGTAGGTGACCACTTATGGAGATAGCATGTGTTGCACCTCTGAACACTGCCACTGCTGTGGATTGTACTTGATATAGCAGATATTCAGACCCATGTATAATCCATCTTGAAGATAGCAGGAACTGCAGCTGTGAATGGGTGGACCTATCTTCATCTTATTGCACTTAGCAGAGAATGATTTCCAAATCCCTGAGTACCCTCATTAGTACTCAGTTTAGTTTTCTAGACTGCAGCACAGTAGTTATCTGACATGCTGCTCTTCTTCAGGCTCATGAGTTCCAGCCCCACAGGCTGAAAGATCCTATCTTGAATGAGAAACCTTCTATCATGGATAGTTATATTGGAGAGTCCATAAGCCTGTTCACTAACTCAGGCTCCCATGGGCCTCTTCCACCATTGCAGAATTAACTGGATCAATGTTTTCCTGGACTTGGTGACCTTTGGATGGACACCAGCCAGGATGAGAATACCAGTTCAAAGCTCTTTAGAATGGCTAGAGAGTCCATCCCACTTACCTTGGAGGCAAGCTATTTGGTGGCTAATTATAGCATAATACTGGTTTGCAGGAACCATAATCCAAGCATCAGGACAGATATGGAAGATCGGAGAGAGAAATAATCAGTTTCCAAGGGAGGTTTGCATTTAGCTTCTGCTGTGATACGAGAGAACAGTCAGTGGTGGGAGAGAATTAGGCATGGTCTAATCTAGGCATGGATTTTTCATGGAAACCACACACACAATAGTGCAGGCAAGTATATGGTTCAGAGTAAGAGGACAGAGGCCTCTTTAAACTACTTTAGAGCAAAATTAGTATCAATCAGCACCTTTTAAAATGAGATTTCTGACTAAAATCTTCGCTGGAAAATAAATTACTTTCATTTTATACTAGGGATAATTGACCTATTGTTCAAATGGGATGAAACTAAATTGAAGATAATACAAAATAGAACAACGGTGGAGCAAAATTTTGTAAACCAAGGCTATGCAATCACATTTGAGAGGGCAAAAAATCACTTTGAATCCAAGACACAAAAACTTTATCCTCATTTATAAAAATGCATTTTTAAACAAGTCCTCAAAGGGAGCGCCAGAATTTAATGCAGGTCATTAGATCTAAAAACATCTTTGTAAATAAGGGGAACAAGTTCCTTATTTTCCCCGACGTCGCCCACAATAGTCTTTAGAGATCAGCCACTTCACTTTAGAACCAGATATTTCTAAAATAAAAAGAAAATACAGTGCTTTTGTTCCTTCAGAAATTATTTACTTATAACACACAAAACTTATCTGCTATGAGCGATTCCAGGATATCTTTTAGATAGCCATGCTCTATGCCCTAAGGGCAACATGGTAGAAAAAATTAGTGCTCTAGCGATCTTCATCTACCAATTAACATAAAGGCAGAAATAATAGAATGATTAGAGCCAAATAATTCCTTCAATAGCAGAAACCCATATAAGGGCCAGGAAATTCTGAATTTCAACAGTTGAATGGGCAATGCTATTACTTTCTTCCCCACCCTCCTCCAAAGTTGCCCTGGATATGATCTGTTAAAACCTACAGATGTTAGCAGGTAAATCCCATGGATTTTGAGATATCCATGGAGGCCTAGGCCCTCTGTCCAATTTCTTGGCTATGATGGCAATTTTAGTAGTCTTATTACCACTAATGGCTACTCCAACCCCACTCTCCTTGGGCACTGAGCTCCAATGTGCAGAGGGGAAAAATTGGTAAAATAATGGAAGTTTCAAGGGAAAAGGGGCTGTAGCGACTGATTTCCATCCACTTGGCTTTGCCCTGTTACTCCACTGCTTGAGACTCTAACATGTGGAAGCATTCCTGTTAAACTAATGCATGTACCCAAGTCCTATCTCCTCCTTCCCATGGTCCCAGGCAGATCTGTTGTGGCAGTGAGTTCCACAAACATATTACACAAATTACAATTTCCATTAATTAAGTCAACTCAATTTCATTGGGTGTCCTCTCAATCTTGTGTAATAATGAGAAATGGTGAGATAACGAGTGATCTGCGCTATAACATACATTGCTTTTTCTACCATTATTACATCATCTCTTTAAATTACCCAGCCTTAATCCTTTTGGTGTCTTCGCATACAGAAATCTTTCCATGTCTCTGATCATTTTTATTGTCCATTCTTAGGCCCTTCCTATTTTTATTATATCCTTTCTGATATAATATTTGAGGGGAGGGTTACCATTGATTAATACAATATAATTTAGATGGATTAAACAGAGAGAGAGAATTTAACATTCTTGTGTTTCACCACTGATTAGGTACAATAAACAAGTTTTGGGATTTTTGTTTTAAATAAGTTTGTTTTAATTTTGCTAGCATTACTTTTCCAGCAAGCTTTGCTCATATTGTCATGTCCCACTGATGTCAAGGCTATAAAAAGGAATTATACTGTATTGATATTAAGAAATCACTTTTATACAGCAATGGAAATCAAAAAATGTTCCAATGGTGCATTGAATCACAGGGCTGGAAGGGACCTTGAGACCACATCTTGTCCCTGCCTCAGCACAGGGGGCTGAATGAGTAAATCTAGACCATCCCTGACAGATATTTGTCTAACCTGTTCATAAAAGCCTCCAATGATGGGGATTCCACAACCTCCCTTGGTAACTTATTCCTGTAGGAGACTCTCTTACAGTTAGAATTGTTTTTCCTAATATCTAACCTCAATGACTTCCTTGCTGATTATTAAGTGGGTAACTTCTTATCCTAACATCAGCGGACAGAGAACAATTGATCATTATTCTCTTTATTGCAGCCCTGAACAACATATGTAAAGGCGGTTATTAGGCCACCCTCAGTCTTCTTTTTTCAATACTAAAACACCCATTTTCTCAGAGGTCACATTTACAAAACTTATAATTTTTATTGCTGTCCTCTAGATTCTTTCCAACCTGTCCCCATGAATGCACTTCGAAAGTTTCATAGAGTGCCACCCACAAATAACTGGTTTATAGGCTGAGGGAGGGGGAAAGGAGGACTTAAAAAATTCTGCTCCTCGGCTAGATACAAATGCATAAAATAGACTATTGTTTTCATGGTACCACATTGTTTGTGGTTCCAATCAGATCTGTGGGGGCAAATCTTTATATCTGCTTGGAGCCCAGTCAAAAATCACAATTGTCACCCTACATGGCTCCATTTGAAAGATGAAGGCCTAGATTTGCATGAATAAAAACAAGCACTTTCCTAGCTGTAGCAGGAATATGCAGGAAAAGCTTTTTATATTCATTTCAGTAAAGAAATGCTTTGAAAATATTGGTGTAGTGCTGTTAGTTTACGGGGCACATTAAAAACAGAGTAAGAGATATTCCCTGGCCAAATAGTTTACAGCTTATATTAAACAAGAGAAACACAAAGACAATATTTAAAGGAGAACAGTTTCCTCCTCACTAATATAGAGAAGTATTATGTAGAGGATGTGTCAGTCCATTATCTTAGGATTGGTTTTGAAGGGATAGTAGCAGTGGTAAGCACCAGTGAGGAGATGATAGCTAGCCCACATCTTTTTATAAAACTGACTGAAAATTATGTTGCTATGCTAAAAATATCAAGCGTCTACAGCTTCAATATGTTACTCATCACAACAATAGCTGCCTTCCTGTAGATCCAAGGTAAATGAGCAATGCTGTCATTGGAATAATAAAGTTCTGCTTTTACAGGGATGCTAAAAGGTAGGAGCATTAATGGATAGTATTTGCATCTTCATCACTCACTAGTTTAATCTTCTGACTCACTCTCCTTACTCTAAAGACAATGGGCAGTGTTTGAATGGTGCTCTTGTACAGAATGACAGCTTTTGTCAACATCTGGCATGTCCTAATTCTGAGCACATTTAAAAGACCTATAAACCAGTTACAGTGTGGAATATTTATTAAGGTGATAGATCTGTTACATAAATCTCATTTTCTCTTGACTGAAAGAACTAACTCACTGATAAGAAGTTTTTCCTCAATATTAATCCTAAATTTTTCTTCTACGCAATGAGTATAAGAAGAAATAGGTACAGAATTAGTTTTTAATAAACAGATGACAAATTTAACAAAATGATAAGAGTGAAGTTACTGAAATTAAATAATTGCAATTATATACTTAATAGTAATACATTTTGAGTGCAACATTTTACCTACATATAGATCTATGAAATATAGGAGGCCCTTACCAGATGGGCATGGAAGGATGGGGTCAGCAAACGAGGTGGTGAGCAGAATATCAGTCACTGTATTTCTATAGTCTGACCTGACCTCATACCCAACAGGTTTTCCAATTAGCACAATAACCACAACTGCAATATTTAGTATTGTCAACCCCAAACACTCACCAATTATAACTCAGGTCCCAAAATATTGTAAGATTGGTTTAAAAATAGAGATTTTTAAAAAAATTGGTATTTTTTATTTGCCTTCTGGATTTTGAGCCTTCAGGATGTCTTTGGGTCCTTTCTTCAAGATTTTCTCTACAACCAGCAGGGCTAGAAATGTATTGGTTTTTTTAAATGAAAAACAGATTTTCCACATTTACTCAGCTCCAGGAGCATTAAGAAAAATCCAAGTATCACGAAACTCATGGTAAAATTGCAAGTGTCGGCAACACTGAATAATTACAAGCCTGAGAACTCCCAGTGATGTCAAAATAATTAAACATGAATTGAATCCAGGCTTGCACTCTATGCCTCATAATCAATTTTAGCAAATACTCAAACCCAAGTAATGGTGATGCCACAAATGAAAGATTCACAAGATGAGAAACAAATGACAATATGCCAAGGAAGAGTTTAGAAAATGGACAAAGGAACAAGGATGACTTTGCAGTCTAAAAAGCTCTGGTATTAGATTTTGTCTGAATTTTTCCCTCAAGAAAATTCTAAAAAGAGGTGAAATGTTTAGTGAAGAATGAGGAAAGTTATCCAGGCATGTCCCCCAGTAGGCCTAGTTCTTATTTTCTCAGGAAGGAGGGAAATAATATCTTGGATTATTTTGATATGTTATGCCCGTATTAATCAGGGAACCAAGCTCTCTCCCAGTTTTTTCACTGAGGTGCTATGTGAGGTTGGACAAGCCAGCAGTCTCTCTGTATCCCAGTTTATCCATCAGTGAAATGGGTATAATTATACTAGCCTCTTTGAGGCGTGTTTTCAGAACTAAGATTTGTAAATTGCTTTGAGATGTTTACATTAATAGCTTCTTATAAATTAATATCATGTATAATTATTCCATGCCAGTTCCTATTGCTATGCATAATTTCTTTCATCAAGAGAAATACAGGGAACTATGTCAGACTGTAATGATATGGATATAATTTTATAAAATGAATTAGAATATTTGTTAGACTAGAAAAAAGTTAACTTTTTTTTCCCCTCCCAGAACATGATACATGAAAATTGTAAGGCCTTCCTCAGAACGCGAATAGCAGCAGTTATATGGGGACAGCCAATAGTTACTTGACATGAGAGATCTGCTAAGATATCTAGTCCATAAGATTGCTAGACTTTTCAGCAAACCATATTCTCTAGTGCTTTGTCCAGTGTATTTTAAATATCCCAAGTAGAATGGCTTCTTCCAAGGAATGCCAAGGGAAATTGCAATCCTTACTCATGAAGAGGACTGACAGGCAAGAGAATTCTGGTGGGAGCGAAGAAGAGGAGAACATAGTAAATCTATGAGTCCACACACCCATATAGATAGATGAAGGGATGGCTACAACAACAGAAAGGAAGAACATGTTAGTGTAAAGATTTAGCTCTTAGTCTATGAATTCAATAACATAGGTTTGTCAGGAGAGAAGGAGAAAACTGCATAATAGGAGAAACTGCTTAAGAAAGAAGAGTTTACTAGGTCATGTGTTCAGAATTCACTTTAACATCGCTATTTCCAAATGCTGTTGTGAGGAGAAGACAAACATAGCTGGTTACTCTCCATTTGATCTTCTCTCCTGCTCTTTCCCAACATTCAGCTGATTATTAAACAGCGTGGTTTTTCTAAAGTAGGCCACACTACATAATTTTTCTAAGAGTGCCACCCTGCCACACACACTAAGAGTCACTCAGCTACTGAAACAGATTCAAAGAGCTGGCAAAAGCTGCTGGCAAAAGATCCAGCTGCAGAAGGTGCTGTCCAGTTGCTGAGAGCTGGTGGAGAGTTGTTCATCCAATAAACAGATTTCTCCAGCTACCCAATAGCACAGCAACAGAGGAGCTGTCCAGCTGAAAAATGCAAAGTGGAGGTGGGCAGGCGAGAACAATAACTGTGCAACTTGGAACACACATAGGATTGCAAAATATTTATGAACTACTTTATATACACATTAGAGATGGGCTCAAAACTGTAACTTCAGATCTGTTACAAGGGAGATTTTAGATCGGAATCTTTGGATTCAAGCCAGCCCAGTAATTCCGTTTTCAAATTGGATAAATAAATCAGATGGCATCTGATCCAATTTGCATTCAGCACAAGAGGATGGAAAATTGGCAAGCTTTTCCACTGCTCAGGCTAGCAACAACTGAGGCTGCAGTGGAAGGTCTAAGGCAGTGATACTCAGACCTCAGTGATTCAGACGCCAAATTAGCGATCAACATTACCCAAAAGAGCCACAGTAGTGTGAATTCATGGTTTTATTTCCTTTTTTTTTAATGTGACACATTAAAGATCCGCTTGTGGCTATCAATCCTCAGTCTGAGTATCATTGGTCTAAGATAATATAACCTTAATGTGTAAAAGAAGACTGAAATTGTTTGTATTTTAAACAAATATATAAATTGCTATAAAGCTAATGACTAAGAAACTAGCAATAACAAGATGCCTAGCTACAAGCTCCCAAAAGCAAAAAATGGGGGAAGTCAATGGGCACTTTCCCTTGATTCCATTGGGGCCAAGATTTCACCTCAGCCCTTGAAAATTTTAGCTCTGTAGGTGAATGCTGAATGTTATGAACAATTGCCAATGGACTTATAATGAAAACCTTCACACAATTTTAACTAGTGGTGTGGCTGTTAAGAATGAATATAAAGGGCTACCACAGAAAGCCATTTGCAGTGCAAAATAGATTATTAATCCTACAAAGCCCAGGGAATATGCAGCATACTCTAGAGTGCCATATACTGGCACCTTATCTATAACTACAGTTTTACAGATAAACTAGATAGCCCTCTTAAGACATTAGTAACAATCCAGCTATAATGAAATATTCTTAAATATTTCTCCTGCTTTATTAGATATTTACCTTCATATACATCTTTTGGTTCTTCTATTCTCATTCCTATTCTTGAATAAATATCTTCATTGAAGTAAATAAATTTAAGAAAAATCCTGAACCTCATCAGTGGTTGGTCTTTGCATGCCAAGAATGGGATAATCCAGACAATTGGATGGTCACGTTTTCAAAGAAAGGAAAATCACTGTCTGCATAACAGATACATAAATAGTCTCAAGGTCACTAAACACATGAGAATACATTTTGTACTATTTAAATTCCCATGCGACTCCAATGACTGAGGAAGTTACATGAAGGGCAGAATTTAGCCTATGGGTTTGGAACATGATCCAGCATTGCATAACTGCTCTGGGTCTCCTTACATAAGGATTCAAGGCAGTTATGCAATGCTATGTCTTGTTCCAAAGATCTCCATCCTTTCAAGGTAAGAGAAGGATGTATAAGTAGCTTCAATAGTTTGGAATAGTCTTGGAATGTCCTTTAAAATTAATTGACAAATTAACAGACTAATTTCTTGTCTTTTTATGGCAAATGCCAATGAACAAGAACATAGCAGAAATTTGGACTGCATTTAAATGTGACAATTCTTGTTTTAAGTACCAGTATTATATTTATAAAAGGAGATTGGAAAAATATAGAACAATTTACTAGGGAGAGGGAGGTCTACCATACCTTAGTTTAGATGGGTCTAGCTATGTATTGCAAACTTTAGACATCACCTTTTTTGTCATCTCAGAATGATTCATTCAGACAAGATGCATTTAAAAAAAAAAAAAGGAATAATCCAGTGACCTTCAGCTAACTGAATCAATTCAGTAATGTGGATGCTGCTAAAAATTATCATTTTTTTCCCGTTTTCTTTCCAGAGGAAGTAGCTGACAGGATGATTTCATTTTCTCAGAACATGTTGGGGGTCAGAGGTTTTATTTTGACATTTTACAAACATTTACAGTGGTACTAATTTATACTGGTTAGTCTGAAAATGTATTTGCATTGGTCTGGTATAAAACAATGCCCTATGTACTACGCACTTAAGCACCCTTGTGAACCGCTGTCCAGTGCTCCATTTTTTAAAAGACAGTTACGTCAATTATGTATTCTGCCGAAATAGCCAGACAAATGGAAAGGGGTGCATGCAGATGCTGAAGAAAGTAAAAATTAAGAGGAGTGTTCTGAAGGAAGTGCTTCTCAAGGGGGAGAGGAAACCGTGCTTCAGTGGAGCTTAGATGACCAGCAAGACTGGCACCTTCCCCAGCTGTAGGGAGTGTAAGTGCACAGGAAGGAGACTGCATCATGTGCACTTTAGAAACTCTGCCACAGTAAAGCCAGCAGAGCCTGGGCTTTCTGTCTTGCAGCAGGCTGTCAGCGGAGGGGTTTCTAGGCTCTGCTAGGCTGGAGTGGGAGATTTGCGGCAGGAAGCTGTTGGTGAGGGTGTTCTCAACTGTACTGGTCTTTGCCACTTAATTTATATCAGAGGAGTTTTGTAAGACAAAAGTATAAATGGGTCTTCAATAGACAATCATCAATCACTGCCAGCTAAGTCTCTTAAGTGGAATTCTAAATGATCCTCTGTACCCAGCCAACAGGATCAGACAACAACAAAAACAAGTCACTTCATATTGGTGTGGGACATGGCAGTAGTTTGACAGTACACAGCTATGTCCAAACAACAACTTAGGTAGTTTGTGAAGGAAAGATATTGCATCCAATTGAACCCGCAGGGAACTTTTTGGACATGGTAAAATTCATTGCTGAAATGGGAAGTTAGCCAGCACATTGGAGCCAACATGAACACTTGCAAAATGACTATGAGGAATTAGGACCTCAGTTTTATACCATTTCCAAAAGATGGCACTTCCCGCAGCACAATGACCCTTATCACCTTGCAGTACTGACTCCGGGAACAATTGTATTTATCAGATTACCAATACCACTTCCAATAGCAGCCAGCTTCTAATCTTGGAAGTTTCCAAGCACGAACTTACTCTGGTTAGCTTGTAACTGGAATGGCTGCAAGACAGTGGGAGTTGTTTCTTCTGCAAACGAACAGTACAAAAGAAAATTCCAAAGAAAGGTAACTGAGAGGGAAAGCTACTTGGATGCCACTGGTGTAATGGGGCTAATGAACTAACCTCTACTGCCTCAGTAGGCCAAAAAGAAATTCTGAGTAGTCATTAACACCCTAATTCAGGGAAGCACTTAAGCACATGCTTGAATCCTACTAATTTTTCAATTTCAAATCAGAGGTAAATGGGTTTTAAGCATGCGCTTAAATTCTTTCCTGGATTAGGCCCTAGATGACGAGTGAAGATGAGCTGATGCTAACTCTTAGGGGACATTTTTCACCATTATAAAAACCATCCAGAATTGGAAGTTGCTTATATATCATTGCTATGAAGATGCTATAAGCACCTGACTAGAATAATGTAACAAAATTGGCAGCCCCTTTTATATTTTTAATTAGCTAAGAGGTTTGAAGGTTGGATAGGCATATCTAGTTTTATATCATTGTTCTGCTGACCTTTTGCATTTACATTCCAACAGATCTTGGATCATATTTTGCATCTGGATACATACTGCACCTAAATCACACTCATATCTGCACTTTTCCTATATTAAGTACACTTTCCCCCACTTTCACAGTTTTCAGTACTAATGTGCATTGGTATGATTCTGCATGGTCTAACACATAAAAGCAGTTTAGGTAAGACAATATTTCCTCAGCCATGATGGTATATTAAGAGTCTAGTACTGTACACAGTAGAAGGAAAAATAAAAATAGACGTTACCCTTAATACAGTTGGAGAGATACTATAAAGGATAATGATGTAATCTTCCTTAATTTAATTCCTGTAGATGTCAACTTCATTAATAGATATTTCTTTAACTGGCAAGGGATATCAATAGCCATTAGGCTAATGATAAATCAATAATAATGTAAGTTATGGAAGCTTGCTTTAAGAGCTATTATATGACAAATTAATTGATTTAAGCAATATGTAATATAGGGGTGTTATTTTTTATCTCCATTCTTCTGCAGAATGGGAATCCAAATTGTGGTGCACATGAGAGATCAAGGCCTTGATTCAGAAAAGAATCCCTATTCAGAACAGCATGTAAGTACTTGCTTGATTTTTGTTTAGTTCCAACATGTAGTGAGGGGATGTGGCCTCCCTCCCAGACAGACAGGGAAGGAGGGATGGCCACATGCCTTACAGAACATACAGTGTATGTGAAATTTTTCCTCAAGTCAGATTGGCAGTGACCTTGGAGGTTTTTCACCTTCCTTTGCAATCCAGGGTCTGGGTTGTGTGCGAGGCTTATCTGGGTATTTCTCATTTAACCAATTTCCTACCATTGCAGAGGCCAAGCACTGATCCCTCCTGTTCTCTGCCTGTGGCACATAATTGTTTAGTCTTCTGAGTGCTCTAATACCTGGGTGTAATTTCAATTGTTGGGTTTAATGTACAGGTGCTGGTGACCTGTGATATCCAGGAGATCAGACTAGATCTGGTGGGTCCTTCTGGTTTTAAAATGTTTGAGGTTTTTTTTATGTCAGAGCTTAAGTTGAAATTAAAGTTGTCATTTCATTTCAAAATGTTGATTCAAAAATGGAAAAAATCTTACATTTTGAATTGGATCCAAATTTCTAATGGGAAAGGCAAAGTTTTTTTCCAAATTAAATTTAAAATCAAAGACTTTTTGCTTGACATTTCTTGCAAGGAAAATTTCATTTTTGTGAACATCTCTACTTTAGTTTGAAATAAATATAGCTCTATTTTAATACATATGGTTCCAGATGAGATACGTGATCATCAGCACATCTGTGTGCAATACCACACTTGTGAGGTTTACTTCATTACATTAGGGGTCTCTGTGTTTACAGTATATGATTCTACATTGCTTCTATCTTCATTTTTACTGAAATTGTCTGCAAACTGAGTTCATGTATTTCTTCTTGGTGGCTATGTATGTGAGACACGTCAAATATTAAAGCAAATTGTTTCTAGTTATGAGCATTTTTTAAAATTAAATTGTATTATATCTTTCAATAACTTGAAAAGAGAACAAAAATAAGCAAGACTTTCAACAGGACAACAAACTACAACCTATAGAATAGAGGTGTTTATAAACAGAACAATCATTTTAGCGTTCCTATCCCAATGCTAAGTAAACATACATGCAGACATAGGTACTAATTAACTTCATAATAGAAAAAGATTTACAATTCTACAAAGAGGGCACAAGCAGAAAGAGCTGAGATGACATCTCTACATACAAGGCAAGGGTATTATTATACCCTCACTATTAAATAACTTTAGTACCGGTACTAAATCCTCATAGCAACCAGCTTCCTAAAATTTTAGGTCAAACTATTTTCACTTTTCCTTTTGCTCAGCTGTAGGATCCAGCCCACTGCCTTAAATTTTGTGTTGTCATTTACACTTTTCTAAAGTGAGTTCAGGATGGCTATAAAATGCTACCACCAGTCCGAGTGAGTAGATAATTCTGCTCTGGTAGCATTTTACATTCATTTTGCAAAGATTAAACGACTACATAAAGGTGGTAGCCATTAAAGAATCGGGTTCTACATGCTTCCAAGCAATAACAGTTAGCAAGCAAACAATACCAATGTACAAAATGCACTTAGTAACCTTTTGAGCTGGTAGCAATACAGAGTATAAATGCAATGCAATTTTATCAAATCAGATGTTGGAAAGAAAAGGCATCAGAGCTGGATCATTAATTTCAACAGTAATTACTGTTAACTTTGTTTTTGGCCTTTGTCATTGCTATATGTTGCCAGTTCTTGCACTATCTGCACTTAGCAACAAACAAACATCTTTCAAGCCAGCTAGGAAAGCATGTGCAATGGCAGAAATATCATGTTAGCTGAGCAATGTTCATCCATCGATTCAGTCCTCAATATCTTGGCCTTCTGCTCTGGGATCTTGTCTCTGGTTCCCAAGTGAAAAACTGGTGTAGCATGACAGAATACCATACTTAACTTTATAAAATGAGACCCAAGGGAACAGAAGCAGTAATTCTATCAGCAAAAAGTCTTTTGGAATCTTGAGACTAGAGCTTTTAATGTAATGCTAAGATGGGGTTTAGGAAAGCACGCAGTATTAGCTTCTCCAACTCCCAATCACACAAGGTAGATTGGTTATTCAGTACAACATGATCAGCGGGTGCAGAGAGATTTAGCACAACATAATAATAAGTCTTGTGAACAAACCAACAACCAGCCACCACTAGAAAAGTTTTCTCCCACAAGGCAAGTAGAAAATGGATCTCATAACCTGCATGGAATAAGCTCTCTCATCCCAATATCTGGAGATTGGCAAAAATGGCCAATGAGAAGAATACATCCCATAAAAATACTAGCATACAAATGGTAGACAAAATCCTATACTGAGATTGTGATAAGGCCCCTGATTCCGTTTCGTCCTCCTCCATAGCATCTGCAAAAGATGTCCAGTATAGTTGTGCTAGATGAGTGAAACACCAATCAACACAGGCTGTCACCACCAAATATTTGACCAGAACAGGTCTCCATCTGAGTTCAACAATCAGAGCTATCAGTCAAAGAAGATTTGGGCCTAGTAGTTCCTTGCTGTCAGACAGCCACCAAAGAGCCTCTCCCTCCAATCACTCAGGAGAATACTCTGAGCATGTTCAGTGAGGAGGTGAAGATTGAGGTTTAACCTCTGCAAGAGAGCAGGTAAGGCCAGAACTGCATTACACAGCCACAGGCATGTGGGAAAGAAGTCTAGCTGCAGAATCCTAGAGCCTATGGAGTTTCTGCAGGATACATGGTAGCAGAAGTTACAGTCCACTGGATAGCCCTAGGTGTGAGCAATGACAGAGACCTCAGATCACGGCACGTTAAAAAGCCTTTTTATTCCTCTTTAATTACAAAGTGCTGTAACGGATTAAAAAACTGAAGCATGAGAGGCTTTCACAGCAAGATGACCCTATGAATAACTCCATGCTCTGTCCTTTAAATTAACACATTACATCACATACTGTGTACTACATGAGGTGTGTTATATTGTTCCTATTTGTCATGTTCTGCTTCAATTTCTTTCAACTCAAAACTGTCAGACCAAAAGCCCCTGTTAGTTTTTCGTTTTTTTTAATAATATACAAGAAGGTTGTTGAAGCAGTTGGACACACTGACGTATTAAAATACTACAGAGGGATAAAGTTGTTTTGCCATCATGCAGTAAAGTTTGCTCTCATGTTAACACCAGCTGTTATTAGTACCTCTAACATCTACAAACTCAGTTACAAGCCATACTATGTGCAGGCTATACATGTGAGATCCAGCAGTAGAACAGACAGCATTACTTGAGGCTTTTCCTTGGTCTGTAACCTTTAGGTTTTCTCTGAACTTCTGAAAAGTGGCAGTTATTTGAATGGTTTATCAGCATTCCCTTCCTCTGTAGGGAGTACTGGAGTGAATGCTCTTAAGAACAGACATTTCTTCATCACTTAAAAAATTTATTCTCTCATTTGTTTTTAAAACAATCCTACAGAAACTTGAAACTCAATTCTACTTCAAAACAAAATGTTCAGTGATTTGTTGGAGAATGAGGAGCTACTTTGCATCTATAATGAATAGCTATGTTGCCATTGACATGAATTTCCTTTTTAAAGGAACAAAGGTCACTGAAATATTTGGTTTTGAAGAAAGAAAAGATGTAGTTACACAAAACTTTAAAAACAAATGCAAGAAAATCAGAGGCAGATCAAATCTGGACTAGCTGACTGTGAGAACGTCCCCTTGAATTGAATTTGAAGTGTAAATTAAGGAATGACCACCCCTCTTAATGTGTCTAACTCTTTAGACTCACTTTTCCCTGAAGATTCCACCCAGAGACCTCTCGTTCCAAACCCTTCCTGCAGGGAGTCAGTGCTGACCACAAAAAAGTCACAGGAAGTGGAATTTCAGCTTTCGATCTCCTTCTGCCTTTACTGCAAAGTCATTTTTACAAACTATTTTAGCGTTCCTGAAAGTGTATGGGTGTCTCCGCTGGCGCCATTTTATGAAAATCTCAGATGCTTCACAAATATACTGAAGTATTCACAAAGGTATCTCCCATGGCTCTATATATGCTACTGTCTGTAGTCTATATCATTAGAGGAACATAAAATCTCCTTTAAAGAAGAAAAGCTAGTTTTGAGGTTTAAATCCTCGGGTGTGCATTTGTAATTAGAATATTGAAAAAAACTGTCCTGCCTCTTAGGTATGTTAACTACACCTGGAGAAGCAAGGAAAAAAAGGCATACATAATTAAAGAAAATAAGTGTGCTTTGCAGCTTGTTTTGCTCAAGCAGGCTTGGGCCACGTATCTTAATAGATGTATAATAATATAGTTCAGTATAATGTGCCATGGGCTATTATAGTGTACTTCAGATTAAAATAAAAACAAACAGGTGGAAGAGTAATTAAATTAATTCTCTATTTACTTTGAGATATTTAAAGAACATTTAGTATTTTCCTGTTTTTAAATACCTTCTTAGACACTTGAAATTATGTTTTCCAAAGTACTTGATGGCTGAGGGATTAGTCACACGATACAGAGCTTTCCCCCGACACACTTAAAAAAAAGAAAAAAGAAATCCATCTCATTTGTGAATAAGACTACAGTTACTACCCCAGGAAGACCAAACTGAGTTCAAAGGAGAAGCCAGGCTGACACCATAGCACAGGAAGCTTTCAAGTGGGGCTCATGGAACACATTTACATGAATAGTTTATACCAAGTGTCAGCATGCACCAAGTCAAGAGGATCCTAGCCACCTCTCCTCACTATCTGAAGGGCGAGGAAAGGCTAATATGAAAAGTTTAGTAATTTAAAAAACAAACCAATCACCAGTGCCACCTCCCAGAATGAAAGATCTGGTCCCAACAGATAGTCCAGGAACTGGGAGACCAGGGTTCAATTCCCTGCTTCACTGGAGACTTCCTGCATTACCTTGGGCAAATCACTTACTCTTTTTGTGCCTCAGTTTCCAATCCATAAAATGGGGGTAACAGCACATCCCTACTTCACAAAGGTGTGGTGAGGATAAATACTAAGAGATGCTGAGGTGATCATATTCTACACTGATGGAGGCCATATCGGTTCCAAAGATCATTTAAAATTGAATAGGGATACAGTAAGAACTACCATATATGAAATATAATTGGTTCCTGTGAGCTTTTTCCTGTTTTCCTCTCATTGGCTAAAATGTGTCACTTACAGTCTTGGGTAGGCCCTGGAGCAAAAGATGAGTTTTACCCAGCAAACATAGCACCTGAATTTCAGTTTCAGGTTTTGGCAGATTTCATAGCAAGAATTCAAGAGAAGCTTTACTTTGTTTTCTTCTCTTCTGACACTCAGAGTAACCCTAGGATTACATCGCTGTTTTAATGGCACTAATCCCAAAATAAAGGCAACTAGGATCACAGGAGGCCACAATTAATTTGGAGCACCAACACAATTTACCCAGGAAAGGACAAGGGAGGGGGGGAGTTACTGGAGACTTAACCAAGTACAAGCTTCACAAGATGATCAACTTTCAACAACAACCCTCATCTGCTTCCCCCTTTTCAGCCAAGGAAGTAATTTTTACTAACCTCAAAGTTAGGATTTTCTTGCATGTTTTAGCCCGTTCCTGATTTCCTCTCTGTTGCCAGCTCCCACTCCAGTTATTTGATCTCCTGAGGGCTTTCTTTAGACTCCTCCTTGCTTTATTTTCTCTCCCCTTTTCTATTTTCTCTTCTTGCCTTTTGTCTCTCGAGAGCCTCCATCTAGTTTTCCTTCCCACAGCCTCTTTTCTCCTTCTGCAGGTTACTCCTCGTCACCACTCAGCTCAGTGTAGCCCATCTTAGCGCACAGCAAAGGCTGTATCTGTTACCTAGACTGGTTTAATCCTTGGGGAAACGCCTCTGAAATTTATTTGCAACTTTTGGAAGGCACTAAAATCAGCAGTCAGTAAGTGCCAGCAATATCATATTCCAAATGACTACTTCAATTGAGCTGCAGACAAACCTTCTTGCCTCTTGAATTATCCAAAAATGGCACAACTACACCCCTCCAAGACTCTTTACTTACTAATCAGTCACATTCCCCTTTAGAATTCACTGTAGTGAGATGATTAGAACAACCTCTGAGGCCTGGCCATCCTGGCTGATTTGATAATGAGCCTCAGCTGCCTTTCTGAAGATCTGTGCAAGCTGCAGAAGGATATGTATAACCTAGCTAGGATAATGCAGACTCTTCAAGTTCACGGTGCTGCCGGATGCATTCCAGTCCATTGGTGGTGGCCTAAGTGCTCAGACATTGCACTGATGACAGGGATTTGCATTCCTCAAAAACCAGTAAAAAGGGGGAGGAGGGTTCACTTGCTGAATCCCAAAGGTTTTTATTTTTTTTTTCTCGTCCATTAAAAGAAAAAAGTGACATGCTTTAACAACTCAGCCAAAGAGGAGGATCTGCTATCACCTGATACAACTGATTCCTGGACAGACTAAATGGCTTCAGTTTTTAACAGAAGAGAGTTGATATCCTTCTGTGGATTCTGAGCACTAAGACCAAGGCAACTATGTACACTACCTGTGTGCCTGGCTGACCCGTGCTGGGGAAGGCAGCCTGGGGCAAAGACAAGGAGATCTGTATTTACTGCATGGGAGAAAGGGTAATCTACTGCTTGAATTTGTCCTCACTCTGAGCATGTCTACACAACAAAGAGAAACCCACAGCTAGCCTGTACCAGCCAACTTGGGCTCAGGGGCTCAGGCTGCAGGGCTGTTTTCATTGCTGTGTAGATGCTGGGGCTTGATCTACCCCAACGGGGTCCTAGAGCCCAGACTCCAGCTTGAGCCCAGAAGTCTACACTGCAATGGAACAGCCCCCTGCTCAAGTTGGCTAGTGCAGCCCTGTTGTGGTGTCTAGTTGCTGTGTAGATATCCCCTCAGTGCTGCTAACACACATGCACGAACCACTGCCACGTCCCTCAAATCAGTATCAGCCAATTCTTCTAAAGTTCCCCCGCATGTGGTTTGAAAGTGGATATATTTGTAAAGAAGAGTGAAGGCCTAGTTACTTATGGCTCAGCGTGTCTAACTGCCTTTTGGAAGGTGATGCAATTATGTACAATGAAGTAATTTAACTAGAAGAACAATAACTGCAGGCAGTATTTGGAATCAGCAAAACCATTCAGCTTCTTTAAACATTGTAACAGGACCAGAAGGAGCGATCTAAATTAATTTTTACAGTTCACACGGGAAACTCTTCAAACATTTCCCATTACTTCAGGCGGATAAACTCCATTTGCAATGCAGATTACATTGATTTTGCTTAAGTAGCTGCAGGATGCTGAATGTTCTCCAGTATAATTTCTCTCTCCTGATGTCAAATCAACTAGCTCAGTGATGCAGACTCTTAGAAGGTAAGAATAGAGCACTCAGATTAATTTAGGTCAGTGTTCTGTAGAGCAGATCCTTAGGCCCCAATCCAAAATCCATTGACATCAATTGATTTCAAATACCTCTGGATTAGGCTTTTAGAGAGAAAGTTTGCCCTTACCTACACCACGGACCAGATCCTCAGCTGGTTTAAATAGCCTTAGCTGGACTGACTTCAGTGAAATAACCCCACTCAACACCAGCTGAGTATTTGACTTCATACAGCACCTCGTTTTTGGAGACAAATAATTCCAGTTTTGAAACTGTCTGCTCCTTGGTCTTTATAAAACTTAATTATTTGGTTAGCAAGTAAAGGCAACCCAACTAATGAAATGCACTGCTTATCACTTCTAGACACTGCATGGGACTTTCCCAGAACAGATATGTCCCTGTCACAATCTTCCACGGGGTGGAGTCTCCAGCGCACTGAATTTACTTCACAGGAAAACATTGGCTATAACTGAAGGCATCTATAATACAGCATACTGCTTACTTTTCAGCTGAGGTGCTGGCTATTCATGGTCACTGGCCTGGATATGTACTGCTGGACTGGACTGGACTCCCCCCTCCTTCACTCCTTGGTCTGGCTGCAGCTTGAGAGAAAGGTGTACTCTATCACATAACCAGAGTATTACTATTATACTACATTTTAAGCTTTTCATAGTCTCTGGCTTTGAGCCATTCAGGTTTCAAAGTTAAGCTTCACTTCTCTCACAGCAGAGTTATGAGGATTTAACCTTTTTATCTCCTTCAGCATTAAAAGGCTGTGACAAAGCTACTAAGACGTAAGACTCAACACTAAGATGGAGATTGGTCATTTGTACTGTTCCTTTCCCCCATGTCATGTGAATCAGAGAGAAGATTAACCTTAAATATGGCATGTCTTGTCCTTTGTCAGTTTGTATCAGAAATACTTTTCATGTTATATTTTTAAATGTTTTCCCTTCTATTTACCAGTGAAGACAAAAGAGCCTCTTTCATACCAACTCATTACTGCATGCTTTACAGATACAAATGGTATCTGGTATGATACAAATGGTATACAACTCCAAACGGTAATGAAGGGTAACATTTTCTAAAGCACCTAAGTGACTTAGGAGCCTGTTCCATTTTCAAAAGGGACAGATTTCGATTTTTTCAAGGTATTTGGGCACCAAACTCCCACGCAACTCAAAGGAACCTAAATACCTTTAAAAATCTGGACCTTAGGTACTTGGGCTTTTAGGGGACTGTCACTTTTGAAAATTGCACCCAGATTAATCTGATTACTCAGTTAAATACACTATCACAGTTATGGGGTAAAATAAATAACCAGTCGTTTGCAAGGAAGCCCTCTATATCACTCACTAGGTTTGTCCTGAAGGAAATACATGTTAGGAAATAGAAACTCTTGAAGTGATGCAGTTTTTCTGGTGGTTTTAGTTTCATTGAGTTAAAGCTTCATGTTTCTAAAAAGGATTATGACTGTGACAGTGCCCAACCCTAAGTATGAATGGAAAATGTTATAAATATTAGAATGATTGTCATTCTTTGCAGGAAACCATGACAAGTAGCTGACACAAGGCAACAGCCATTTCATCTAGTCTTCAAAGTATAATGGGAATCTAAACTGTGAGGAGAAATGGAACAAGTTCAGGCTGTGGGGTATTTGTAAGGTATATTTGTATGTGTTCTGTGGCAGATGTGACTGGCCCACTCACAGCATAACAACTGCACAGTGACGTTTGGGTTTGGGTCTGGGGGTGGGTGGATGTGTGTGTGCGCCTTCATCCCACGCAGTTTGGAAAGTCACAGGGTCAGAAACAATTCGCACTATAACCAAAAGCCGAGACTGATTAGAAAATATAGCAAACCAAGCTGGGGAATGGCTTTCAGTCCTAACTGACGTATAGAGGAAGTGGGATAGAATTCTCCAATGGGGCACTGCTCCTCTTTCTGATCCAAGATGAATCTCAAATTAAAATTTTGTTTGTGGGCTCCTAATGAATCACATCCACTTTCCCTCCACCAGCAGCATTTTGAAAGAACTAGGAAAGGGAGTAAGAGGTGGCTACATTACATACCTAATCTAGCCAATACCCATCACTGACCCATGCTACAGTAAGGATGGACCAATGGGGAACAGCATATATTTCACAGGACACAGGCATTGAAATTGAAATGGATTGTGAAAGAGTGGAAAGTATAAATATTTAAATGTGTCATTAAGACACATTACCTCTGCTTTTATGTACACAAGATTAAGTAGCTTTCCCATAGTACACAATTAAGTCGCATTGGCTCTTTTCTCAGTACACAAGATTAAGTAGCTTTCCCGACCCACATCCAAACGTAAGCAGTACTAACTTCTAAGAAAGATCACTTACACCAAGATGATCAATGCGTTCATGTGTTGTACTAACAGAGCTTTTAGTTATTTAAAGGGTGCAGACTGAGAAATGTATTGGCGGTAAAGAGTTTGCCTGATGCCCCACACATAAGTGGTGGGTTTCATTTCACATTCCAGTCCCGCTCCTGGTCTCATGCTCCTTGAGGTGGCAGGAGCTGGACACATGCTGGAGGGAGCATACGCAGCGGCTGGGAGGAGGATGCATGCTCACATTATGTCACAATGATCTTTCTCTCTAATTTAAGTACATCTCTGGTTAACTCCCTGCATTCCCTACACATGCTAAAGGGAGAAGAGGAAAAAAAAAACTTTTTTTTACCCACTCATGCAGCACTGCTTCTGTCTCCAAGGCACTTCTGCTTCAGCCTGTCTTCCCCAGTCCCTACAACTCCCCCAGCCAGCTGTTGGACTGCATTGGTGCCAGGTTTAACAAATCAGCAGCACACATAGAAAAGAGATTAAATTTGTTCCAGGCAAACGCTGAGGCAACTCCTCTAGGCACTAGCACATGAGGGTCCGGATGTCACAGCCTCTGAGCCCTACCCCTCTCCAAGTGGCTGCATTCTGCAGCAGACAGTAGAAGCATGTACCAGCCAGCAGTACTGCGACACTTCTGCCATTGACAGCTCCAGCATGACTGACACCCTCAATCAGCCTGCTCCTCCAAGGCTGCCAGCACCTTAAGCGCTCTTGCATTCCACGCCAAATCTTGGGCCCAGCAGGCTTAGTGTGGCAGTCTCCTCCTGCACCATTGCGGTTTCTCTGTCACCTGTCCACTGGAACTGGTATGTCTGACCTTGTAGGACCCTATGGCCTGGTCTACACTGGCCACGGATTTTGACGGCAGTCGACGGGAGACCCGCAAGCTACATCCAGTACCTTGGGCTATGTTGACACTGCCAGCGGCACAGCAGTGCAAGGTCGATTTTTGACTGAGTGGCAATAAAGACTCGCTCAATCAAACCTGGAAGTCAACTCCGTAAATCCACCCCGGCAAGTAGGGTAGCGTTTCCTGTCAGCGCAGCACAGTGGAGATGCCGCGGTAAGTAGAAGTTAGGAACTCAGCGGGAGATATGCAAGTTACTGCATGTAGCTTGCGTATCTCCCATCGATTGCTGTCGAAATCCGCAGCCAGTGTAGACCAGGCCTTGTGTATTTTCTGTCCATTTCCTAACATCTGCTTACTTCGGTGTCTCCACTGCGCTGTGCCAATAGAAAATGCCCTCCCGTCAATGCTACACTACTTGCCAGGGGTTGCTGGCAGTGAAGTGGCAGTTGCTTCTCAGACTCTTAGGATCAGCTCCATTTCCCTACTGCATAAACATCTTACTCCCAGATTTGCAAAATGGACAGAAACTCTAGCAGCTTTACGCAGCTATATTCAGCATTTATCAACCTCAGGGACAAACTGACCTACCATAGAGGAAGAGTGTCTGATAGCCTTTCTAATATGGCAGCAGCACAGCAGAAAACGTCTTAAATTCTCTCTTAGGTACTTAGGTCAGCCCACCCATTCCCGCCCCCAGCGGACAGGGGTGGGGGGGGTCAAGAGGGAGCAGGGCATCCCTGCAGGCACAGTCTCCCAGACTGATCCCCTTCTGGCCGTATGTCTCAAGGGTCTGAGTCAGGGGGGCCACCCTTAGGGCTGGGGTGGGGCTGAAAGGCCTACAGCCGGCGTCGGTGGTTGCCCTCGGCTCAGGGCCGGGAGGCCTGGCGGCCGGCGTCGGTGGTCGCCCTCGGCTCAGGGCCGGGAGGCCTGCCGGCCGGCGTCGGTGGTCGCCCTCGGGTTAGAGCAAGGCAAGTAAACAATTTGTAGCCCTGGCCCTCATCCAGGGCAGGATGAGTCAGCAGTCTATATAGCGCAGACCCTCAGGAAGGGCGGGGCTGCATAACAGTCTAAAACCTAAGCCCCCAAGCAGGACAGGGCCGCAAGCAGTCTGTGGTCTGGGCCCTCAGGCAGAATGGGGCAGGAGACATAGTTTAAAGCCCCTGGCCCTCTGGCAGGGCAGGGTAGGCAGACCGTCTGTAGCTATGGCAGGGGGTTGTGCACCTCTGCAGTCTGAAGCTCAGGTGGGGCGTTGCTGTCACCCCAAAAGGGGTGGTGGCCTTAGGCCTGCCCGACTCCACCACATCCCAGCACAGGGCCCTGTTTGTGACAAGGGTGGTCCTCAACCCAGTCAGCAGGGATTCTACCACAACATGCTGACCTGCCTCTGGCAGGAGATACCACTCACACCGTCCCCCTGGGCCACTTCCTACCGTGCCTCCCGCCGCTGTTGTCCGGGTCTTGTTGGGGACTTTGGCCTGGCGCTAGTAGGTCCTTGGACATCTGACTCTGGGCAGTCGGCTGTGGGTAGCAGCTCTCTGGGGCCTCTGGTTCCCTCAGCTGGGTGCTGAAGTGGTTCCCTGCTTGGAGCCTCCACCAAGCATCCTTCTTCCTTGGCAATCTTCCTGGAATGAGCTGGGCTGCTCCCTTTCATACTGGGGCAGTAGTTGGAGAATAGCCTGCAGGGGCAGGACTTCCACCACCCATAGTGTGTGTTTAAACCTTTCTGCTCAGTGCGGGGTAAGCCCACCCTGTCACAAGCCCCCATATCTGGACACCTCACAATCTTTAATGTATTTATCCTCACAGCATCCCTGAGACGTAGAGAAGTGCTGAGGCACAGTGCGGGCAAGTCTGCCCTAGGTTTCACAGAAAACCGGCGCAGAGCTAGAATCTGAGTCTCCAGCATCCCAGCTAACCACTGGACCATCCTTCCTTTCTATTAAAAAAAAAAAATTCACAGAGTTAACAGGCAAATAAAGAGATTCTATGCACTAATGTTTTGCAAAGTTTTATTCGCAAATCAGAATGACCAATATATTTCTTGTGTTCTGATAAGAGTTCATATTCTTGCCAGGTACTCAATAAAAATCTGAATATTTCTCCTAATAAAAACGTAGGTACAGAGAATTAAAAATAGCATGGTGCAACAATCATAAAATACCCATATCATGTCAACTGATTTATAATAAAAATAGTCTTTAGTCAGACAATCGCATCTCTCTTCAGATTCCCAAGGGGTCAAGCATGCATTCAAAATATAGCTATCTCAAAAAAGCAAGTCCTGTAACATGTGCAATCATTATAACAAAGTACATTCTTTACATTCTACTTTCAGTATCAAGGGGAAACTCAAAGCTGTTGTACTAGGACAATGGTATTTAAGATTCCAAATCATTAATAGCAAAATTCACCTTTATACACAGAGCCAGGACGAGGACTAGGCACTACACAAGTCTTCTGGATAGAGCTTAACTACTTGGTGCATATGCCTTGTACTGGCCCTTCTGCACAGGGGTGAATTTCACCCCAATAGTATATATAGGTGTAGACTTCAAGATTACAAATACGTTTAGAAAGAAAATATTGTAAAATCTATTAGTAAGTCACTGACTAGAGTTTGCAATGAAAACCTCCAAAATATACACTGGCATTGGATTAGAATTTGAAAAAGTCAGGAAATAGTTTTGCTCAACATGAGTGTTGCCTGTAATGCCCCCTGGTGGTTTCCCTGCACTGAACACCACATCCCATACAAATCAGGTGAAGCTACGTGCTCACAGAAAGTTGTAAGGAAAGGAGGCAATGGTGTTTTATCTGTGAGTGATAACACAGTTGAGGTTATTACTTCATATTCATGTCCTTAGGGGCACAGGGATACAGTCAAGACTAAAGGCCAAAATCCTGAAAAATGCTAACTCACATTAACTTCATTGGGAGTTGATGGCATTCAACTCCTCAGAGGATTCGGCCGTAAGCAACGTCTGATGTTATAATCCAGGATGTTACTATAACCAGGGCTCAGAGGTGCTGTGCACCTGCACTTCCCCCAGACTTCAAATTAGAACTGCAAATGCTCAGGACTTCTTGAAATTCTTTCTTTACTTATCTAAAAATCCCAGGACCAGAGCTTAATTTCCAATGTCCCAGCTGATGGTGCTTCTATTAGCTAGAGTTTATCACCTGGGACAGGACAAAAAAATCCTTAACTCAGAAACTGGGAAATAAGTGGAGGAGCCACTGATTTTTCACATATATATATATTTTAGTGTCCTCTTCATGAATATTTCCCTATAGAATGAAAAGAAAATAGTTTTTCTATGCCCTAGTCTCCCTTTATGTATCTATTACTATAGCACAAATTCACTTCTAGTCAAACATTTAAGTTAACGCTAGCAGATATGTTCTATTTAAAAAAATAAAAATAGGTAACTCAACAATACACTGAAAACTTGGTCTCCATTAACTTATAAAAACAGAGCTAGTGGGTGAGTGAGTGGAAAAGCAAATATAATTCAAGATTCAGAAACAAGGATATCACAGTAATATTAATATAATGATACATTAAAATGTCAACACAACAGCTAATAAAACAATATATATTAAGTGTGGCATATTATAACAACATATTGAACACACTATGAACAGTGTTGGAAATCCTCAGTATGATTGTACAATATAATTTATCAAAACCTAGGTATTAATATTGAATTTGTACCATTGATGTTCAAATAATATTATTGTCTCCTTTCACCCTTAATAGTCAATTGGACTATCTAGAATACTGCATATAAACAGAATAGATATTTTGCTTGGTCCGTGTGATATAGGTACGTTGAAGCCACAGTGTTCAGTAATTATTCATTGTCTGAAAACATTATTAGAAAAGGGGTAGCAGCTCAGGACTTTAGAAAATGGGAGAGGTGAAGAATCAGATATAATACATACTGCTGTACAAACAGTATAAGCCAATTAAGAATGTGTATTTAAGGACATGTACATATGACCAAGTGGTTCAGATACATGAAATATCCCTCTTTCGGAAGTGAACACAATTATCAATTTCTTGTACACTAAAAAAATAAAAATTATTTGACAAACTGTAATCACTAGCAAAATTATCCTAACTCGGGAGATATTGAATATTATATGAAGAGAGAAGTGTAGAGAGTAAGCAAAGAAGAAAACAGTAGAAACATTGTTATGTTGGGTACTCGGCAAGTGCAAAGAGATGTGTTCATTCTGCAAAGTGATGCTGACAAATAAGCCAAACTCAGTGCTCATCTGGGTGTTAAATGCAACTGCAGTACCTGGTCTAGCTACATAAGGCAGCTGACCTGAATTAAGAACAAGGCTCAGTATTCAGGGAACAGTTGATCAAAGCAGAATTAAGTTACATTTAAAAAAATGTAGGTAGGCAACCTCAGATTTTACAATAAATATTCTGAACAAGAGTCAAGTCCATATTTTCAACCACCTACCTTACACTTTTCTACAGTGGCTTATCAACATAGTACCTAAGAGCAGCAGATCCTGGTATCTAAGTACTTGTTCAGATTTGTCAAAGAAAACGTGTGTCTGGCTCTCAGCAATCTAACTGTTACTCTCCTATCATCACTGTTGGGAAGCAGGCATTACTGCTGCGGCACTGAGTTTTTGGAAGAGATTTATAACAAAAACAAAGCAGCAGCAGCAGGATACTGAATGGGGAAAGAGAAAAAGGAGCTACCAAGACAATGCCAGTTTGATAGTCATTGAGGCTAGAAACACTGAGGCAGATCCTCAGTTGGTCTTAAATTGCCATTGCTCCACTGAAGTTAGTAGAGCTACAAGAAGTTATGTGATTTGAGGCTCCATCGCAAAGGTTTAGCATCAGACTTCTTAACAAGTCTAATAAGGGAAGGGAAGTCGAGAGCAACTAAGAACATATTATAGAAATCAAGATGAGAGCTAAAATGATCACTGCCTAATTCTGATACTCCTTGATTGGTCAATTAGGCTTTGTCTTCACTAGGAAAAAAAGGTGTGTTCTTAATTTTATTTAGCTATCACAAGGCAATATCCTAGTAAAGACAAGGCACTTGTAGTTTTAACATGAGTCAGCAGGTCAAAGTAAACCCTAGACTTTTCTATAGTCCAAACCTCAGCCAGCTAACGTGTGCAAACTATAAACTGTCTTGTCTTCACTAGGATTTTACCTTGTGTTTGCTAACTCAAATTCAGGACATATCTTTTTATGCTAGTGAAGACAAGGCTTTACAGGCTGAGGACAACCACAGACTTAGCCATGGTTACAGCAGAGCTGAACATGAGGTAGCTTATTTTTTAAATTAACTATTTCAGATTGTGGCCTGATATTTGGTGGAAACACTCCTCTTTACATCCCTTTTGTTCATAATCCTCCTAATCCTGTTTTCCCTTCTCTCCTCTGGTCTTTTCTAACCTCCCCAGTTCTTTTCTTTACCTTCCTAGCTGTCACTTTTATTCACTCCTCCTCACTGCTTATTTCCCACCTACTTACATTCTCTCTCTCTTCCCTCACACTTTCCTCTCTGCATCCAATTTGTAAGCTACCTCCTTCTTCTTGGATACTGAATACTTCCTCCTGATGCATGTGCTATGCATGTTTTTATCCCCACTTGAAAGAGGATATGAAGCGATAACTAAAACCTGATTTTTAATGCTTTGCAAAATGTTCACAGTGAAATCTGAAGCCAGGCAAAATTCATCTGGTGTTATATTTCAGCACAAACTTGCAACTATGACCTTTTAAAATCTCAGGTTTGGGATGACTGATACAAAACCATTCAAATCAGGTGAAATTCTGTAGAATAAACAGTTGATTCAGTTGAATTTGCTTTGTGATTTTAGCTATATCCCACCTCAAACAAAGGGTTGGTCTCCACATACTTTCTGTACCAATTAAACTACATCAGCTTAGAAACTAATATAATTAAAGTGGTGGAACCCCCTAGAATGGATGCAGTTAGACCAGCATAATGCTTATTTTTATAGATCTACAGAGGATGTTCCCTAGGATAAAGCACAAATAGTCATTGGTTCAGATGGACTGAGTGTGGGATTGATTCTATAGCTAGTGGTTGAGGCACTCAGATTGGAGGTGGAAGGCCCAAGATCAAATCCCTGCTCCAATGACTATTTAATTATTTATACACTGTAAAAGAGCTTCACACAGGAGGGACTAAGAGCACTTTACAGCAGAATGTCCCATAGCCTGGTGGTTAGGGCAGTACCGTGCAAGTCTCAAGTTCAGATCTTTGCTCTACCTCAGGCAACGGGGACACTTAATCTGGGTTTAACCCCTAGGCTAAAGCTTATAAGGGAGAGAGCAGTGGCAACACCACCTGCCCATCTTTTGTGAATGGCATTTCAGTCTTCATAAAATCAATGAATAGCTTCAGCAAAAAAAATATTTTCTGAATAGTTTTAGTTCACTGAAAAATACATATTGTTTGTCGCAAAAAACTTCACTCGGGTCTACTCCTTTCACCATTTCCATGCTATCAGGCTAGCACCTTCAACGATAAAATGGAAAACCATGATTTTTCGTCACAACAGCCAGGATAGCAGTTTTATTGGAGATATCTAAGAGGTGTTGCCAGTAGCTATTTGTCACTGTATATCTGTGTTACTAATAACTATAAGAATTCTTTGTAAAAGTTTGCTTAAGAAGCAATAGCAACTTCACAGCCATAAAGACTGATCCTTTGGTATTAATGCACACATGCTTATATATGGCTCAGAATGTGAATTATGCTGCACTTAAGAGAATGTCAGTAAAAGTTCAATGTTCTGGATACAGGTGATATCACAGTTCACAGATGAATTCAAAGAACAAAAAGCACTACAAGTAAAATGATTCCAACAATGTCGGTGCTGCCACACTTCTCAGGAATCTGGACTCCTCAATTTTATGAAGTTTTCAGCAGATCTTGACTAATATTATGCAGGTGCTTTGAAAAGTATGCAGCACAACATCACTGAATCAGACCACAAGCCAGGTTATGCTGTTAGGGCTGCATTTTTAGCCAGGTTTTCCTCCAGTATCTCTCTGGCGTGGAACGCTAAATCCACTAAAATATGCTACTTTTTCCCAGATGAGTTCCATTTCTTTGTGAAAGGTCTTCTCCCTGGTTGCTTTCACAATTTCTCTGAAATAAAGAGGCCATCATGTCTCAGCCTGTTGAATGAGATACAGAGTTCCTACACAGATTAAGTATGTGTTTGCTAATCAATCACCAATTGGGAGGAGTGAAGGGAAATAGGCAGGAGAGCTAAGAGAAACATCACTGAGGTGTAAGGTGCATCATGGATATTTTTCAATCCTCTGAAACATTTAGTAGGACACAACCAGACACAGGATTCTGGATTGGTTGGTCCACTTTGGGGTGGCTGGCTCCCAGCTGAGATTATTGGGCCAAAACTAAAATAAGTGACTTCTCTGCCAAAGTAGAGCAGATGGCCTATAGTGGGGTTGAAAATCTGACCCCTAAAGCAGGATATCCTTGTTCCTATTTTTCTATATTGACTAAAGCTCTCAAAATAGCTTGACTGAAAACCCTACTTTATCTTTGGTTAAATGGAGACTGAGCAAATCCTTGTAAACAATAAAGCAAAACACAAGGCTCACTAAAAATTATATGGCATAAGAGCCTATTTAGAATATTTAGGTAAAAATGCATCAGGAGTATGTAAGCTTGGTATACTTGCAACCTAATGAATTTTTGAGTCACATTTCTGCAAACCTAAAGTTTAAGCAGTACAAATAGTCCAGTGATGCACTCTCATGGATACCAAAACCTTTGAGAAGCCATTGAATACAAGGGTTTTTCCATTTTAGGTAAGACTACTGAAGTCTATGGCAAAATCCCACTGGCATCAGTAGTGCAAGATTGGCCCTTAGCATCGAATTCCCATTCCCTATGCAAAGCCCATTTACTCTGGCTTTGCATGGGGGAACTACAATACATAGTAGGGGCTGGATGAAATCCCTCCTTCCCAACCCAGCCCAGAGCAACTGCAGGTCCTCGCCTCTCTCAGATAAGGGTTTCAAACCATGGTCATACTGCAACCTCCATACTGCTCCCCTATATTATAATTTTGGCCAGTGAATACAGTTTTCAGAGCCACTGGCCACTCCTTGCTCCCCATTTATACCACAGACAGCGCCCTTGGAGTTGGAGCAGTGGCCCTGGGTACACAAGGGGTGCAGCATCTCAGGGTCTGGCTTCTCGAGGTTTGACCACCAGAAACATGGCAATTCTGATGCTTTTGGGGCCCCGGGGTGCCCAGGATATGGGAGCAAGATTCACTTCATGGTAAAATCATTATTTTTCCCTTCCCTCTTCTCTCTGTTTTTCAATGTACCTACCAAACTTTCATCCTGCATCAGTTGGTTGCATCCTTTCTCAACTGTGAGCGAGATAAGTGGTTGCACAGGGAGACAATACTGTAAGAGATCTGGGGGGGGATGAGAATTAAGTGAGACATGTGCAATGCAGAAATCCCTAAAATACTTAATACAGCTATGGTGC
This sequence comes from Mesoclemmys tuberculata, assembly GCA_007922155.1. Taxonomy (NCBI): domain Eukaryota; kingdom Metazoa; phylum Chordata; order Testudines; family Chelidae; genus Mesoclemmys; species Mesoclemmys tuberculata. Next base: position 5,623,615 of record ML675621.1, read on the forward strand.
TTTACATCTTCAAAGCACTATGCAAATGTTAGCCTGCCCTTAAAGCCCCTCAGGGTAAGCACTACCACATCAGTATTAGTGTCCCACTGCCGTACCTTCCATCGGCTTCTGGCATATTGCCTTTTGAAGTTTTCCAAGTTAATGAGAGATTCTCGCCTCACTATGGCCTGCTGCTTGTCCGTTGGCTGGAAGACAAGAGTTGATAAATTTATTGCTTAGCTTCCGCTAGGGACAGAAAGTAAACCTGACTCTTCTTGTGTCAGTTATACTTTGAACTGAGTTAAAAACCAGAGAGAGGACGGCAGAGAGGTGCTCAAGGGAGGGAAGTTCCAGAAGGGTAGCTGTGTTTGTCTGCATACAACAAAAACAAGAGTCCTGGAGCACTTTAAAGACTAACAAACTTCTTCAGGAATAACCTTTTGTGGGCTGCAGGGGAGGGGGAAATTCTTGACTTTGCTCATTCTTCAGAGTGCTTCCCATCTGCAGCACCTCTGTCTTATCTGATATGAGCCTAATAAGCCTGCAGGCTTTCGTCCAAGTCCCTTTCTCTGAAAGGCATTGGGAGAGCACGGAAACAGTTCCATCAGGGGCTGCTGGGAAGGAGATGGAGAGCTGCGGTCAGCATACCAATGACATTTTAGCCTGTAGCTCCTCAGCCTTCTGCAGGGGTTTGACAAGAGTCACTTAGGAACAGTGACAGAACTGAAACCTCTGGGAATCCTTAGTCAAGGCCTTTTGGGGAGGAAAGGACGTTGCCCGGCACGACCTTTGACCCTTTGGAAGGAATGTGCATTTAAAATTAATTCCATCCAGCCTGCCAGCTGCCACAGTTACATTCATAAGGAACCCTTCACAATCTATGGTGCTGACAGACCTATCAGTATTAACTTTAACATCTGTCATAGGGAGCTAGGAATTGTCATACCAGATCAGACCAGTGGCACATTTACTTCAGTGTCCTGTCTCTGAAGTGCATTCTGTATCTATTTAGGTTTTTAAAGCCAAGCCACTGTTTCAACTCCTGAGAGGCTTGAAGGACCCATGAAAGGCAAAATCTCAGCTCAATCTTAACTCTACAGCCACTATCAGTTCCTTCAGAATAAAAGGGGAAAACAGACTAATGTACTTCTTTCATTGTCCAAGCTCAGTGTCATGGTAGAAGTAAATAGCACAGATGGTGAAGGGCAAACGAGGTTGACGATCAATGATATAAAGTGTTTAATAGAGACACTACTAAGAAAAGCTGCTTTAAAAACAAAAAGAAATATATGAATTTTAAACCTGACAGTGTTTCCTTTAAAAAATAATTCAACTTTAAGAGGTTCTGTGGGCCTAAGTCAATATCCTAGCTGCTGATCAGCCATGTCAGATCCTTCCCTGTGTACAAGTCAGGAGGGTGGGAAATGATGCTACTGGTGAAATCAGATCAGCTACAGTGTACCAATGAAATACGAACAATGGAGAAGCTGAGTGAGCTCCCAGAGAGCCAAACAATAAAAAACATTTATTTTTAAACCACCTGGAAACTTTTGCATTACACTAGTTCAGAGGTTCTTAACCCATAGGCCAAGACCCCAAAACAGGTCAACCAACTGTTATCTGAAAAGTAGGGAATCTGCTCCCATTCCCTCTCTTTGGTCTTCTACTGAAACTAGTCTGTTCAGTTACTTGCAGTGAGGTCCCCCCATAAAGATGCATCACATTATACTGAACTTAGTGGTGCAGAAACCCATGCATAGGATTCTGGGTTCATGTGAGAGGAATTGGATACAAGGAGCTGCATATGGGCTCATGCAATGAAAGGAGAGAGAACATCTACTTAAGGGGAATATAAAATGTTACAAACATTTGAAGATGTGATCATTAAACCTGATTCTCTGTTCTAATGTGCATATCTTTTTCTAGAGATTTAGCCTTAGTAGTGACAAAGTTCAGATCTTGATCCTAGCTTTCTAGGTTTGGCTGTGTTAATAATTAGGGTTTCCATGTTGGGCCCTATAAGGAGATAAGCTTCAGCCAAAATTCCGAGTGGACCTTTCCTTAAATTCTGACCTGGGCTTCTTTTTTCCCCTAGCATGTCTTTTTGGTGTGTAAGTTTATTGGGTTTATTATTTACCAGAAGGCTTTGATAACCCCAACATGACAGTGCTGTTTTGTGCTACCAGTGGGCACAGGGAAACTCAACAGACACAAATAACTTTTTGAGGGGCTTGCTGATCCAATTTTGAAGCTGGAGAACGTATAACATTCATATGAACAAGAAATACTGAGAAACTTCAAAGCAATTTACATGCGCTCTGCTACTCACACATCAAATTGTAATGCACCAACAGTACTGCTTCTCCACTGACCTAGGAAGTAGGTCAATACCGCACTGGTACAGAAACAATGGTAAAGACTCATATTGGCTACACCTTTGAGGGGTTTGCTGAGCAGTGAAACAGGCCATAAGAACAAAGTTATAACAAAGGTAGCTCTCAACTGTAAGTGATTTATATTACGAGAGCTGGACAATTATGTAAAATGGACTGCGGGAGAGGCTCATTTAGGTTGTGAGACCAACAGATTCAGTTCAGATCGAACAAGAAAAGTAACCAAATATATAGGTTTCATTTGTATGGGGCCTGTCAGGAAGTATCATTTTCATGAAATAGTACAAAACTAAAAATAGGAACTTTTCCCGAGCTCCTGATAATAAAATGAGAGAACATTAGCTTACATTCAATATCAGTTATGATACACATGCTGCATCAGTAAATATGGCTCAGGGAACTTATGTTGTAAGCAGATGTTATGGTCGTATGAGATACAGAAATGCTTAGATTTAACTGGACCAGAATTAAACAGACACACAAGGAAATAGAGGCACCAGACCAGGATGTTAAGTGCAGCTGTAAGGATTTAAACACCTTGTCAGGAAACTGTCTGGTAATATTGTTGAATGGACACAGTCTCTTTAACACAGGCTATTCTACTGTTGAACAGCCAATCCGGTTCTAAACAATACACCTAAACCACACCACAGCTTTTCTTGTCAGTAGTTCTGCAATTTGGCTGTAACCCAACTGATGATGTATTTTACAGAATCTTTTTAAGAAAGGGAGAGAGAGCAAGGAGGAGTCATAGGACATCAGAATCAATGAGGGACCCTGTGAATTTTAAAGCTTTATGCACATGTATTCTGAGAAGTTTGTCAGCTCAAGGGCAATCTCAGAGCAAGCAGCATCTAAGAGCAAGTTGTTCAGCTTTTGCTTTAGGATTTTAACAAAAATCTTTTATGCAACAGCCGAAAGGTATGCAACACATTGAAAATATGCTGTTAGACAGTCATGCTCTGATTGTCAGTGAGGTTGAGGTTTCATAAATCCTCTTCAAATGGCAGCTTTTAGTGCTCAGCATTTCTGAAAATTAGGTCATCAATGTAAAAACTCCAGAGGATCTACCATAGTATAGAGATCACCCCATCCTTCCTAAAGCAGTCTCTAAGCTGATCTTAGGTCTTCTAGCCACCAACAGCCAGGAAGGCCACTTAAAGAGGACAACAAGTTAAATGTATACGTTCTTCTATAGAGAAGGATATGGAAATGCCAATTCTAAGAACACTTTTCATGGGAAACCCAGGACAACTTTCACTATTGCAAAGGGAAATGTTTAAAGCCTAATAGAAAACACCGGAACCATTTGCACTGTTTCTGCTTCCCATCATTCTCCGAGGCTGTCCTCAGCCTTGGAACTTGTACAAACGAATAGAGACGCTGCGATTTCATCTCCAGTGGAAGACTATGTCAATACCTCTGTAAGCAGCAATTAAGGAGCTGAAATTGTCAGCCAGCCCTCCATCTCCATTATAGACAGACAACATCTGTGCACAATTGACCTTGGGTATTTAAGAATTAGATGTCATTTCCCCACATTATAAGAGGCTAGGCAGTATGCCACAAATGTGCTAAGTCATCAAAACTGGTGAGAAATCAAGTTAGACCTACAAAACATCACTGTTAAATGTCAGTTGTACAATCACAAAAATATATTTAAGTGCTCATTCAATGGCAGAGCCCTGGCGTGATCTGGAGCACCACTGAGTTTTATGATACTCCAGACTGTTAATAATCAGTTGCCCCATGTTGCTAAGTACCTTGCAAAGTGGTGAGCTCGTCATTCTCAGCTGGATGTGATTAATCAGAAATCCTCTCTCAGGAGCGGTACAGCAGTGACCTCCTTCAACTCATGAAAAAAGCATTGGTATTGTGGAGTGGGTCATAATTATACTAGGGTCAGCCAGACACGTTAAAGAGCAGAACATCTGCTCTAATGTCTCTTCTACTCTGTGCCAGTGCATCCATATGCAGAGATAATCTAAACAGACACTGATACGAGGCCAGGGATGGGGCAGACAGATTCTATGCACTGAGGGTCTTTTCTCCAGATTTTAAATCTTATGGGATTTTAAGTTATTTTTCAAAATAAGGGGAAGAGAACTTAGATTCTGAAAAAGTTGTACAGTCCCTCTAGACAGTGTCATCTTCAGTGGACTGTGCAGCACTGGGCAGAACTCTAGCTTGGACTCTCAAAGGAGCCTAGCACTCAATGGCAGTTGGGCACCTAACTCCCTTAAGTTCCCTCGAAAATTACAAGTGAAATATTTTCAAAGAGTTAAGATTTATTAGCTCATGGGTAAAATTTTCAAAAGCACTTAAGTGACATTTGCGCCTGAGTCCTTTTTTCAAAAGTGACTTGGGCCTAAATCCACAAAGATACTTAGGCACCAAACTCTCATTGATTTTCATAGGTGTTCAGGATCAAAATACCTTTGAGGATCTGGGCCTTATGAACTTAGTAGCCTAAGTCTCATTGAAAGACAATGTCATTTTTTGCCCGTAAGTCACTTAGAAGCTTTTGAAAATTCTACTTCCTGTCAGGGTGGGGTCCATGTCTTTCTCTGCTGAACACCAGACACAGCTATTGCACTATATACAGGTGTAAAACATCAATATAATTGTAGTTTTTCACTAGCCTCTCAAAGACACTATGAGAACATAGCACATTTTGACTCATCGTTGTCTATGAGCTGAATGAAAGTACATTATTATCTTATCAATAAAGCAAAACGCAGGATTACTCTTATAATCTTATGAACGTAGCTCATTAGTTTCTCCAGAACAGAGGAGTGGACTTTTTGGGAGAGAGCAGGGGTGGACAAAGAAAATTCCGACATATCAAGTATGACCTCTCTCTTTGTCTTCTCCTTTGTTCAGAGCATGATTATCTGAAAAGGGGGATTTGGTCCACTAGGCCTGGAGAGTTTGCCTGAAGCCATACAGAGTGATTTTTCCTTTTACCCTTTTAGGGAAAGCAACCACATCCATTTCCAAACTGGCCGCTGGAAGCAGCCCCGAGAGTGAACGTTGTTGTGACTCTTCTCCTGGAGACATGATATGCACATCCCACACTTTGAGAGCCCAGCAAAGAGGGATTTATTGCTTGATCATGTTGTTTGTATTGTTGTAGTGCACAAAGGCCCAATCAACATCATCCCCATTGCAATCAGCCCTGTAGAAATCTACTGGCTGGCCCCAAAAGACTTCCATTACTAGATGCATCACAGAACTGGCTAGGCTGATGTTCTCTGGCAATCTGCAGTCTTTATGACAGGTCAGAAAAAACATGGGCTTGATTCCTGCCTTGGAGCCTTGCTGTGGCAGGGTTAAGTTCCCACTCCTTGATTCTGTAGGCCAACCCTGGCTCTGAAGCAAATTAAAGCTTCTTCCAGGCAGCTCTAGCTAGCACCACTGGCCCAGACTACTTAAATGACCCTATGCCAGTCAAGGACTGCCATAGTGAAACAGAGCTCCACCACATGCCCTCCCAGGCCACAATACATCCTCTGTGTGGGCAGGAGAGGGAGAGAAGGTGGGGAGAGCGTGTGTGTATAGTGTGAGTGTGACAACTGAGGCACAGATGCCACAGCAGGGAATTTTCTTTCTCAGCTAGGTATTTGTGTATGATTACAGCCTTTTGCAGTACCTCAGCCTCACAAAGGAGCCATAAACAAGCTACAGAATATGGCCATGTAATTACTTCACTAAGTAGATATTTAAACATCCCATTTTCACCCACAGACTTCCCCATCAGAGACTATAGCATCCTGGATAAGAGACTATTTATTGTGTCCAAAACATGAAATGGGTTACATTTGTGCACATAAATACAACCTGCACAATTAACCTTTCCTTTGAAGTACCGGAAAATGGTGCATTATTCAGTTTAAAGATTGACTTTTTTTTCCTTTTACTTTCTTATAAGTTTTAAAAATAGCCTTTGGAACAAAAACACCAATCTCAAGTTCCACATCACTGAGTCAATGAATTGTTTCTTTTGAGGGACCTTTCTTGTTGTGGAATAAAAGTCAAAGGTCTTTTGACACTGCCTGATGAATCATCATCCTCATAAATAATCTAGTATTTGCACCACAAAATATATAAGCACAGTTCTCCAGTCATTCCATTACAGATTTATCATTCTGTCTTTTGAACAAAATATTTCTAATATATGAAACATAAGGTACCTTTTTTTCGGCAAGAACTTCACATTAAAGGACTAAAAGTATCTAACATCTGATGACAGTTGAAGAGAGACTGTACCCTGAATAACTAGCCTATAAAAGAACCCTAACTTTTCTTTGTTAGCTGTGATTTTCCTAGTATGAAATGATAAATCACTGCATTGTTTGCTCCATTTTAAAGGACTCCAATAACCTTTATAAGTGTTTTAGTTATCTGCTATGCAGAATTAGCCCAGCAAGTCTGCAAGACAATTTCCCTCATCCAAACAAGCATGTTACCAGATTATTTGATAGACTTCAAAGCATGTGGTAACTAGTATATAAGGAGTGAAATACTTCTTCATTTTCAAGTTAATTACCTAATAATTTTCAGGACCTGTATATTTACATAATATTAGTGCTGAATAACTGTCCTAAAATAAAGTGATATCTAATTCTCTAAGGGTTCAGAAACTGAGCTAGTCACAATATCAACACAAAAATGATTGCAGAGTATAGGATTTTGGTCAATAGTTTGGGCAACATGTCCATATGTCTGTTTTACTGCATATGTGGTGGTTTTGTGGTGAAATTACACACCAAGATGATTTTTTACTGCTGCACATTGATACAGACAGCAAAATAGGCCAAAATCTGCATTAGATACTCCTATTAACCAGCATTACTGACTTGATTCCACAACATCAAGATTCAAGCCTGCAAGGAATTCTTCACAGCAAGATCTATTTAACAACTCCACCAGTGACTCATTAACATCTTTGTTGAAAACAGAACCAAAGTTTCCATTCATGTACGCTTCATTTCCATTCTCCAGTTGAAAACTACTCATTAAATCCTGAATCCATCTGAGTTCCTCAGAGAGCTCCTGACTCAGAGATTCATACTGAGAATTTAGATCAATGTATTTCCCAGTGACACCTGCAAGACTAGAACCTACAGTCTTAATGTCGTCCTGTAGATGTTTCTTCAAGGATTCAATTTTACGGTGCTCATACTTCAGCTGTGAGAGCTTGTGTCTCACATTTTCATTTTCTTCTTTGTACCACGCTTCTTTTTCATTATAAATGGAAACCAGAGCATCAATGTCCTCCTGCAAGGAATCATGGGACACAGCCAGAGTGCTGAAACCATGTTCCATCAGAGAAATGTCTTCTACCACACGGGCAAAGCGCTCAAAGTTGATGTAGGTGTTATTTGGTGGCATACTCGAATGGCACTTTATGGTGTACTCTTTCAGATGTTTTGTCTTTAGCTGACTGTTCTCAGCCTTCTTGTTTTCTTGGACTTTTGTTTCTTCTAACAACTGGTGAGTCTTCAGACAGAAGAACCAATATTACTAATTGTTTACAGAGAATGCAAGATATTGCACAAATTCAACTCTACACAGGAGACAAAGGATGCAAACTACATCTCCACAATGCCGGGGAGAAGCTTCATTTCCAGTCATTCACTTTCATGCGTTTGATTAAAATAAAAGGGGTGATGTGACAAGCACTAAGAATTCATTCCCATGTGACACATATAAATAAATGAAAGGGCTGTGAACTATTTGCATGCTTCATTTTGTGCAGTTAAATTCTCAAAACCATCGACATTTGTGAGGAAAAAATAATCTCAAAAACACTCCACTCAATGTTTTGTACAATACATAACAAAATGAGAACAATCCAGTGTTTAAACATCCCTAGCTGTCGTTCTGAGATTAGCCAATTTTATTTTCACTAAGAGATTTTATCTATGGAAGCAAGCTGTGCTTAGAACAAAACAATGAACACACATAAATTCAAGTATCAAGTAAATCCAGACAGCTATTAGCTCACTACAGCAATGACATTTTGAGGAAGCTGATTTGTTTTCACATTTGCTGTGGTCAGCTCTTAAGATCCGAAAGCTGGACACCAGAGGTACAGTTTGTATCCATGCAAACAGTGATTAGAGATGAAAACAACACAAAGTATGCTCTAATACAGAATATTGTATGCCCATTTATTTATATTCCAGCAATGAATGGCAAATCTTCGTCATTTCTCCTTTGACATTTATTGTAATAACAGAACTCATGATTAAGGCTTGCAGAAATCCAAGGTTTTGTAAGGAACTGAACAGATTTTTTTGCATCCAAGGATCTCAGAATGTTTAGCAGCCAGTTATTCCTCATACCTTACCTGTGAGGAAGGGGAACAGTCTCCCTGCATTACTCCTGGGTGAAAGTGAGACATGGAGAGGCTAAGGGTCACTGACTGGTTCAGCTGATTTCTGAAAGCCATAACCAGGGTAAATTCTCTTGCCATTTAGGCACCTAGCATTTAGTGTGGAAATACAAATTCCCATACAAATTCTGTATTAGCTTAGCCTGAAACAAATGTCCACCTGTTATAAAGCACCAGCCATATTCTATCATGATTTTTGGCCTTACCATTATCCAAGGATGAGTGAGAGCTTCTTGAATTGTGAGCCGCTTCCTACAATGAAACAGAGTTAAATGAGAATCAAGCTGCTTTCCACACACTTCTTTCAGGTTGTTTATGAACCAACATTTTTCTGTTGTACTTTGTACCTATACACTGTCACAAGTAGTACCAGGATTATTTACAGTAAGGTACAACTTTCACGGCTACTTTTGTCCATAGGGCAGGTGGGTTCATACTGTTAGGTTTCTGTCTTCAATGTTAATACAGCGCTACCCCTAATAGAGCTGTCAGCTCGACTTAATTTTCACTTCCACTCAATCGAAATCTCTCCCTCTCTCATTGCTCTGTTAAGAAGAAGTGAAACATTGCTAATGTTTCCTGATATGTTCTGTCTTATTAGTCTAGCCTGCCTAATGAGTGAATTCTTCCTGCACACACTTGGTCTGACTTTTTATCGATATCAATTTCTATAAGATTAACGTAATCAAAAACATCTTTAAAGCACATGCTATTAAGTCATACCTGGAGCTATGGCTTCCTGAAAGCAGTATTCCTGGATGGGATGCTTTAGTACTAACCAGAAAATCTAACTTCCTCCTACACCGTAGCAGCATTACTATTACACTGTAATTACACTATTACTATTACACTATTTTAGAAGGCACTTTCTAAACCTGTGCAAAACATTCACATCAGACTCCAACTTGCCCCAACATACTTTGGCATCATGGAAATGTTTATGATGTGTTTGAACTGCTACCCCCGCTGGCTGACTTTTCCCAGCAAGCCACACTATCTACCTTCTCCCCCCCAAATGTCTTTACAAGGCACCCCAGTGGCATACCTTCCCACACCTTTCTGCAAGTGGCCCCCACTCTGTTTTCAGGGGACACCAGATGACCACTCCCACTTGTACAAACAGACTCTTCAGAGGGCTCACAACACAAGATACTACCCCATAACCCACAGGGATACCCTTTCCTCCCTGTCCCCACCTCAGCATAGTGCAGGAAGAGTGGCAAGATAGTTCTGCTGCATCCAGTTCATTTAAAAGCCTCAGGAACAGAGATCTCCTCCCCCTATAATCTCTAGTGCAGTAGCTAAAGAATCTTTGTGGCTCCCTAATCACCATGAGCTAGGAGAAAACCCCAATATAGTTGTTAGAGGAATGCCAGGTTTACCTAGCTGATGCACAAGACTTAATGGGGCATACCTGATACTAAGACAACCTAAGTCCAAGGATTTTCCTGCTTCTGCAGCAATAAACGGTAAGGGCTGAGTGCATCTCACTTTCTAGAAGGTCCCTTATGGCCTGGGTATGGAAGTAATTACCCAGCATCCACTACAGACCAGGGATAACAGCCATCCTACCCCAAATGATGGACTCAATGAAGATAGCAAAGAAAAAATGGTAGGTATAGGTAGATAGGGTATCCTTCTGGAGGTTTGAAGCTGGACAAACCTCCAAGTGAACATGCAGGAGCTGGTTTACTGACAATCTCTGCCAGCCAAGCTGCAGGCTTCAGCATGTGATTAAGAGATTCCTAGATTCCAAGGCCAGAAGGGACCATTGTGATCAAGTCTGACCTCCTACATAACACAGGCTTATATCCCTAGAGCATCTCTCTTTGAAAAACATCCAACCTTGAGTTAAAAACTGTCAGTGATGGAGAGTTCACCATGCCCCTTTTATTGTTCCAGTGGTTAATTACTCACTGTTAAAAATGTATGCCTTACTTCCAGTTTGAATTTGTCCAGCTTCAACTTCCAGGGCTAGTACATCTCTAAAGGCATGTCAGTTCTACCCTCTGGTCAGCCAGGGCTTGCACATTCAGATGCCCTTTAACCTTTGTTGGGCCACCCAAACCTTCTCCTGCCCTCAGTTTATTAGCAGCTGGTTTGTAGTACCTTTCTATTCTCCAAATACTGCTCCTCGTTTGTGCCTGGCTTGCTCAACCCCACTCACACTGAAACACCATCTCACACATTTATCTTCTCACCCTCCCTCACATAATCTATCAAAGCAGACAAAGTGGAAGATGATACAGCCCTTTCAAGCATATTTCGGTATATTAATTATTAACATCTAACCATTTATTTAATTTTAATGTAGTGTTAGAGTAAGTCTCCTCCCGTTACTTCTGAGAATTGACGCTGATTAAATTGTGGTTCTGCTCTGAGCAGCAGCCTTGACACACTGGCAACCTCTGTGTTTTGCCCCCCCCCCCACACAGTAGCAGAGCTGCAATCTTGAGTAGAGCACCTAGGCTCAGCTGCAACACAAATCATTATAGCAACAAAAGTAACAAAAAGTGGATATGTACCCTGGCAAAAAAAGGAAGATCATAGTCCATTCAGAACAGCTGCTTTTGAAACATTTGAGTATAAAAATCAGTTCTCTCTCTCCCACACACACCCACCAAACCCATCCAAGAGCAAATGGATTTCAAGATGTCATTACAGACAATAAAAAAACCCATTTAAGAAATACTGAACACAAGAACAGCTTCTAAAACCCAATAAACTGCAGTAATTTGCACTTCACAGAAAACAAACAAACCAGTGCTTAATATATAATGAAACAGGTGCCAGGACTCAAGCAATTAAGTGCTGGAGCTCAAGCAATTTTTTTACATTCATAACTGATGCACCAAGCCCCAGGTATTGGGGCTCAGCCCCCACACAAATTAAACACAGAAAGAAACCCAACCCTACTGGTGAAAGAAAATGCATGCCAAATTTTGGCACAGGGCATAGTTTTAGGACCTCTATGTACTGTGGTAAGGTCAGGCCAGATGGCTACAAAAGGGTTTATTTTTTATTAGTTCCAGGACCTTTATCAAAGACTCTGATCAAGTTAGAGAGAAAGGCAGAAGCCAGCTAGATGCCAGGATCCTAGGGCCCCCCATTCCCAAACCTTTGGGCTCTTTGTTCCAGCCAGCCAGAGGCAAGTCCTATATACAAATGGGTCCCTCACACCAGCACTGAGAGCAGTGTGGGGTCCTCGGCCTGGGCCTCTTCCCATGGAGGTTGATCCATGGGCTGAGAATGATGCAGCCTAGCCCCGTAGCAGAATGCACGATCACTCTGGGGGATGCTGTTGCCTAGTATGTCCCAACCCTCGGGCAAGCTCCCAGGTGCTGTACTTCACCTAGATGATTGTGAGGCTCCACACCAGGGTCATGGAGGCATTCTAGGGTATGTGAGCCCTAGAATGATAAAGGCCCTTTTCCCTGCAGGGAGAGGAGAGGTTACTGCAGGTCAATTAGAGGCACTTGGACCCAATTAAGGGCTACTCCAGGTGTACTTAAACCCTGCTTTCCCTAAAGGGTGGGGGAGGGGGACAAAGGAGAAGGAAAATACTAGGTTTGTAGCAGCTGGAGAAGAATCTCCCACAGACTAGGAGACAGTACTTCTCTGCAGTCAGAAAAGCAGACTGTTAGGAAGGACTAGTGTTTTTAATGCCACCACCTCTACAGCCCTGAGGAGCCACAGAAAGGTACCTCCCTGGGCCACATACGGGGACTGAGACTACCCACTCCTCCTCTGTGGGGTAGGAGGACACTCCTCAGGCCTGAAGTAAGACCTGTACCAAACGCTGTGAGAGAGGTGCTGAGAGGAAGAGACAAAAGACGTGTCCAGATTAGGGCAGAGTTACCTCAGGCCCCACTGCCAAAAGAGGCTGTAGCCAATAGGTGAGACCCAGGAGAGGTTGCTATATCACAACACAGTAACTTGCAAGGGGCACAATACACCCGTACTTAACATCTCACTCTGGGACCGTGACATACTCTGCAATGAAACCTCTGAACTGCTCAGTGTGCTCATTTTTGCTGGGGTGACATGAAAGGCAGCCAGCCATTTTTGTATATTTACTTACCGTGTGTCTTTCACCAGAAGTTTCTGGATAAAGTCTTTTGCCAGATCACTGGTGTGACTGAAAAATTCCTCGTCAAATTCATAATTCACGGCTGTGATGTTGGCGAGAGTTTCCTGCTTCGTTTCTCCAAGGAAAGGTGATGCGCCGCTCAGCCTGAAAGGCCAGAGAGGAGAATCATGTTTTGATTGGAAAAAGAAAGTTACTTTGTGATTCTGAGATTATGAAATGACAATGTTGGAATATGGGTCTTTCTCTCAGGGCAGCCAAGGAGATTTGGAAATAATAGGCCCAAACCTGGCTCACCACATATATGGATACAAAACAGACTCACAAAAGCAGCATTAATGTGTTTCCAAGTGTGACAGCAGCACTTTTATTGACAGACACAACCATCCCTGATACACATTCAAGTTATTGCTGCCCAGTGTAAGAATAATCAGCCCTAGAGGAGGGATCCCAGTTGCTATGAATGCATCAGGGAGTACATGCACACATCCCCACAGGCTATACCAGGGAATGTCCCTCCATAGCTCCCTGTAGTTCACTGCCCTCTCTGTCCCACAAAAACCTGGTGTTAAAGCACTTCTGTTATAGTTCCTTTTTTCAATACCAGGAATGCTGAGGGGAGAGTCAGATTTCCAGGAAGTGTTATTTATACTAAGGAAACTGATCTAATCCTATCTTAAAACTTCCAGTACTACTATTCTTGCCTCACCTGTTTGGGCTTTGGTAGTGGAAGTTCAGGATGCACTGGGCTCAAAACAAAACTGCAACAAACCCTTCAGATCTTAGAGGAGTGGAGAAACTGGGAAGGATCCAGAGGCAAGTGACAAAGATGATGAAGGGGATGGAATGCAAACCATATGAGTAGAGGCTGAAAGAACTAGGTATGTTTAGTTTGGAAAAGAGGAGATTAAGGGGGGGACATGAGAGCAGTCTTCAAATACTTGAAAGGCTGCCATAAAAAAAATGGAGTAAAGCTGTTCTCTCTTGCCAGAGAGGGCAGGACAATAGGAAATGGGTTCAAACTACTGCATAGCAGATTTAGATTAAATCTCAGGAAAACTTCCTAACTGTAAGAACAGTAGGGCAATGGAACAAACTGCCGAGGGAGGATGTGGAAGCTCCTTCACTGGAGGTTTTCAAAAGAGGCTGGATAGCCATCTGTCTTGGATGGTTTAGATACAAGAAACCCTGCATCTTGGCAGGGGGTTAGACTAGATCAGTGTTTCTCAACCTCTTTGATACCAGGGACTGGCTTCCTATATTGTGTCAGGGACATCTCAGGAACCAGTGCTGGTCCATGAACTGGTTGTTGAGAAACGCTGGACTAGATGACCATTGCGGTCCCTTCTAACCCTCTGATTCTATGGCTCTACGTTGCCATCAAGAGGCTGGACCCAGTGCTGACAATAGCTTACGACTCAGAACTTTAATTATTCCTTTAGCTCCAATGGTAGAGGCTTGTGCTCCTGGGGCTGAAAGACCCAGGTTTGACCCTTGCAGTGACCTTTGCGTCCATAAGAATATGGCCACTTGTGTTACAGTAGGTGGTATTTTGTATGCTCATCACTAGTTAAGCATTTTGGGATCCTTATAATGAAAGGCGCCGTACAGTCTCACTGAAAGTTAGTATTAATAATATTAAGGAACCACTCTAGACAAATGCAAAACAGGCTGAAGAGTTTTATACCATGTGTGGGGTCATGCCCCTCCCATTCAAGGGCGGATGCCCTCGTTTCCATCCCATTTTAGAGAGGGCCACTGTCTTTGTTTGCTTACTATGCTAAGCATCGCTACATATATTGGCCATTCAGGAAGCTACTGGGAAGGGGGCAGGGTGGCGAATATAAACTTACAAAAAGTGGGTAAGGGTTTTTTTGATCTGTAAATGCTGTCAAAGAGGGTTGGGAATATTTGATCTGGGGCCTTAACACTGGCTAAAGGAAGACATGATGTGCACTCTGTGACAAATGGGAATTTTCTGTTATTTTTATTAAGCCTATGTGTTCCTCAGTTTCTCCCATAAGCTGCATTGTTACCAGTAGGGGGGGAAAGGCTCTGTTCTCAGGGCTTGTTTACACTTAAAATGCAACAGCAGCACAGTGCCATGGTAGCACTTCATTGTAGACGCTACCTAGACGAAGAGGAGGGTTTCTCTCATCGGTGTAGGTAATCCACCTCCCCAAGAAGTGGTAGTTAGGTCATTGGAAGAATTCTTTCCTCAATCTGTCAGTGTCTACATGGGGACTTAGTTTGGGGTAACTATGCTAGAGGGATTTTTCACACCCCTGACCAATGTAGTTAAACTGACCTAATTTTCTAGTGTAGACCAAGTCTAAAAGAGGTAGGTAAGAATGTCACCTAGCTGTCTGTGCCTTAATCCTCATATCAATAGAGTATCTGAGAGGAAAATGGCAAATCCAATCACCAGGACATTGACATCTAGCAACCAACAATTCAGAGGGAGACTTCCCCACCTCTGAGCAGGGAGGCTGAGCAACACACCCCAGCTCGAGAACAAAGGACTAGAGAGGTGTGAGATGAGAGGATAAGAGTGGGCTGGTGGAAGGGGTCAGGATTCTCGCCTGGTATCTGATGAAGGAGGTCAGATTGACACACACACAGAGCTTGAACAATGGGGTTCACTACAGCTTGGCTGGGCGCTGGGCTGACCAGAGTGGACCATGAGTTAGCCTTCCGTTCTCTTTGCTAACCTAAGAACTTCCTAGTTCCAGTTGACTAATAAACCCTACTATTTTGACAACACTGTCTGAGTGTCACTGCAGAGGGTAGCACATATGCTTATTGATCCCTGGAGAATGTACAAGTCTCTACCATGAGTCTATCTTGGTTGAACTCGCTGAACAGAGCTCACAGTACGAAGCAGGAGTGCTGCAGGCCCGGAGGTACAGTCTCAAGAGGTAGAGAATCTGTATGGCTTATCCTGGAGGAAGAGTGATACCCCTAGTGGTTCTGGCACACTGAAGGGGCTCCTCCTAGAGACTGTTCCAAAGCTGGGAGCATAGCACCAATCCTATGGATCTGTGACACACCCCAAATACAATGCGATACAACCGAGTCAGTAAATCTACAGGGACACGTTGTTTGCATTTCTTTTTTTTTTTTCTTCCAGTAGAGATTTTAGTTATAAGTAGACATGGGGTCAGACAAAACTCCTATCCTGGACAACCTCCAACTTTGGGGAAGTTTGAATATAGAATTCATGGGGCAAGTCCATCTCTAAATACAAAAGTATTGCT
This sequence comes from Mesoclemmys tuberculata, assembly GCA_007922155.1. NCBI lineage: Eukaryota > Metazoa > Chordata > Testudines > Chelidae > Mesoclemmys > Mesoclemmys tuberculata. The sequence goes on from ML675621.1 coordinate 5,639,731, forward strand.
GCAGAAGGTTTCTAGGTCTTTTAAAACAGCTGGAGCAATGCAAAGGCAATGCTTCTATCTCTCTACAACGCAATGGTACCTACGTAGAAAGGAAGTGCCCTATTGGAACAGAATACAGCTCCACCCATTCCCTTTTCCCACCTCAAGCATAGGCCTGTGTATGTGAAAACCCCTCAGAGCACTTGGCTATCTGTGCATTTCTGTAATCACAGGGCAAACATTCTGACCTATTTCTTGTCAGCATCCAGTCTCCCTTCCCATTTATCTATAAACAGATGTAAATAGCAATGTGTGAAGACTTTGATGTCTATCAGGTTCAGAGGTATCACCTGATGACATGAAGATTGGAAATAAAGATCAAGGATCTGGACAATTTTAGAATTGCTTTTTAGCTGCTGGTGGGCTACCTATTATGTCTCTGATTGTATCCATGTGCCCCTTACTGTACCCCAGGGAATAAGGGACTTAATCGCATCCAGGCTACTTTGTCAATTCACCCCCCTTTTATACCAGGTGGAGTCTCAGCTCAGATAACAATCCAAAAGCTTCCAGCATGGCCTGTGGATGTGTTTAATTCTGCTCCCCTTGCTTTGCCTGCCAGAAAGAGATTCCTCTTTTAAGCCTCTCTATCTTTATTGGCCATAATGCTGCAAAGCTTGCTAATGTCAAATTCCCATTGAGGCCAGTGGGCGCTCTGGGGAACAGCTGTGGCATCTAGACCACTGAGCCTGCCTAGGAGAACTCCGGGACTAGAGAGGCTGAGATTTAAGTGGGATTTTCCAAAATGATTGATGTTGGCCAACACTTGGCATCCACTTTTGAAAATCCCACCCCCAAAAACATAAGAGGCACAGATGCTGCTGGTGCTACTTGGAGGCATTTACTGTTCTTTGGTCCATATTGCTTCTCTTTCAATTTCACTTAATCTTCTTTGCTTTCTCTATTTTAAAAGACCTCTGGATATCACTGGTCCATCAGACTGTTGCTCCATTCCTGTTGTGCAGCTCCTTCCCTAAGTGACTAATGAAAACTGCTTTTCACTAGCTTGCTACACTTTTACAGCTATTCCATACAAGTGGATCTAATTCAGTACTTACAGTATGTAGGTGATGACTCCTATGCTCCTAAAAAACAAAAAGAGCAACTGATTGCAGGTTTTATGCATGTATGTAATGTGAGTCAATTGTAGCTGCTAGACAGATGAACCATGATATTAGCAGTCAGACAAAATTTATGTAAAAGTCAGTGCTTCATAAAAAGGAATATGGATTTAGATAACAGTTTGAGATGACATAGATATCTGGGGTTTCTTTACATGAGTATATAAAGTCACACTAGGTTCCCGGTGACCAATTAGCTATGGTACTATGTGAAAAGCACAGAGGACTATCAGCAAGGATGTGATAGCCACCATGACCATTTTGGGCTGCCTTATCAGCAGAACAGCTTAGTTTTGAAGCTTGGTCTATTTACAGCACTTTTATAAACAAAGCTGTCACAAGGCATTGGAGGGACAAGGATGCCTTTCAAGAGGTTTTCTCCAAAAGGTGGCAGCTAGTGGCAAATTGTTAATTACTGTTTTATATAATCAAAAATTGTAATCATCATGGGTAGAAGTTTACCATAAACAGCATGTATAAATGGAAAGAGTGAAAGAACAGCTATTTACTGTATGTCAGCATGTTTGATATATAGAGAATGGATTTTACACTGAGCACTCTTAAGGAGCTAGCAGTATAGCACCTTGGAAGAAAAGTTAACGCTAAGAACTTACCACATATCTGCAGCTAGCCCGAGTGGTTCATAGTTCACTATTTCTGGAGCTGTAAGAAGCGGTTTTTCAAATATCAGCAACAGAATGAGAAATTAATTTTAGCAGTATGAATCGTATGCCTCAGTCAGGAAATAAATCAGTCCTAGTTAAAAAACATACCAGTAGTTACATGAGTTAATTTCCGCTTATAGTTCTACAGCTGTGTCTGCATGTGGTGGTAGGAATTTAAGCTTCTAAACACAGGGAGAGTTAATTTAGATTCAATGGAGAATGAAAAGTGATCAAAGAATAAAGGATAGGAAGGTATTACAAGCAACCTATAATGCTAATTATACCTTCAACAACAAATTACTTCGTGTAACTGGGATCACAGCATCCCTAAGTAGGAGGATCTAAGCATTTCCCCCCCAATTATTTCAGAATGAAAATTAACGGATGGCATTAATGCCTGGTCTTTACTTAGTAATTGGCCAGTCAGGGACTGCTTTAGCACAACTTGCCCAAGATTTCTTTCCAGCCTACACACTATTCATCACTATTTATGTCAGCTGTTATTTTAGCATCTGTAGAAGAAACGCCTACTGGATGAAAAATATCCACGTAGAGGACTGAACAAAGGAAGTGATAAACGGTAATGTATTGAGGTGTGAAGTGCTGTCTAGAAAAGTGCAGCATATCAGTGTTTATTTAACACCTTCATCTGTTATTTGGAAGAGGAAATAAATTAAATTGAATAGATCTCTGACTGGGAGCTGTAAAAATCAGTAAGGACCGAGACATAATACAAGCAAACCTAGGCTGGATCCACACTGATGGCGGCAAATTCACCGCCGTTAGATTGATTGCTCTGGATTGACTGAGCAGTTAGTGTAGACCCGCTCAGTCGATCCAGCAATCAATGCAGGAAAACCACCCTGGTAACTGGTGTAGTGCTGCATCGAAGGGAACACTGTTAAGTAGCAGAGCTGGAGTTAGTGCTCGGAGGCTTCCTAAATTTCAACCCTGAATTTATTTCTCTAACTCAATAGCTACAGTTTACATCATTTGCCCTTCCGAGAAGATTCATGCAAGCCCTATAGATGCAGTGCACCTAAATGGGGTGGCAGTTTTGGGGGACTGAAAATGTGGAGGTATTGCTTGCTTCTACCTGAATTCAGGAAGGGCTGTCTCAACCTATCCAGTGGAAACCTGCAATGCTAAGAAACTGCTTGAACACTCACCTACAAACTCGGGTGTTCCAAAAATATTCTTAAATTCAACTCCATCTTCTATTTTATGGGCCAGGCCAAAGTCAATGATTTTTATGTGTGGAATAGGAATATTCTTGTCTAGAAGCATAATGTTTTCAGGCTAAAACCAAAGAAACAAAGATTAGTTATATTATTTGTTAGGAAGCTAACGGATCAAGAGCTCAAGTAGTGTCCCGTGAGTCACTTTTTCATATTTGGACATGTGTGCAATACTACAGAACAAGTAAAAACCACAAACCTATTCCTGGTAATGTAGACTTCATTGTTTTCATAAACTGAACATATTTATGTAATGTGACTGTCACATCAGAACTTGACAGCAGCAAAATTAACACTCCTCAGTGTCTGAAGCCCTTCCGCTTAAAAGCAATAATTCACTTTCCTTATAACCTTTATTCTTTTCTCTCACAAAGCTACAGTGTGTCCTGATTCCTAATATGTCAGCAGCTTTCCTGTTCTCTTCAGTCATCTTTCTCTGCCTGCCTGCCTGCCTGTGCTCATTTTGTTAATTATGGTTGTTATAGCAGGATGAAGATAAAATACACCTGGTTTCCAGGGAAATGATGAGATACCAGAGCTATTCACAGAACTGTAGATAATTGCATGGCTCAACTAGATATGTTACAAGATATGTTATGAGACTGAAATGCTGAGCCTGGTGGTACAACACAGATGGTGAGCTTAGCTTGGCTTAGTCCTTTCCACACAAGAGAATATCTTCATTGCCTAGATACTATGGTGCTATAGGAAGATACCCAGGACTTATCTACACTAGGGATTTGCCTCACTTACTGCCTTTGATGGCCTACTGCTGATGTGGAGCTGAACCAGGGAACCCCCTAGTCCAAAAAGGAAAAGCCACTGTTTGAAACTGAGCTGAGCTGCACCAGTGCAAATTGTGGCGCATAGGGATCTTGCCTGCCTACACTAGTGGTTACCTTGGGGTAACCACGCTGCCAAGGTTGGGGTTCGTTGATACAAACTTATGGGCTGCTGCTGTTTAATTTTGTCTCGAGTGAGAATGGTTTTCCAGGGATCCGGGCCACATCTGAACCCATTCAGAAAAGAACTGCCCTCTCCGTTTGGGATCCACGTTGGTATCACAGCAATGGGGTAGGTTCGGATCCTGGGATGAGGCTCTGAATGGCCTTGAAATCAGAAGGGGCTGGGATTGGAGGTTCTGGCCCACCTCTAGTAACAAGCTATTCTAAGAACACATGGAGCATTTCTGCCTGTAATGCAACCAAAAGCACCAGGCTAAACATGGCAGAATTGTGAAAAGAAAACCGGAAGCAGTCCCTCAGCAGAAGGTTCCACTCCACACTCTGCACTTATTTTTCAACTAACTTTCTTAGCCCTTGTCATTCCCTCTTTATTGTATAGTTTTTAGGGGAGCATGGCTGGCACAATTCAGCTTGACGAAGAGTTCCAATGCTATTAAATTTTCATTTTTTAATCATAGCCTGGGAGCAACAGTCAGAAAGTTTGATTCCCTGCTGGCAACTGCCTGACCATGTCAGAGCTGATTTCCTGTGTGCCAGAAGCTACTGCTAACACATGCGCTCATTCTGCATTACACTTGCAGAGATGCTGCATGTATAATTTATTTTCACGGCCATTGGACCAAGATGATTTTAGCTCCAGGCTAACTATGCTGGTTTTCTTCTGAAGATTCAATGCACACAGCTGCAGCAGTATGCGATGCTAACGTGTGATGCAGCCCATGTAAAACAGACTTGTACTAGAGGTAGTGCAGAATGAAACAAGAAGCAGCTATTCAACAGCCATCTCTATTCATTGTCTCTGCCTTGTGGTGCAGATCCTCAGCGGATGTAAACAGGTATAGCTCTGCTGTGCCAGTTTACACCAGAGTGAGCTGATCCCTGGTGTTCTCAGGCCTGCATCTGAGCAAGTGATAAGGTGCAGACTATGCCAACTGGAAGTAGGTCATGAGAACAGATGAGCAGGAAAGGAGAAGCAATAGGAAAAGTGGTTCCCTGTCTAATATCATGGGAATAAAACATAAATCAGTATTTCCATTTCACTCCATTCACATAACTGGATACATTTACATGCCTGCCCTGTTCACAATATAATTAACATTTCCATTATGTCACATTCTCCACCCACTATCTAATCCCCTTGACTGCTGCAAAACATCCCCTGGTATGTCCTGCAACCCCACTGATTTCAACAGAACATTAACAGAGGCATGACATTATCATTGATATTGCACCAAGCGCTTCAGGACAGGGATTGGTTTTATTGTGTGGCTTTGTGCGGTGCCAAAAATATCATCAATACTCATAAGGAATGAACAAGAAATGTCCTCGCTGCTTGGCAGACATATGTAGGCTGGATCCTTGCCCCAAAGAGCTTACAATCTAAATAGAGAATGGGTAAATGGAAGGATGTAAATGGGATGTAACAAGAGATTGACGGGACAGTGATGTTTAGCAAGTGTTGCATTAGTTCTATATTTATTTAATCTTCCATTGCCCCCAGGATCTTTGTGGGGGCACTAGGCTTTATGGGCCACTTGGGAGAAAGGAATTTTCAGTGGTTATATAATGGTTATGAAATGCTTTAAGTGTAATTTCCCTCTTTTTCTTCCCCCTCCCTCCTTTGGTGTATTGTCCATCTCCAGCTGTTCAATGGTTTGGGTTTTTTTTTTTGCTTCAGCAGCGTTTGCTTTTGCAGACAGTCAAATCTTGGCAAGGCCACTAGAAAAACAAACAAACCCTCCTCCCAAAAAAACCCTTTTCTTCCAAACTAGTTCCCATTACATGTTCTCCAGCCTTCTTTTTTTTTATTGTAAGACTGAAGAGATTGATAAGCATTGCAAGATAATTATGGAACTCCATTTCCCTAGTTGGATTATTGCTTAAAAATACATACGTTGCTCTAAAAATAGTTCTATAAAAGCCAGATGAGTGATATCTTGAGTCCTGCTTTAAATTACTTGTCAGGTCATTTATTGTATTTATGAAATGGTGTCTGTTAATCCCCACATGTACATTTCTTTTTGCTTTTATACATCAATAACATCATTATTGACCACTGAACTTTATTGGCATAGGACACATGGATTTCAGTAGCCAGAACTTACCCTGGGGAAAATATAATTCATGTTCACATAATTATCTTCTGAATATCACTGAATATTCTCATATTTTTCAAGTGCACAGTATAAACCTTTTGTTATTGGGCTACATTGCTTCAGGGCAAGCCAAACAGTCACACACATAAACAAACATTTGGACAGTGGTTTGATGAAGTGTATGGTATTGTTGGGGTATATGCAATTGCAGCAAGAAGAATAAATATATTTAAGAGAAGAACTTAGGCATACATCTGTCCATGTAATACTCATCACTGCAGTAACTAGGCATCAAACAATTCTAGATTCAAAATTATGAATAGTATGTGGTCTACTCTACACCCCTCAACCGCTTTTTTAAAGTCCTTCATATCTCATCAAACTCTGCCTTTCCTCTATCTTCCATCTGGCTCTGAGGAGGGACTGACATGTTTTGTACATAGTCCTGACAGTGGCGACATTTGTGGAAGTGAGTTCCATTGCTGCAGAGAACGCGCTGTCTCCCAGTCTCGAGTTTCATCTTTGCGGGTAAAGGATCTCTACTTCCAGAGGAACATCACTGTCTAGGCAGATCACAGTCATGGACAGAGACAGTTTCCCAGAAAATTTGGGCCAGTTCCCTGGAAGGCTCTGAAGGTAAGGACTGAAACTATAAATTCACCTGATACTGCATGGGGGGGGGTATTGGAGTAATGTGCACTCGGTGACCTGGATGGCTAAGAAGGCAAGCAGCCATATTTTGGACCAAGTGAAGCTTGGTGTTGGAAGGACATTGCAAATTAATCTACTTCTTACTTCCCCTCTGCTCCCCCAGGCAGCCCATTCAGCTGTTCCACAGGACCCCTGGCTGGCTGCCGATCAGCTATTTGGCGGGGGCCTAAGGCTGGCTGCTGATCAGTTGTTGAGTGTCCACACCAAACAATTGATTGATGGCCCAGGGCTGCAGGTGCGGTGCGGATGCACGTAGACATAAAGCAGGGAGTGCGGATTGCAGACTGGATAGAGGTTGATGCTTGCAGATGCGGATCGGATGCAGATCCTCATTTTTGTATCTGTGTAGGGCTCTAACAATCTTCCTTCATCATAGAATTCTAAACACAATCACTGTCGCAGTCTGTGATAGGTTTGGTAAAGAAATTAACTGGATAGGACTGGAAGCAGCATGTATCACACAAAACTCATATGCTATAAATAGAGACCCACTCAATCTGGATTCAACATTGAAAATGCTTGCCAGAAGTGGGAATATGGATTGGAGTCTAATATTTACAAGGCAAATGTTGTATTGATTGTTATATTCATGTTTAAAAGCTCACTTTGACTAATTTGCTTTGGTGGGGTTAGTGATTCCAAAGGAAAATTATTTAGAAAAGGACTCATGATGGTTACTAGTTTGTGAGCTCTTCAGGGCAGGTACTGTACATCTTCCCATACATCGGTAAAGCAGCCACCATGTTCTGGGTGCTGTTATATAAACAATAAATAATAGTAACGTTAACTAAAATATCTGACCCCCACAAGACAAAGGCTTCTTTGATTTCTCATTCTCATCACGAAAAGAAAATACAAACTCTTGGGAAATGCCATTTCTGTGCACTACTGAGTGCTGCCGGCTCCATCCAGCACAGCAGGTAGCCATAAAGTTCAGTTCAAGAAGCTAAGCATTCTACTCTTCCATTTTCTCTATCATCAAACATATTTTATATACCATCACATAAAATGTATGCTGTATTATAGAATATATGATACAATCATTTCTTTTAACTAGATCAATTTTTTTTTACCTTTAAATCAAAATGAGCAATTTTCTTGGCATGGAGGTAGTTAACACCATCTAAAATCTCCTTAATGAATCTGGTTGCTTCTTCCTCACTCAGAGACTCTTTCTGTGCCAGGAAATCAAAAAGTTCTCCTCCAGACACTCTGCAAGACATACAGGGAAGCCTTGGGTTAGCTACAGCAGGATAAGGCACACAAACATTAATATAGTTAAAATGGCAAACAAACAAAATGTCATCCACTTAAAACAAACCCACCCTGAAGTGTAAGCCAGGAGATCTCGGTTCTAGTCCCAACTACACCACAAACTTCCTCTGGGACGCTGAACAAGTCACAACCTCTTTAAGCCCCAGCTTCTGCTACTGGAAACTGGGGATACTAATCTCCTACCTCTCACGTGCTGCTAGGTTTCATTCATTAATATTTGCAAAGCACTTTGAGTCTAACCTAAAGGGTCCTATAGAAAAGCACAGCATTATTAATATATGCAAACATATGTAGGTACATACACACACATAGTACAGCACTACTATTAAGAGTGACTTTTTTATTGCCCATTTTAATAGTGATGAAGGAAACAGAAGAGACTATAATGCTGTTGTCCTAACGAAGAACTTTTTTCCTTATCTTTCACCATTAGTAACACGATGCAATGAGACCTGCCAATGGAATCTGCCAGTGGAATGCAGGACATGCATAAAGGACCTATCTATGCTCTGACGAAAATGCTTATTTGACATATAACTGATAGAGAAACCTTTATTTTGTGCCAGATTTTTAATAAGCAAATTAAATAACCCTGGAAGGAACATTAAGCCGTTTCCCCAAAACAAGAAAATGTGAAAATAATAATCTAGTTACTATTATGACCTTTCAAACCAAGAGCAAAACAATATTTAACCCAGACAAGACTTCTGCTGCCATTTTTGTTTTCCTATAGTATAAGCCTTTAGATTGTTTTCTATATTGCAACATAGCAGAAGATCAAGATAATGAATTAGTCAACATGTCTAGTCCTATTATTTTACAGTGCTATCATTTATGCTATTATCTTCCTCTTTCAGTTTATCACTTGCGGTATGCTGCACAAATACCAAGTGCCTCTGGGCCCGCCCAATCCTGTCATTACTCTCTCCTGGACGCCTACTGAGGACTCAGCACTGAGCAAAGATTTCAGGATCCAGCAGTTACTGTGGAAAATAAGCCACTGGTATCACTGACGGACCACATACCACTAAAAGAGCCAAGAGCTGGAGGCTTTGGATAATTGAAGCTAATCTGCACCGGAGCAGCAGCACAGAAGTAGCTTGAGTGCAATGTTGTATTTATAGCTGTCCCTGCCTATTGCTAAGGGTATTTGTTTATGCAGTCACCTGTCTGAGCTCTGGTTCCTCCGCAGTGTTTGTTGTGATGTGACTATGGCTCCTATTCTGCCTTATTCCAAATGAGCTAGTGCTCTTCTGGGTGCCGCTACAAATGCGGCACAAGAAAGTCCAGTGCAAACAAGAATTCTATGAAAGCACTGTCAAAATGCACATCCCAGAACTGGGTGTGAGCTCATTTCGTAGCCTGAGATGTTGCTGAGGGCAATGAAATGTACTCGGCTTTTCTAAAGCCAATGACTTACGAGGTGTTAACGGGCGCGGTGCAGGAACGTTTATTGGTTGTATTGCACAGCTTCGTCACGGGCAGAATCATAAGCAGTAGGAGGCAGGGCATGGAACATTTTGATTTGGGCAGGAGTTGCTCAATACGTTTGCCCAGGGCTAGATTTGGGGACAGGCAACCAAGGCAACTGCCTGAAGTGCCAGGCCTGAGGGGGGCGCCAGGCTCGGGGTGCAGTTTTTGTTAGCGACAAAAGGGAAAATAGGATGTTTGAAGTAAAATGTTTCAGGTACTCTGTACGTGGATTCATTTTTCATGAACCTCCTAGAATAGTTCTGGACCTTTGTAGAATCTTCCAGATTTTCTGAGAACTACATTTTCCTTGAACCTCAAATGGTGGGGTGGGGGGGGGATGTGACGAACAGATGCAGAAGACACTTCTCGCTGGGGGCGCCACTTGCTCTAGGGATGGCCCTACTTTTACCTTTTATGAATAAATGGCTGGTAAACAAAAACAAACTTCACATGACCCAGGAGTCTGATATAACTTTTGTCTCTAGGCCTGAATTTGCTCCTCCTCCCTAGCAGCCTCAATCTCCTAGCCATAGTCTTTTCTCATTCGATCTTCTATCTTCCGTTTAGGTGATGTTTAACAAAAACATCCTAAGCACTGACACCATGCCAGGTAGATCTATAACAGATAGTTTTCCTTCTACTTTGGACATTTCAGGAGCAGGAGAATGTTGGCAAGTGGTAGCAGATTTTAGGGCCTTGTAGATCAGTGTAGAGGTGCTTGGAGTAGATCTGTGTAGATGGTTGGAGGACAAATCAGGAAAGCAAAGTCAGATATTTTCTTAGAGCAATTTGTTTACAAAGTGCACCCAAGTCCCATTTCCTTGAATGGAGACAAACCACACACAGGCAATGCACTTTTGCAGGCTCCACTCACCAAGCAGTAGCTGTTTTGGGCCTTTCATGAATGCTCCTGGAATTTTACAGTTTGAACACAAGTTCTTCCTCTTGGCTTTTCACCTGTGAAACCCACTAGCTCAGTGCCACTTGGCCTGGGAAAGTAAGAATGGGCATCAATCCACTTTTTGTGCAGCTGCTTTGTAATACAAGGGAATCTCAGAAAAAGGTAGACTGCTTAGATAGGGGATGCTTTAGTTCACATGATCCCCTTACTAACTCTCTCTGCACCCATCCTGAACATTTATGCATCAATGACTGAGAACACGCATGATATTTGCACCTTCCACCAGAACAGGAACAGTAACATCATGACCCACTAGCGGAACCTTGGTTGACACTGAAGAAACTGCGAAGCTTGTGAGAATGGGGAACATAGATGCATGGTGATTTCATTCCTCTTTTTTGAATTTTCCCTTTTCATTATAATTCACACTGAGCTTGGTTCAGACAGTGTCTTCAGTGAATTATATTGGGGAGAGGAGACTTCTGAGATATAGCATGCAAAGGCAAAACAAGCATGTAAATGAACAAGATTTGTGATCTAGTGAAACAAATCCCGCACAGAGCTAGTTCAGCATAAAAAACAGCACCACCACTGCATACTGTGCAGGAATATAGCACTCTCTGAGAAGCTCAGAGTATTTTATAAATAGTAATGATTTAATACCCAACACGCTGGTGGGATAGGAAAGAACTGTTCCCACATTACAGAGAGTTCAAGTAACTTGTCCAAGCTGACACAGTAAGTCAGTTGTAGAGGTGTCTCTAGAATCCAAGTCCCTAGACTAACAGATGTCTCCATGCTTCTCAAAGAAGAGGAGTAACTTGAGCCAAAAGATTACTGGAAGGGGAAAACTACCTTTGTTAGTTCAGAGATATCACCTAACTTGGGCACCTGAGCTCAAAGAAACATAATGGCAGAGGAACCTACTCCTTCCCAGATGCACCCAATTTCCCAAACATTTCTGAAAAACAGGGCCTTTAAATAGCTCTAGGTGAACCCACAGCGAAATGCTCTCAACACTCTTACTCTTTCGTAACACAACATCCAGAAATTTACTGCAACATTTGGACAACTGTGTGACTGTATTTTTTAAACATCAGCACGTGGGTTCCCGCTCTGCACTAAAAACCTCAGCTAAGAAGAACATCCCGCCTTTCCCTCCACACAGCTTCTTCTCTCCCCCCTTTGGCTGCTGCTACCTTTTCCGCGCTGTGAAGGATGAGGCTATTCCAGCAAAAGCTAGTAAGAATGGAGTGATGCTATCCTCCTAACCCTGGGAAGCAGCTGACCACTTTGTTGTATGTACACAGACTTCAACACCCCCACAAACACAGACTGTTGTTTCAAGGCTAAGAGCTGGCAGGACCAGAGACGCAAAGAATGGAAGAAAAGAAACAAAGAAATGCAGCGCCAGGGTGACCCCCAGGAGCTAGGGCAAGTTGTGGAACTGCTGAGTTGCACGTAAACAGGATCCACTGCTGACTTAGCAGTGTTCTTCCTGTCCCCTTGTCTTTGGTGCCACATGTTCTGCAGAGGAGGAACAGCAGCAGTCTCATTTGCTATAGGAGGCAGCCATGGCCACAGCTGAGCCAGCACGTTTTGGTTGGGGATGGGTTCACCTCTCCACCGAAGGAACTGAAGATCCTTCTGTAAATACCTTGTCAATCAATCAAGCAGGGGTGGATGTGGGCGGGGTGAGGAGATATGAGGGGGAGCAAGAGGAGCTCCTGAGACTGGATGGGGACAGCTGGCTCCAGGCTGGGAAGGGGCATCCCAGCAGTTCCTACTCCCATTCCCATGTCAGGTCCTCAGCAACTGATGCCTGGTGCCTTGTAGTCCCCCCCCCCCAGCAGCCCGTCCCCGTACGCCAAAGCCCTCTATGCCCACATCCTGTCCCTCCTCCCACCCCAACAGCCTCTGCAGCCCCTTCTCTGCATCCGGCTCTCACCTCCAGCTCCAGTGCATGCCCATGGGGTGGAAACATAGCCAAGTCCTGCTCGTGCCTCCATGAGATATTGTGTGGATGGAAAATATTGTGGGGTCAGAAACATACATGAGACCTCCCAGTATTTTCACTGGGGGCTGTGCTAAACCCCTACCCCACCCATTGTTCCCCCAGCCTGGCAAGCAAGGGTTTTAGAGTCAGCCTTTGAAGCCAAAGCCCAGCAGTACTGAGTAGCAAGAGTAATAGCACCCCAACCTTAGTGCAGTGACTAACAGTGATTAACTGCAGGAAGCATTAGAGAACCAGGGATGAAGGTTACATGTTTAACATGAATTATTGTATTGCTGTAGCACTGAGAGGCCTCATCTAGGTCAGGGCCCCACTGTGCTAGGCACTGTACAAACACACAGTAAACAACTGTCCCTGCTCCAAAAAGACAGGCGATAACAGGTGGACGAGACACACAAGCAGGCCAGGAAGAGAACAGGGAGGAGCAGAGGGTAATGAACAGAATAGGATACTTTAGCACAGACCCGCCATGTGAGCAATTCTTAGCTAATCAGCAGCAGCAGGAACAGGAATCACAACTTGCTGCTGGCCAGGCCATTACTACATGGCAGTTTTCCATCGGGAAAACCACACAGGTGGAAATCCACATTTCACAGTATCCACTCCAGAGCATCAAAAAGCCCCTTGGGCCACCTCACCTCTAATGATCTCACTTGCTCACAGGTGCATATATGGATGCTTATCATCAATCCTGCTTCATCTGTCCAAGCCACCAAGGCAAATTAGTCCCGGGGAAAGTTCCACTGGCTTTAATGGTGCCTCCCCTAGATATTAATTTATTAATTATTTGTATTGCCATAGCCACCCAGGGGCCCTCATTGTGGATCAGGACCCCACCGTGCTGGGAGCTGTACAAACATAGACCAAAAAAATTGGTCCCTGCCCTAAAAAGCTGATAAGCAAAATAAATTTGGGCCACTTTTTCAGTGACAATAAAACTGGAAATAAAAATAAATTAGAAAAATGACAGTATTTTCCAGACAATCAATAATTGCTATTAAAGGGGAAAAGGTATTTGAGAAGCCCCTACCCGGGCACCCACATTATTACAGTGCCCACTGGCAATGTGTTATTTCAGACGCTTATGGCTAGGTGAGGGAATGGACATCTTTATTGTTGCAGTCAGTCATGCAGCTAAGAGAGGGGAACGATACTAACTTGTCCCCTTGTGCAGGGCTGCTCTCTACCTCCAGGGACTATGAGACATAGGAAGCTTTTCTCTCCCTCCATGACTCCTCTGGGATTTCAACCCAGGACTTCGCAAAGCAGGTGAAATTCACTCCAGAACAAAGGGCCAGCACAAGGCCTATTCAATGAGCTTTCAGTGGTGTTTTTTGTGCTAGCCCTCTGCACATCGTGAATTTCACCCAGCCACCAGCTAGCCTAAGAATCACTCCCCTAGCCCAATGAGTGATACTTCCACTTGTATCATCATTATGGGTCTGACATGCATGCACATGAAATTCTTCCACTCTCCACCTTCCTGAGAAGGCTATGCTTTCTCCAGCTTATCATTTATCAGCTTCCCTAGATCAGGGAATGTGGCCAGACACTCAATACAGTTCCGACTTCTCTGTGGGATGAGGACTCTGCTTCCTCGAAGTGGCATTTTTTAAATTTAAGGGGTTGGCTTTTGATATACTCCCTTGTTGCTCTGTTGAACTTTGATGATTCTGTGGGCTTGTTTACACATGCACATCAGCTCTGAATTAACGGCATCTGTTTTACCAACTTGAGTTGCACTGAAACCAGAGTGGCCACTCACAGACTTGTGTCCAAACAGCTCAAGGTCTGAATTCAAACCGATTTAGTGCTGTAGTGCCAGTTTGTGTGTTAACAAGCCCACATGCTTAGAGCCTTTTCCATCCCTTCTGTAAAAAGCAGAATTATTTTGGGAATGAGGGATTTCTTCTGGCTCAGTAATAGACAACAAACAATTGCAAAATTTTCTTGAAATGACATTTAAACTAACAAATCTCTTACATTTGTGGAGAAACTGACATGTTGTGCTTGCCAGCTGCAGCAAAGGGAGCACTGCAAGGAGCTGATGCTTCTTTGGAACTGGCTTGATCCGAGTCAATATCATACCAGTTACAGCACATCAGAGTGGCTGACAAATAGTACTGAGATTGAACAGACTGTTGAAAGCCACTAAAATCAGTAGCATTTGACCACTTAATGCTGCTACTTGTCAGCTGCACCCTGTGGAGAATTTCACACCTTAAGTGGTGAGCTGTTTGCACAGTCACAGATGTATCTGAAAAAGGTCGCTGTGAGATGTTGCGGGTGGGGGTGATTTTTAATCGTATCAAACACAAACGTACATTTGGTCAGTCAAGTTACTTGATCAGCTACTTTTCTAATGGCCTCCCCCAGCTTTGTGCATTGGAACCATCCTGGACAACACTGTTGTTGCTGTATGACCGAGGGACGTGTGTGTGTGTGTGTCCATGCTTCCCTAATAGCACTGCAAGAACAGTGCTGTGCTCTCTGGGATGTCATTGGCAGGTCTCCTATCAAACCTCAGCCTATCCCCTCACCACAGCAAGTTGTAGAGACACACGGAGTGTTACTGCTGCTTAGGTCATTTTGCATTATGTGCTACATAGCCCAGACTGGGATGGGCTGCACATGATGTACCGAGTAGTGAATGCCCAAGTCCCCCTCCTTGCTACAGAGACTGAGCTCCCATGGTGTGGCTGCGGAAGGACATTTCTCCTCTACATGGTCTTCTTCACCTCTTTCTACACTGCAGGCCCTTCTGCTTCTTTTTGTGCATACAAGGGAAGGAAATCCCCCCCTATTTATATTTATTTGCATGTCTGTGGTGTTCACTTTGAGACCACTACCAGCTTCCAAATACCCATGTATTTCTGCTGGAATCCCCCTCCCCAGCCGCAGTATATAACCCAAACAACTGAATCATTCATGGAGCACTGTAAAATTACCTGGCACCGTACACACACACACAGCATAAAATATATTCCTGGCCCTGCAGAGTTTACAATCTAAGGCCAGGAAGTCGAGGCATTTCAGTTTCAAACTATCACACATGCAGCGACAATGTCACTGAGAGGCAGATATTAATATGGGCAGAATAATTTGTGTTATAGAAAAACGTGCATTACCATCCAGCCCATCTAAAACCGGTAACTGCTGTTTGGACTCATTTTCCATTGGTGTAAGGAAAATGCAAAGTTAGAAACAACTGGCTGGATCCTGCTGTCATTTTGGATCCAGAGATGCTGCTTTTATAGAAGTATTTCAAGACTAATGGGTAAAGTACCATTAGGATGATCAGACTGCAAATGTGAAAAATCAGGACACTTTTTCCTTCAGGGAGGAGGAGCAGTATAGTTACATATATAAGACAAAGCCCCTTATACTGGGACATCAGATCATGCTAAGCGCCACTGGATCCAAAGATGTGCAGCTAATTTATTTGTTACTGGGAATTTTGATACTGTCCTGAACCCCATTAAAATGACAATTCTTTAATGAATAAAATCCCATGAGATTTTCACGTTCCCTTTTTGTCAACAGTATTTACTGCACACATAAAGGCAACTCCCCGAATGCAAACTCATAGTTCCAACTCATGCCACATGAAGACTTCCTGCTCAAGGGTGTTAACAAGATTCCTAAGAACACCGCCAGCTTGCCTGTGCTGTATGTTTATTTGGTAAAGCAGACACACACACAAGTAGAAGTTTGTTGATATCTAAGCCAAGAAACGGGTGTAGAAGCAAAGTGGTTTTAAGTCCTTTTAAACAGCACAAACTGGTCTGCATTAAAAAGCAAACTCTGAAGCCCAATGATGCCTGGCCTTGTTTTGCAAACCATTCTTTCCTTTTAGGTCAGACCCTGGATGAAGAGTACGTTGTGCACAAGCTGTGCGTTTGGCTCTTGGGGGAGGAGGGTGTTTGTGTGAGGAAGCGGCAGAACCCTAAGAATCCCTATTTTCCCCCAGCTCTTCTGGATATTATTCTTCTGGCAAAGGACAGAAGCAACCACAATCTCTTCTGCCCATTACCTTCATCCTCACCTGTACCCTTAATCAGACACAGGAGTTCCCATTCAATGGCCAGAGACACTCTCTCTGAAAACTCCCAGCTCCTGCTGACTCAAGGAGAGAAAGCACATGCCACACGTTGAAATTTTTTCAATGGAAAATGCAGTTTCTGCAAAAATCAAACTTTGTAATGGAAAAAGGTGCCTTATGTCCTCATTCTCCTCTACTGCCCAGGCTCCCTGGCTAGACTACAGCTCCCATGATGCACTACAGTCTCTCCTCTAGTTGAATCATCACAATGTATCATGGAAGACCAGATTTACTTATTAATAGGATTTCACAGCAATCCTGTTGTCCTTGATTCTTCATCAGGTTAAATTTCAGATACCTTGCAGCAGCCCACCCAACGGCTGACTCCAAAGCCATTCTGCATGTGACACTCCAGAGGCAACTCCAATTGGTTAAATTGGCCAAAATAGTTAAGACATCTAATTCTCTCCTTTAAGATAAAGACAGACCTTAAAGATAAGGACAGATGCCTTGAACTTGACTCAAAATTCCTTGGGAATTCATTATAGAGTGGAGGACAGTTTTTATGTGCTTGTGGTAGCCTGAGTTGCTGAGGAGACAAGCTGCAACATTCTGTAGTTGTTGGAGTTTCCTAATTGCTGATGGTTTCATAACCAGATGTGCCACATTGCTGTAATCCAGCCAAGAAGTGACAAAGGCATGGATAACTAAGGCCAGGTCATCTTTCTCCAGGATGACACAGAGTCTCTCAGTCAACTGAAGATGGTGATCCTCATAGATGCTGCTATGAGATGGCTTAGCATCAGCAAGGAATCCAGGAGCACTCAAACTATGGACTAAATTGACCAATTGTGGATATGAACCTTCAGCCAAAGTTGACCACACTGTAGCTGCAAATTCTTCAAAATGCTTTCATCTGCCCATCAGCATCACCTTTGTCTTGCTCTGGCTCAGCTTCAACTGGCGGTTCTTCATTGATGAGCTGATCTCATCCAAAGCACGGGGCCATCTTGGTGGTAGTGGTGTGGTCATAAATGGTGAAAGGTAAAGGAGGTATATGCCATCTGCATGCTGTTAGCAGCTGAGTCCATATCATCTGATCAGTTAATTTAGAGGATGCATGCAAGCAGAATCTGTTACAACAGATAACTGGGCTTCCACATTTGCCCTAATTGTGAGTTCTACTGTAAGAAATGAGTGAACATTTAGTAAATGTCACAATAACTTATAACAATACATTTTGATGGGAAAAAGTGAAAAAGGGAGGCAAAGAGACTTGATTAGTTTAAACAGGAAAGCCTACAGATATAATTCAAGGACTGCATTGAGACCATGCTTCGTACATAAGAGATGCATGGGACAAGACATCAATAGACCAAAACCAGTGTGTCAGAAGCTAGGCCTTACTGATGAATCAAACAATAAGAGGATGGGCTATTCCACCCATCATTCCCTTTTGGGATCCTCAGAAAGAGACTTTGGAGGAAAAAGCTGGCTACTGTGACACTAGCTGAAAGAAGAGGAAGGAATGAATAAGCTTCACCCCCATGGCTGCCACCTCCACCATTTCCTCAGACCCCGGACCTTTGTTCTAATCCTGAGAGATGTTCTGACCACTCCAGGCCAGAGACAGGGAGCCAGATAACCAGTGCTAATTCCTCAACACCACCTGGGATGTGAGACTGATTCTGACAACCATGGAAAAAAAATCCCACTGCAGCAAGTATCAGAGACCAGGTCAACTGACTTGGGCTCATGGGGCTTGCACTACAGAGCTAAAAATATTAGTTCAGACATTTGGGCTCAGGCTAGAGTCCAGGCTCTGAGACCTACCCCCTCAAAAGGTTTCAAAGCCCAGGCTCCAGAACTTCTACACTAGTTTTAGCTTTCTAGCATGAACCCTCAGAGCCTAATTGACCTGTGCTTTGAGACTTCTTGTTATGGGTCTATTTTTTTTGCAATGAAGACCTCACCTCTGGCTCTCCCCTCCAACAAGTCCTTTTTCTTCCCCACTTTATTATTTTTCTTTCTTATCCTTCTCCTTTTTTCCTTCTGCCTAATAAGAATCTAGCTTAGCTGGCCAAGACAGCATATTTTCCAACATTACTGCAAGCCTGTGACCAAAAAGGCAGCTAAAACCAATGGCCTAAATAAACAGTCTGATACCCATACAAGTTTGCCAGGTCTTGAAGTGCATTATAAAAACGTGAGCTGTGTTTGTGTTTCTCCAGCAGCAAGGTCGCAAGTAGAATTAACACGAGAGACAGAAGCTGAATTTTCTGTCTTTGCTGTTCTTTTCTCTACCCTATCACATGTATTTGTCTTGTTTTGCCTTCTAGAAAACTGGACTGGACTTCAGCAGCAAAAGCAGTAACAACTCCAGCCTATTTCAATAAACTTCTTCTCTTTCTCCCAAAAGGACAGTTAACACCATCTTTAACACCACCTAAGAGACTGTCAGACAAGGGCTCTTTCCCTCCAAAGACACTCTACAGCGAAATGAAAAGGGAACGTGGGATGGTGTTAAAAAGAAATCCTTAATTAATGTTATACATTTCAAATGCTTTAGCTGTTGTTCTTTCTTTTCTGTATCTTTAATAAAAGGCTAAAAAGGATTTGTAATAATATTTTTGCCATGGCACTAAGCAGGTGGAGGCCTATGTATACGAAACCCTGAACCTTCTTTAAAACTGTTTAACACTGGACAATTTCAGGGTCATATTAACTAACATGTTTTATTATTTGGGCCCCTTTATCCCATCTGAATGAATACAACAGAGATTCTTGCCTTAGCCTGGCCTGTTGGGTTCCTTATAACTTTTGAGATTATTTGTTTTTTAGATAATTCTGCTTTAAGAAACCTTTGAAGGAGCCATCTAATTAAAAAGCCCGGTAAGGCGAGTGACACAGTGCAAAGGGCTACCTGGGGCACTACAACCAGCTCAACCTAATCAAACCTGTCAGCAATGGGATACAAACATGTTAGCCAGTGTGCACTGCTGGGAGGGTTGGGATTATATTACTGTTGTATAATGCCTCACTAAGGGATGGGCTAACAGATTTAGAGAACATTACAAACTGGTCCAAACTTTGGCCTGTCTCAATTTAGACAGGTTGGGAACATAAGTCTGCCTTTCCTTCCTTCTTCTTTCAACTCCCAACATACGCACAACTCTCCAACCCTGTGAAAAGCAGAGACATTTGTCTGTCATCAGATTCCCATCACCAGCTCACCCATTCTGAAGTGCACAAGTAAAAACAGCAAAGCGAGAGCTGGAGCTAGGCAGGAGAGAATAGTGCCAGGCAACTGTTAGTGGGACACAGCCATCAAAACTCTAGGGCTTGGAGCACCAGCTGGAAATGGAAGTTTTCCTTTGTGAAGTAAGAAAAATACAGGTCTGGTAAAAGAGGCAGCAGCCTTAAGGGGATGCAGAGCATTTGAGGGGTGGATGACCATTGATGTTTCTAGGGGTGGGGGAGGGTGGAGAGGATGAGGATCTGAAGTAACTGGGCCTCATTGGAGATACGTACATTTAGAGGAAGTGAGTGTATTAGGTCAGCAGTGAGCAAACATTAAATTTCTGTGTTCACAAACCAACAAGACAGCAACGACCCCAGATGACTTTCAGGCACATCTGTCCCTAGACCATGTACTGATATATTAAGGGGAGGCTGTTTACTGGTGAGCTCTTTCTGTTTTCCTGCCTAGGCCTGCTGTTGGTTTCTCTAAACCAATGGCCCAGCAGTTCCATTTTGAGAACACCCCTGTTCTCAGGAGGCCTCCACAGCCCTTTCCTGTTCCCTCATCCACATCCTATAGCGGAGGATAGGAAATCCCTCTACTCACAACTCGAGGATAAGGACCACATCTGTCCTGTTCTCATAGATGTCACGTAGCTTGATGATGTTGGCATGCAGGATCTGCTGCAGAATGTTCACCTCCCGCTCAATTTCCTCGCGTCTCACCCCCCGGCGGCTAGCACGGCTCTGACGCTTCTTAATGAATTTGGCAGCATATTCCACGCCAGTGCTTTTCTCTCGGCATTTCTTCACTATCGCAAACTGGCCACTGTAAGGACAAAAGTTTAAAAGTAATTATAATAAAAGCTTTCACAAATCTCCTGGGCAATACCATGAAGCTCTCAGAATGTGTTTGTATAGATAGGGTGTGAACCTGCCTATCCTTTAGTGAATAACCCTTACTCTTACTGCTATAAGGGTTTTCAGGCTTGAGCACATAAACCGCATGATATGCATTCACTGTACTTTAATACAGTGCTTTAGACCACACGAAACAAAGTAACCTGTCGGACTAGAAGGGAGGATCTTACATACAATCCTGAAAGAATTTTTTTTTAAATGATCTATGTCCAGCTCAAGCCATCATAAACCAGAAAATCTGAAGCAAATCCAATCTGCCTTCATTTGCTTAGAGATGTTTATGCACCAAAGTACACAAAATGCAGAACGCTGTCTAGCCTGGAGGGGTAGATCAGACCTACTACGCACATTTGAGCCAGACCCATAGGGTGTAATTTTCAGAAGGCGGCTCAAAGAGAACATCAACCTTTGCAATTGGAGAGTTAGGAAGTGCCAGGTTTGCATGTACAAAAGCAGATGTGTGTGTGGAATATGGTGCTCCACACACATTGTGGCACTTGGCCTGAAAATTTGGCTCTCAATGTTGTTTGAACCTATGCAAGTTTCTTAATGTCAGTTTAAACAAGGAGAGTTTCCATAATACTTAGCACAATGGTCTAATGCACTGCACCACACTTTGAAACAGCAGGCAATTGTTTGCAGTTGCGAGGAGACTTTTCCTAACAGCAGCTGCTCAATGTAGAGGTCATCATTCCAGTTCCAATTTTAATATTTTTCTCCCATCTCATAAAAAGGAAACATCTGGAGATCAGATCATTAATGCAGAGTATAATGTCCTACATGTTTCAGTCTCATTTAGGTGATGGGAGCCTCTTGAAATGAGACATTTCCTTTAGAAGGAAAGTACAGGGGAATTCCTTGTTTTAACGTGCATGAGGTCATTATTACTGATTCCCTTCCTCAGTCTGCTCCTCCAAGACACATTGTTAGACCACAAAACAACCACTCTGGATGCACAGCTGATAGTTGTTCCGTTTCATTCCTCTTTCTGAGAGGTTCTCATAACTGGACAAAGTGAAAGACCATGCCTGAGGCAGAAATATTGCACAAGATGGAGTGGTTATTCATGTGACCCTCTGCCCAGTTCCTTTTGGTTCTAATAACGTGTGTGTGCATGCATGCATGCTTAATATAATATGTTTATAAAGCAGGATAGGAAGGTAAGGTGATAGCATTGATCTGTTTGGAATTAGTCTATACAGGACATGTACATGAACCACTGATGTTTACTCAAATCTTAAAAGAAACATGGAAGAAAGATAGTTTTGTGGTTAAGTCAACAGAGGGATTCAGGAAATCCAAGTTCAATTCTCAGCTATACCACAGACTTCCTGTATAACCCTGGGCAAATCATTTAATCTTTCTCTGTTTCACCAACAGTAAAGTAGGAATTACGCTTCCTTTCTCCTACCTGTCTTGTCTATTTAGATTTTGTGCATTTAGGGCAGGAACCCTCTCAATGTGTGTTTTTACAGTGCTTAATACAATGGGGTCTTGATCTCAATTGGGTGTTACCATAATACAAATATTAATAATTTATATAATAAGTTTCCAGAGGTGTCACTCCAAAGCCTAGAATGTCTGTTGAGTCAATGTGAAGTGATGGTTCAAGCAAGGCTGAGAGTTTTTAGTTTATAATCTCACCAGTGTCAATCATCACTGGGATTCACAGACTATTACTTTCCAATTTTTAATTTCTCAGCTATTTTTGGCTTTTTTCTTACTTTACAAATTACACCCATACAACAGCATGGGCTTCACTTAGTAACAATAATAAATGGTATTTGGCAAGCTAGCAAGATTCCTCTTAAAATCAGTTTCCCTTAATTACTAACACTGCTTGTATATGATGTAGTAGACTGTTACTTTAACTGGATCTGAAAAGCAGACTAAAAGAGAGTGTGCTGGGACAAAAATGTGTTGCTTTTAATCAAGGATCACTTAGTGGACTTAATTGGGAACACTTATTACTAATTATTTGGCTTGATGGAAATTTGCACTGTTCATATTAAGCAGAGAAAGCAGCAGGCACATGTATACGAACATATATTAACCTTGTGCACAAAATGCTGCTTGGTACTTAGATCTGTGAAAAATATTAACAACAAAATCTGAAACCAACTGAACCTTGCCTGACTTTAGGTTTCATTATAAATTTCAAATTCAGACCAGGTTCATCAGAAGGGTCCCTGAAGTTCACAAACCTGGCCAGATTTAAGGTTCCACACAGAATTTGTGCAAAATTGCCTTGTTTGGATACAAATCTCTCACGTTTCAAGTTGTTTCACTCAGATTTTTTTAAATTTTTTTAAAATTGAACTTGGGGCTGGGAGGGGAGAAAGAAAAGGATAAAGTCTGATAAAATGCTAGCACAAACCCTTGCTAGCCTAAAGGACCAGGATTCACACAGCTCTTCTAGTGAATACCAACACCTCCTATGTTTAAAATTACAGTGCTGCATAGGTATCGTTTCACCAGATTCAGGTATGGCTCCATATTAGGCCCAGAAAGAGGAAGTGGTCGTTCTACTCCATGCGTAGTGAGTCTTATTGATTTCATTCATCACTCATTTCAGCAGAGAGGTAAGTTTTCTCTACTGGTGAAAATGCTGATCTTTTATACAAACGACAACACTTAAATGAAGTTCTTTTTTAAGCTATTAAACAGGTCATCTCAGGGGCTTCTCCAAGCTGGTGGTGCTTTCAAGAATATTTGATATTTATTTATTTTTCCACTATCAGCAACACATTGCTGTTGCGTGGAGACCTGGTGAGACGATGCAATGACGTGGAACATACAGGATGAAATTCACTTCCTAGTATTAACAGCACCTTTTGTTACATAATTGCATCACTGCTGGAATGCATAAAATATTTATAGTGAATTATGGCTCGGGGAAAAATTGAATGAATGTTTAGAAAATGTGCTGTTATATGTGTTGGGATAGTGACATATATACCCCATTATATGGATACAAAATAGTAAGCTATCTAAGGCTCGGATTTGTGGTTAACATCAAGGACTTGGTGTTCCATCCAAGCACACAAGCTAGAAAACATGGCCAGTTGTATAGAAAGTAGAGTGGGTTGGAACATTTTTGGGAAAACTAAGTTTTGCCAAAATATGCTATATCATGAAAGCTAAAACTTTGGAGAGATGCATTGGTTTAAAAGAAGTTTTCAATGGGAAGGGTGGGTGGTTTTTTGAGGGGCGAGGGAAGGTGATAATTTAACAGTCTATAGCCTCCTGGCCTGGGATGTGGGAGAGCAATGTTCAAATCACTGCTCTGCGTGATTCAGAGAGAGCTGGGATTAAAAACTCTACTCTGGATCAGGCAAGGTGGGCAGGCCGAACACATCCCAGACGGTGCCCTAACCACCAAGAGACAGACAGACTCAGACATTCATTTTCAAAAGCTCAAGTTTCAAACTGCAAATGGACATTTCAACATGATCCCACTTTTGCAAAAATATTCAAAAGGTTTTGGTTTTGTTCCAAAGTGGAACAAAAACAAATTTTGAAACCTTGAAAGTGGCTGCGAAACAGAAGTGTCTTCCGCTGGTCGGCTCGAATAGCGTGTGCAGGGGAACCTGATCTAGCATTAGTGAGAGCACTTCTGTGAAGACAAAAAATTACTTGTGCCTAATAGCAGGAGTGGACCTACGAAGGAGTGCAGAGCTATGGTCTGATTAGCAAGAGAAGGATCATGCTTAACCCTGTATCTCTTCAGAAAAACCTCACACTCTCTGCTCACATCCTGCCCCCTTTTCATACTCTGTACTTGCAACAGCAAGGATGTCAGATTTCGTACAGAACAGAATAAAAGACAATGCCAAGCACTTCACTTCTACCCGTAAGCAGCATCCAATCCCCCTTGTGTTGGTGCACTATAAGCACTTTGAGCACCCTCCTGAACATGAAGTGGTAGGATCACGGCCCAAGTGTATTAGTTTAATACCAGGTATGTCCTCATTCAGGGCACTATACCCCAAGCCTGAAGGTAGTTCAATAGTTTTTCCTACAAGCTTATGGACATATACTGTATGCAAGGATCTCTTATAACAATCACCAACATGCTCATCAAATGCAAACACCTATGATTACAGGCTTGCACTTACATTGGAGAAGCTATGAGCTGCAATGATTTTCAACATTATTATATCCTTTGTTGGCCTCGTCTGCAAGCGCAGTTAGGAATATAAATTATGCAGCATACATTGCAATTATATTTCAGTACCTTATAATGAAACACGCTAAGTACCTTATATAATAGACTCCAAATATGTGTTTCTATGTGTGTCTTAAACCTACAAAAGGCAAGGAAACCCAGACTTAAAGCTTTCCACTGACCCTTGCATGCCCTGGAATGCCTAGGTAATAAGGTGTAAAATCTCACTCGCTAATTTCAGATTCTTATAACAATGGATATATTTTTGTCTATGAACCTTAGACACATTTCTGGTGTGGGCTACAGATGTATTTGTTCAAAAAACTTTTAGTGCATTATATCTGATGTGTGATATGACAATTTACAACCGCTTGCTTAAATAATTTTGTCAGCAAACTCCTATTGTTTATATAGTTCTCCTTTCTTTAATTTACCATTATGCAAAATCCCTACAGCTGAATTTAACAGAGAATGAGATTCCTGCAAAAGAATCCCACAAACTGTTTTTAAAATTCTATTACAAGATTTGATCCTTATTAAACCCTGAAGTTTGTTTAGAGTGATTTCTATAGAACTCTATTGCATTTTTCCTAAATAAAACAATGGCGTTGGAGGGCCCGGAGGTTTTATTATTTTTTTAAAAAAATCTTTCCAGTTCAGTTACATAGCACAAAAATTATTTTCCAATAGGTATCTATAATCCAGGAGGATACTGCCTATTATATTACAAAAACAAAATTAAAAATCTTCAGTCATGGACTTCATTGAGTATCGGGACAGTCCAAGTGCTTGAGACAATTGAAAAGAGGGTGAAAATAATGAAAAAGGGACACAAAGGAGCCAAATACACCACTGGTTAGCTAGGGATGTTTAGAAAAAGTTCTAATGTAATCAACACTGATGTTATGAATAGCCCTTATACATACACTGACTCTGGAAACCTTTCCATGTTTTTTTCCATTAACAAACATCAAGTATACCCCCCCTTTGCTTCTTACTATATGGTGCAAATGTATTCACTTTATGTATACTTGTTGCCATTACCATATCACTGGACAATCGAAGTATTTTTGGACCATCCTAGATGACTAATGGCAAAAAAGTAGCAGATACTGTTTATTCTTTTTAAGTGATGGATTATATATTATATTAAGGCAAGAGCTAAAAGTTGGAGACAGGGATGGGGGAAGATGAGAGAACAAAACTCTCAGTCAATGGTTATAAAAGCCAGCCTATTGCTCTCCTTACACACTGACAGAAGCTATGTCTCAGTTACCCAAAGCAAGTATTTCTTGCAAAGACCCATACAATTATCTGTATGACGTAAAAGGGATTTCCTTTCAACATATAGCAACAGACATTCACAGTCAGGAATGTGCTGTAGCCTCGTTAATGATCATAAAAAACTACAGCACAGACCCAGAAAAAAATATGTGTATTACAGTAACTCCTTGAGACCCTGACTAAAATAACAGCCCTCTCCTCCCACACACCATGTAAGAAACAGTGCCTGCCCCAAACAGCTTGTAATCCGGGCAAGACAAGGGGCAGGAGAAAGGAAACATGACCTACATTTGATGGATGTGAAACTGAAGCACAGAGAGATTAAGCCATTTACTTAACTTAACACAGAATCATTAGCAAACCTGAGAAATGAATCTAGATCTCCCAAGTTCTAGTCAAGGGACTTAACACAAGCCCATATTTTCTAGTGCATCAGTGAAATAAGGAGGACCGAAGACTGAGATATTGATTTGAACAATGGGCGCGCACACACACGCACACACATACACGCGCACACACACACAAACACACTATTCCAGAGGCAGATCCTTGCTCCTATTTTTAAAGTAGTGAAGATTGTTCCATTCCTCATATATTTGAACAGCTATATTACAGTCTTATAGCAGATTAGGTTGCTGGCTTCTGGTTACCATTTAGGAGTAAAAACAGTATAATCTGTGATTTATTATGCTTAACATCATATTTGCCCACCATTAATAAGGTCATACATCCCAGTTGTGGTGAAGACTTAATATTTGCATCACTAATATCATTCAAGAGATTTTTACATTGAATAAAACAAAGATTCACAGGAAACAGTGCTTAATGTTTTCAGATTCCATTTTAGAAGCAAAATTTAGTGGAGCACAAATGCTGTTTATTTTATCATCATGTAGTTTATGGGCAACAGAAAGACCAGAATGATTGACACCGCCAGTTTGTTTTGTTCTGTTTTAATGGTTATTTTTAATGCTGGTCTCAGAAGGGCAATCTTAAACTGACAGGCATGAACAAGATGCGTTGTGGCATCCCAAGAAGGCAGACAGCAATGCTAACAACAGTAACATCACCATGAAACACGAGAATAAAAATAGCCTTTCTAATAAGATGTAAATATGCATCTGGGATTGCATCTCCCCCTTCCTCTTCTGTTCCAGGAATACCGAGTCCTAGAGTGGCCACCATGAAATGCTGCAAATGTATGAATAAGAATAACGAAAAAACTTTGTGAACTACTATGTCCCAGCCAGACCCTCCTTTCAAGTTTGTGGGATGGGGAAGCCAGGCAGCTGACTTCTCATGTGATTTGAGAAGAGTAGATAACTTCTTTTATTTCAAGTATCACAAACATACCTTAGGAAGTCATTAAGTTACAGTTTTTATACTTTGTTTTTTAAAATGCTACAAATTGGAATATGAATAAGCTACTCGAGAATCCATTTACAGGGGACTCTAGACATTGGTACGCCAGTGAAAGACATGATATGAAGCCAAAACAAAAAACACCCAGATCATACATTACAGTTTGACTGTAGTCAGAAAATGACAGATTGTGCGGTTAAGGCAATGTGCAGGAGAAAAAGGATGGTACAGTGGTTAGGGGGCTACGCAGAAGCTTGGGTTCAATCCCCTGTTCCCCCACAATCTTTCTGTATGACCTTCGGCAAGTCAGTCTCTGTGTGTGTCAGTTCCTGACACTACTACTAAATGAGAACGTGATTGTCATTGATTATAACAAAGGGGCCTGGATTTCAGTTCGGGCCCAGGCAATAGTATCATCCCAATAATAATTGTAATCATTCTCATTTTAATTTTCCCTCCACACTTTTCTATTCACATATGCCCAGCCCAGCCTCAAAGTTACACAGCTGAGTTTTCATGTCGCCAGCCCTGCAACCTCCATCTCGGACCTAAGCACTGAGCTGGGCTTCCTTCTGCCTCCACTTCTGAAGTCAGGGCTGACAATTCTGTTGTTGCACAAGGCAGCCCAGGAATCAGCTCACTTTTTTTATTCAGAAATGTTAACAGTGATGTTAACAGGGTCTATAAAGCCATCAGATACGGCTCAGGACACACGTAGGGAGCACACAAAATATGCTGCGCAAAGCACAATTTTCCAGTCATTGTTCTGATCCTTCCTGCATCTGAATGGCATCATAAAGTGACCCTATTGGGTCTTTTACCAACAACAGGTGCAGAAAGTTGAACGTACCCATTTCCCTGGACATGACTGAACAGGCTGTTCTTTCCTTTCCACTTGAGACAAACAGAGTGCGTCAGTCAAAGGGACAAAGGTATAATAAGCAACAGTGTGTAGTTGTAAGCAATGGTTTTTTCTCACTGCCTGATGCAGTGATATTATACATGGTAAAGTTCAATCAACTGTTATCAAGACAAACAAATGTTCCTTGTAGGGAAGCAGAGATGACCTTCCCCCACTTCCTTTTTTGTGTGTGTTTTGTTTATTACGTTTTTAGCAAGATTACATTTAACTTCCTACTGTGGTCCAGTTCCTGCTCAGATGTGCATTTCACTAAAGATAGAAGCTGAGTTAGAGCAATTCTGCTTGGTATGCCAGCCAGCTGGCTTTAACGCAGCTTAGTCACATTCTGGGCGAAGGGACTTTAAGTGAACTTTGAACACCAGAAGAATAAAAAAATTAAACTGAAGATTTAAATGCAACAGAAAGCTTGGGAGGGGATACCACAAATATAGACACACCTTTTCAGTTTGCAACTTCTTTACACATTTATTCTCCAAGAAAATATCCCCAAAAGATAAAGCCACCAAATCAATAACATTGAATGGGAATATCTGACCAAAGGTCAGCTGGAACCAATGAAAGGTCTCTACTCCATATTAGGGATCTCTGTCAAAACACCAGGATAAATCCATTAAAACCAAATCACTGGTACCAGAACACACAGTTGTTTTTACATAGGCGTATTGTGCTGCTAAATACTTGCTACATTTCACCCGCAGTGGCTGCACATCAGCAGTGGGAAAAGGGATTATACTGAGATATAGTATATGCAGTTTTTAAAATGTAATCTAGGATCTATGTGGATGGAGAGGAATTATATAAATGTTAATAAATTATTTAATCTTTTAGAGAGAAAATACTTAAGATTTTTTACTTTAATAACTTAACCCCTAAAACAAAGAAACTTCAGAAATTGTCTATTAGGTCAATGTTTTAGATCTTTGTCCCTATATGGGGACTTTTATAATTTTTTCTTTTGGAATATTGTATACATTTTAAAAGCCAACCACTAGAAGCACTGAAGAATGGCAAGTATGTATGAATTTAGAGTTGTCAGTTACCTAACAGTACCATAAGATTAAAGTACACATTTGATTATGTCCAGAAACCATCTTGTTTATCAGCAGGACATCCATGTGGTCCTGAAAAGCCGGATTTTCTGGTATTTCAATACTGCTCCTATTCCCAAGGATGCATCAGGCAGAAGAGGCCAATGATGCAATTCACATGCATGCTTTGCCCTTGCCTGTGAAACTAAAATACAGATGATAGGGCTAATTCTAGGGTTACCAGACTTTTCAGGATTTGCCAGTTGTTGGCTCTCTTACCATTTAATGGAATTAAAATAATATTTGAACTCTTGACAACAATGATCTATAGAAATTAAAGTAAATCCCATCCCATGCTATACACCTCTGAGCTAGGAGATACTATTTTTAATTGGGAAATAAGCATAGCCATCTATGCTTATGCTTACTGACAGCAACTAATTAGTTCATTTTATACTGTATACTGCGGAGAAGATTTTCAAAGTCAGTGGGAATCAAGCAACTAATACCTAATAGTATCTAGTATCATGTAATGTTGAGGTGAACCCCATCATGGCTATGCAGCATTGCTTATAGTTGAAGGGTCATGTTGCTTAGCACTGTACCTAGTGAATTAAATATAATAATAATAATATATATAATATTATAAAATATACAATGATTATATAACCTCTAGTTATATTTTGTGCATTGTTAGAATAATCTGGAGATTGGTCAATGGCATGGTATATATACATGGTATACAACCATTAAATATAAAATGGTTTATTATGCATGTTTGTTTAACATGTTCCTGTGCATTTTAAAAAACAGATTATTTAAGTGAATTTAATGGTAGTGAATGGTGCCAGATTGATCTAGAAGTAAGACTTCTCTATCTGACTTAAAAAGATCACATCTAGAAAGGAGCTTAATCTTTGTGGACCAGTCATTGCTTGCCAATCTCAGACAACAGGGAGAAGAAAAAGGGACAATTAGTATAAATTCTGGTGGTAATTTTGATGCCAGAGATTTCAGATGTGGACTTTTTGTACTACCAACTTGGACGTGATTTGAACCAATAACCAGGAGTTCAGAAATTTCTATATGCCCTTACCACCTCCTTAATGTATCAGCCTTCATCTCTTTATTCCTCCTTTGCTTTTTTAGGGGGTGGGAAGGTTTACATAGTTTTATACCACAGTGATTACTGTAGTTGCCTGGCTTTCAAAGTTAATCCCTTAAGAACCTTTGTTCAAAGCCTTGTTCTAACGCTGCTGTCTTCTCTCAGTTAAGTAATTCTATTAAACCTTTTGGTGCACTTAATGGAGTTTGTATTATTACTCTATCGCTGGTCAGAAATTCTCTTCTCTCTTTTTCTGTATGGTCTGGAAGCTGCCTACCCAATTCTGCTGGTAATTTTAAGTGACATATTTTTCCCAGCAGAGAGGCAGCCACGCCTTTTGATAATTCCCCATACCAGCTGTTCCTTCAGTTTTAGTTTTACCTATGACACATGGCTCAGCCACAAATCGTGCATAGTTCACATGCTACATATGTAAAAGGACTTTCTTGGAAGATCTGTGGTTACACCCACCACTTTCTGAAAACAGAATGCCACAGTATTTTTAACACGTTTCATTTTTAGGGATCACAGACAGTAAGCTCCTCAGCAAACTATAGTGAAGTCCAGCAGTCCATTTCAGGCTAAGATACTTAGATTGCAAGCCCTTTGGGGCAAGGACAGTCTTTTTTAACAGTGCCTAGCACAATGAGGTTCTGGTCCACGACTAGGGCTCCTCGGAACTATGGTATTACAAATAATAGTTGCTTCAGTGAGAGTTTAATTTGACCACAGTATACAGTAACAATCTACATCATGCATCTGATCCAATGGAAAAGAAATATATGCAGTGGAAGAGTCATTGAAGGGGAAAGTGTCATTGTACTCCCATGCAATTTTATGGAACAAAACCCGCACAGTAAATAGTAAAATTGGATCTGTCTAACCTGCTGGAAACACTTCAAATGATTGCATGAGAAGGTTTAAAAAATGAAATGGTTATACATTTCCTGATAATTCTTATGAGTAAGAGCAAGAAATCAGTTTCTCTGAAAGAAATGTGAATGGAATCACGCAAATGAAGAAAGCGCCTAAATATCATGTATCAGCTAGAGAACCTAAAATAACAGCCAGAACGCAGATAGCACGCCATGACAGTCGGTGCACTATGCAGCTAGAACACCTTTCGCACAGCAAGGCTTTACTGGCAATTTTGCTTCTCTACTAAACCATGGAAAGAAGTAGGTTGCGTACGTGCGAAACACTAATAAAGCTTACAAAATACTAATAAGGCTTTGTATTTCTATTGAACCTTCCATCCAACTACATCACAGTATTTAATGGACAGTGACCTAGCCCTCTCAAGGGAAGGAGAAAACACCTACGTAGGCAGTAAAAACATGAGTCCCTTACTTCAGGTGTCGTATAGGCACAGGGCAATCAGAATACTTCCAGCCAGACAAGTTTAAGCGACGTTAAGCTGTGTCGCTGCACCCTGGATTGCCCCAGCACGCTTCTAAAAATGGACTGGTTTTTCTTATTCTGTTAAAGATTCTTTTGTGTAGGAAGAGCAAAAATGTCAGATGCCAGTCAGTTCCAAGTATGGCATGGCATTTCACTGACAATCATATCTTTACTTTCATTAATTCACTTTAGGATGAAATTTCAAGTTATCTAGTCTTAGATTAACATTTAATATAGATGATTGGAAATTCCTGCTGCCATCCAATGAACTCTGTCTGCTAATACTGACTGCCATTTCCATAACACCTATCATCCAAAGACCTTTACAATTCAGTCTGTGTAAAAAAGGGATCACTTGGCCCATCACTGAAATGCAACTACTGTTGTGGAAGAACAGCGCCTTTGAAAGAGAAGCATTGAAGCAAGCTGAATAGGCAAAATGTAAATTATCTATTAGTAGGGATCGATTTTGTCATGAAGGTCACAGAAATCATGAATGTGAATAAAGTCCATGAAGTCTTGGAAATGGCTGTAAAACCCATTTGACTAGGTGCTCCCTTTACTTCCTTTAAAAAATGCAGCCCATGTCATGCACTGAAGTCAATACAAATTGGTACTGGGAAATTGTTTAGCTGTGTATTCATGCAGTGGTACCTGCAGCCATGTACATGTTATCAATGGTGAATATCACTAGCAGGGGCACCAACTGTGAGGTAGGATCACCCGGGGAGAGGCGAAAGGGGCAGCTTATTTTGTGCCCCTGTTTGAGAGGACCCCCAAACTAAGTGGCATGGCAACCTGGCTTGCGGGGTAGCGGTGCCACTCAGATTTGACCCAGTGGCCCCTTGACTGTGAGGAGGTCAAGGCTAAATGGTGCTGTGAGCCTGTGTGCCAGGCCCCACACCCGGGGCAGGGTACCAGGCCCATCCCCAGAGAAAAGCCATGCTGCAACTGCAGTGTGAGAGTGGTTCAGTTGTTCAGATGTGTTTTTCTGCATTCTGATGTAGCAAAACTTACATTCTTTGGTTAACTTTCTGTGACTTATCACTTTTTTCCACACCTCTGCTGTGAAATTCATTAAAAAAGGCCATGCAAAAATCATAGCCATACCTATTTGTAATTTCAATCAGGGCACTGAGGCTAATACCTCCAACTCCTGTGAGCAATGCTCTGGGTTAACAACTGCTACGGGTTACATGGTCAGGGTACTGGCTTTTCAGCACCTCCAGCTACACAGTGCCCCCAACACCGCGCTGAGCAGAGACTCAGACGGAACAGTGCCATCTACCGAATCCCCAGCAGCGCACTCTGTAGTAGCTAGGTATTTCTTGGAAGTCTCCCAAGCAGGTAATGACCAAGCAGATGTGGCCCTTCTCAATTCCTGAAGTTGCAGGAGCAGATCACAGGCTGCAGTTATATGCTCTAGCCCAGCAATTCTGCCAATTTCCTGATAGTCTGATAGGTATTTTACGTAATCTCAAGCACAAAAATAGAACATGCATACTAAAATATTTTTCACTTATCTCAATAAGTGATTAGGCAGAATGTCAACAACTGGAATGACAACTAATAGAGTCCAGAGAACTTTGGAAGGTCAAAGCTGACTCACTTTTAGAAGTAATGGATGGATTGATAGAGGTAATCTCTCTGTGCTGCCAGACTGAGCAATGCCCGTGTATATGTAATATTTGTGTAGTGCTTTAGCATAATCTCTCTGTGCCTTCAGCTGAAAGGTCAAATACTGCGTATCACGTACAGCCTGCATCACTTACAGAATACACCCCATAGCAGGAAAGATAGAAGGTGTTTTGCTATGCAATGACATTCGACTATCAACAACCCTTGATTCAGATGGGCAAGAATTGCCTCAGGTAGGAGTGAAAGGACAGGAGACATTTTTTCAAAAAAGAAAAAAAAAAGCAAACAAGTCGAGCTTTTAGAAAAATCTACAAGATTTATAGCAAGCAAGTTTCTTTAAGCCTTCAATTTCTGTTTGTCAGGGATATTTCTATTCTTCAGTGTAACTTCCTAGTTTCTCATTTAAAATCTCTATGTTACCAGTAGCTGATGAGAACCCACTCTAGGCAGTAGGACAGCACAATGCCTCTGATGTTTATTCCCTCTGCTGCTCCAATGCAGAAAGAAGGAATCTTAGGGGGGAAAGGAGTGGGGTAAATGTCTCATTACAACAGTTCTGAGCACATAGGATGGGATTTTCAGGCCAATACTGAGTTAATTTCCTGAGAGCAGCAGGTTCTGTGGTGGGGAAGAACTGACACACTCCTTAGCATTCAATTACAGAGCAACTCTGAATCCTCATTGCAAATCGCCTGTCTTCCAGTGGCACAGTACTGACAGGCATAGAAACAACTGTGAAGAAAGAAAGGTAGCCCTGAATGAACAGAGTGGAGAGCCCCATGATGCATCCTTTAATTGATGCAGACTTCTTTAAAAAGGCACATGCACTGTGTATGTGGCAGTGTAGGCAACCCTATGCCAGGGGATTCCTCCATGCAAGAATATGGCAAACAGTTATTCCAAAAACACTTCCAAAATCAAATCCACGGGTAGAGTGGTAGCTTGTTCCCCATACATCTGCAAGAGGAAGGGCCAGCTTTCAGTTGCATCAGGAACACAGTCTACTGATCTCTCCCTAACCACACTCCAGTTACTCCAAGCAACAACGTCAAGCTGCAGGGCTACTCTAGTTATCTGAATTCTTTTAAACTTCTCTCCCCTCTAAATGTTCCCTGAGTCTTCCTCGGTGGTAAGGCTTGGCAGTTGTATCAAGCTTTTTTGCCTGGTCTCAGATGTATTGGTATGGGATAGTGATGATGAATAACAGACATTTCCCAAAGCAGATCAACCTTTGAATATCAAAGATGGGTATCTACAAACCCAAATTTGCTAGACACACTAATAATCTGTCCAGTGCTTTTCACATTACCTATTCAATGAGCTGTACTATTTTGATTTTCCCCATTATCAGTATTTCATTATTTCAAACAGCCTGGAAGGAACATGCTATCGTAAATATTTCCCTAGTGGCTTCTGTTCCCAAGAGCTGTGAGCTGAAGTGAATAGCTTTGCAGGGAGAGAGAGAGAAAGAAGAGAGGTTAAAATTAGGCTTGTTTAATTTTCAATGGTAACATTAATGTTTCACTTGTATAGTGGAATTTGGGCTTTCTTCATGACTACTTAATCAGCAATGGTCTCTAGGCTATGATTATACTTTTGTTTTCAATGACCAGCATGGATAGAGCTGGTACGTTAACCACAGCATATGACCTTGTTTTTAAGCACTAAACAAGAGCCACTTCTTCACACAATTTTCTCAATTCTTTACTTGTTGCAGCAAATCTGATTTTGCAAGATATTAAAAGGAGACACTGAAAACTAGCTGGGAAAAATCAGTGAAAATGCTTTCAAAGCCTACAGCTCACACTGAGTTCGTTAGAATCAGGAGTAAATGAATAAGAATCCAAAAAGAACGAATGTTGTAGATTCCTGATTACAACAACATATATGGGGGGTAAAGACCCAAGTGTTAGAAATGCTCCAGTACTAAATTCAATCCACACCTGCAGGTTCCCTTCACAAACACATAATATTTTTCTGGATTTAGTAGCAAAATTTAGAGACGTGCTGGTCCCAAGAAGAATGGGTCCATACTGCACACTGAGCCCAGGCTCTGACTCAGGTTTGATCCCAAGCCCCCTTTCCATCTATGCTCAAATCAGACTAGGACCCAGGTCCTAGGACCCTGCTAGGGGGTTGGGTCAAGCCAGAGTCCCACTGTGACTGGCTCGAAGCCCTGTCATTTTGCAGTGTGGACACAGATCAAGCTGCAGACCAAGTCAGAAGATCTGCATAGTGCTGTATGGATGCAATAACATAGCTGAGAGACCTGAGTCCAGCAATTGTAAACTTAGGTTTACAGCACAGAGCAGACATTCAAGCATGGTCTTGGAAACAATAAATCCACAAGCCCCAGTCCAACAGACCCAGGCTGTGTGTGCAGTGTAAACCCACAGAGGGTAAGGCCAGAAGAGACCACTATCTCATCTAGTCTGTCCTCCTATATATCACAGGCCATCAGCACCACAACTCAATAGTTAAGGTAGAGTTCCATTGTGCATTTAAAGCAGGGAATCAATGTCTGTGCTTTGTATGAAAAATACTGCATAACCTCCCCAAATTTAAGCACTCACTCCAAATACTGAATGGATTTAAGGGCTGAGTTAAAGGTGTTTGGGTGCCTTAATTGTGAATTTCTTACTTTAATATGTCTGGATTTCTTTTAAGTGTAACCTCAACTTTAAATTTCTTGGGTTTGTATCGCTTGGTTTTGCGATAATTACAACATCCCTAAAATGCTTTTTACCCTTAATTTCACAAACTGTACTCTCAACTATAACACCATCTTGATGAATTCCTAAACAAAAACTAAAGCAGCATGAAGGTCTTTGCTGAATAAATTTTCTTGGGAGAGGGTGGCACAATTTATGCCTATTTAAGCAATACTTATTTTACTGGACTTTTTAAAAACATGATTATTTTTAAATTTTAAAGTGTTCACTCTTAACATTTCTCACAATAGCTTAATTTAGAACAAAATAATTAGTACTCACTTCTTTCAGTTCTGTAGCGTATTAACTTCTAAATGTCTCATTTTCTACTTACTTTGCACCGACACAAAAATATGTCTAGTGTGCAGTTATTTTTTAAAATCAAAGAGACTTATTCTAGAAGAAAACCTCTCTGAGAAATCACAAATATTCTTCTGAAACATATTTTTTTCTTCATTCAGCTGATGGAAAATCATATATATAGTTTTTGAAAAATTATCAGTCCTGCCTCTTTCATGAATAAGTGCTAAAATCTGCCTACTTCCCATTTTTTTTTGGCATAACAAAACATAAACCCCTTAGCAAAATGTTGAAAAAGGAGCCGTTTAAAAATCTTGCAACCTCAAAAAGCACTTAATGTAATCGAACCTTTGAGAAAATGTTCTAGTTGCCAATGAGAACTAACCTTAAATAATATCTAAAGTTAGGTGGAGTACTCTTTTACTTAAGAAGAAATTTTGAAAGTATAAGGTTCTGTGTTCTTCTTAAATGATAGAGTGATTGGCCCTTTTAAGAGGGAACAGGGCCCAGTGCCTATCTGGGCTTAAGGGAAGGCACCTGGGCCTGATAAAGGAGGACACAGCTGCAGTGGATTTAGGCAGGTGTCTTCAGGGAATAAGAAGGCACCTGCAGGGCCCTGCATTAGCAGCCAGGAAGGCCAGTGGAGAGGGCCAAACTCCAGGCAAGAGGTGGCAGGAGAGAAGGAAAGACAGACCTTCCAAGAAAGGAGGTTGTGCCCAGCTTGGGACTGGGGTGGAAACAAATTAATTTAGAGGGAGGATAGACCCTTGGGGGAAGGGCTGGGCCCAGCTGAAACTGGAATGAAGACTTTGTAAGTCTGGGTTCTATTTTGAAAAAAACTTAGTGCAAGGCTTAACTGGACCCCAAAGGGAAATGTTTTGACTATCTGGACTGTGTTGACTTTAAAGGAATTTGAGTGAAAAGGAAACTGAGGAAGACCTCAGCTGAGCTACACTTGACCAGCAGGAGGAGCTACAGGGCAGGCACACCCATGTGACCCCTGATCAAATCAGTCCTGTAATGGAACTTTGGTTTTTGCATTAACCATAGGTAGGCTATTGCTTTTCTCTCACTAAACCACCTACACCTACAGAGTGGAACTAGATCCTAGTCCTATTGCGCCAAACACACTGGTCTCTACCATGTTAGCTAAAGGAACATTTCAGTTAGCTCTCAACTGCAGCACTGCAAGCAACCTATCAAGGGAGAGAAGCATGCTCTCTCACACAGAGCACCCTATCTTGTTCCCAGTGAAGCCATTAGTAAAGAAAAATAAAACTCTACTGATGTCAATGAGAGTCCTACAGTGCTACAGGACTCTCATTGTTTTTGCTGTATATAGACTAACATGGCTACCCCTCTGGAGCTATTCAGACACACACTCAACCTATTTTATAAAACTATAACCACTGCATGATATTTCAAGGAGTTGTAAGTATATGGAAAGTTTGAAGTGGTAGACATTTTTTCAGTTGGAGGGAAACAAAGAAACAGACTCCAGTGAAAATTTAAAATCAGAAATAATATTATTGACCTGTAACTCAAAACCAGCTGGCTGAATTCTTTTCAGACTTCATAGAAACATTCTCCTTTGCCTTCAGAGTAAATCTGACTATTTTCAGGCCAAACCAATTTTCCAGGTCAAAGCTATAGGTGGGCTAAAATAAGATGTTACAATGGAAGCTGGCTGCAATCTTAGCCTCTCCATAATATGTATATACATACACACACACAAAGATATATTTATCATACATATATGTACATGTACCACACACACGCACTCTCTTTCTGAGTATTTATTTGGCTGGCCATCCAGAAAAGACAAGTGTTCAAAGAATTAAATATTGCTTTGAAGCATTTTCGCAGCTAGAAAAAAATAAAAGTCCTGACCCCAAAGGTGCATTACTGGCAATTTCTTAACTGTAATCACATCCCTCTGTTTGCTGGGGAGCATCTGTGCATAACACATGTTTAAACTATGACATCTTTCCTTATCAGGGTTGGCGAGCCCCTCCCATGTGTAGAATATCCCAGTTCTCTCTGCTTTTCAGTTTCACTACACTAAGTAAATATTTACTAGCCATGTTACTAAAACAGATTATATGCCAGGTTTCAAGGTTTTATTGCTGATAGTAAAACACTGAATTTGATTTCCTTTAAGTCTATTCAATCAGTAGTGAATTCCAGTGTAAAGGGCACTAAGTCAGTGGGAGTTGAAAATTCAGCACCTTGCAAGATAAAGTCCATTGAAATCAATGGGAATTGAGAGTGATCCACATTTTACCGGAAGCACTCAGCAACGTGAGGGATTGGGCCTCTCAGAGCAATTAACATTTCAGTTCTAAAACGTCATCCAAGCTGATCCCATTCTAGTCACGTAGAGCATGGAAGGAAATCAATCGTGGCCAAAATAAATACCTACAGTAATTATTGGTTTATTTTCAGACTACACTCCTGTTTTATTTTTCCTTGGAAGATCAGGTATACATTACAACTTCGCTCAACCACAATGACTCTTGACTGTTCTCCATAGAAAGTGTGACTGTTCATAGAAATTAAGTATCTCCATTAAAATGAAACAAAATAATTCCATTACCATCTTAGATGTGTGGAGAGAGTCATCTAGTTCTCATACGCTTAAAAAAACCCACAAGAACATTTCATCTCCCATCAAAAACCTCAGAGTGCAGAAACAAAAACAAAAAACAAAAAAAAATGTTGCCGATGCTGCAATGAAATGACAGTTCCTAGGGGACACCAAAGGGAAAAGAACAACAAAATCTAGCTCATGCACTGATCGGACCTTGCAAAATCAGCTATTGAGTATTTGGTGATATAGCCAGTTTTTCAAGATATTCAACAATAAGTGATTGCATAAACCAAGAACAAGATTAAGCACTTGGTCTCAGGGCTTTAAAATAAAGCCAAGTATGCTGGTCTTGTGAAGCAGGAGGCATAGTCACGGTTACTTCACCCTGAATGGCCTTTTACTTAGTTCATCAGAGTAGCAGGAGGTTGATAGAGGGTTTTTCTTTCTACTGACAGGAAAGCAGTAAATTTCCACAGTACTAAAAATATGGACATTCACTTGAGTTTTATTCTTTTCCTTATTATTAATCATTTTTATTATGGCAGTGCCTGAAGATGAGAGTCCTATGGAGCTAGGTGTGTGTGTATCAGTAGAGCCCTGCGCGGACACAAAAATGTGGATCCATATCCGATCTGCAGCCGTGAGAATCAATTTACATCTGACCCGCCATCCAGTCTCTCTCTTCTACTATGGCATCCGCACCCACATGGCACCCACAGCTCTGTGCTCCCCAATCAACTGTTTGGAGGCCAGCACCGCCACCGCTACTCATCAGCTGTTTGGAGGCCAAGCCCCTCCAGGCAGCTGCTGAATTGCTGATTGGCAGGGCCCCACAGAACAGCTCATTGGTGTCCCATGGGGAGGGCACTGAACAGCTGATAAGTAGCCAACCGCCACTCCTGGATCTCAAAGGCAGGGAAGCAGCCGCAAAGGCTATGAGCTGCAGACAGCTGCTTCCCTGCCTTTGAGATCCTCATCCATCTGCAAAAAATGGTCCGCGGATATGAAGCAGATATCTGTGGATTTGCAGGGCTCTACATATTACTATAGTAAGAGAGAGTTCTTGGCTTGAAGAGCTTGTAATCTCCATAGACAAGACATGCATAAGGGGGGGGCAAAGGAAATACTGACATCCTCATTTTACAGATGGGGAACTGAGACATCAAGCAGCCCTGTCTTAAATCTGCAGAGAATAAAATGCAGAACAACAAGGCAACAGACAGTGGTTGTAATTCTGAAAGCAGAGATACTGTACTTTGAGTACAGTATATTGGGGGCTTTATTTTGAGGAGTGAACAGCCCAACTCATTAGCTAATTATGACTGATTTTGGGGAGCCCTGTACCATATTAAACTCCTTTGTTGTTCAGACATTTGGAGAACTGGATGTTGCATTCTATCCTTTGTCTCATTTCCCTCCTCATTCAGGACTGCCCAGAAGTGGGCAAAAGACAAGGGCGCACACACTGACCTTTCCACTACACCCCTAAACAGAGCCCCACTGAAAATAAGAGGTCTTGAAGATACATAAACAGTCCATACACCAAGCTCTGAACAAAAATACCAGGACAGAAATGTGATTGTCCGAGTAAGAAATGAACCAGATGCAACATGCAAAAACATAAGAAAAATAAATAAAAAGAGGATCTTAGCAAATATGCAAGAAGTGAGGGTTTCAGCCCAAAGTCTCTCTTCTCCAAGCCTGTCTGAAACCTCTTAGAAAGGCAGAGAAATGTCATGCCTGTGCAGCCAAACTTGATCCCTCTAAGGTCGGCAGTCTAAGCACAGAACTGACTGGTGATAATGCAGGAAAGACCCACTTGGATTCAGCACACCTTTTGTGACAAGCGAGCACTGCTCTGACTAACCCATTCCCGGCCTTTCTGAGCAGTCCATGGTACAAGATGGCTGGGTCACCACTCCGATTTGAATGCCTTCAGCAGGCTATATGTGCTTTTCCAGTCAGCAAAATGTAACCTATATCACAGAGGCACACCTGTCTGCCCCTTCGTAAGTCAGAGCCCTGTGTCAGCAGCCCCATCAAACAGCCAGGTGTTTAAGAACATAAGAACGGCCATACTGGGTCAGACCAATGGTCCATCTAGCCCAAACCCTGGCCACAGTGGCCAATGCCAGGTGCTTCAGAAGCAATGAACAGAACAAGCAATCAAGTGATCCATTCTCTGACATCCACTCCCAGGTTCTGGCAAACAGAGGCTAGGGACATTTCCGAGCATGGTTTTGCATCCCTGCCCATCCTGGCTAATAGCAATTGATGGACCTACCCTCCATGAATTTATCTAGCTCTTTTTTGAACCCCGTTATAGTCTTGGCCTTCACAACATCTCCTGGCAAGGAGTTTCCTGTGGGTTTCCTGCTCATTCCTATGGCCAAGAGGATTTCAGACACGGCCAAGTGTTTACTAGCCCTAAGTTGGCAGAAGGGTTCCTTGCTTCTCACACATACTGAGCAATTCCTGGTACTGGTCCCCTTCTGACACCAGCTTAGCTCCTGCCCCCTAGATCTGTGCAAGGATGGGACCCTCCATGCATGGATCTCCTCCTTCCTGCACCAAAGGCTGCTCAGCCCTCTCCTACCTAACTGCCATCTCTGGGCACATGCAGGATGAGGGGCTGAAGACAGAGCAGGCCAGGATGGATGTACATTATTCCCCCTTCAGTCCCATAGACTTGCCTGTCACATATTGACTGGGGCTGTACGAATATCATTTCTACAGTCCCTGGGGGCTGCTATGGCCAGGGAACTGGGAGGGTTGAAGCCAA
The DNA here is from genome assembly GCA_007922155.1 of Mesoclemmys tuberculata. Taxonomy (NCBI): domain Eukaryota; kingdom Metazoa; phylum Chordata; order Testudines; family Chelidae; genus Mesoclemmys; species Mesoclemmys tuberculata. The sequence continues at coordinate 5,681,723 of ML675621.1, forward strand.
GAGCGACAGGCTGTGGAAGGCACAGGGTCTTTCAGAGAGCTATCAGACTTAGACACCATGACAGGACCAGAAGGTAGGAAAAGGAGAAGGGATCTGCAGAGATTTCTTTCCCTAGACTTGCCTCCCATGGTAAGGATAACCCGGGCCCCTGCATGGAAGAGCAAGATACTGTCTCAGGGATCTGACCCATGGCAGGCACTACAGAACAGCGCCTGAAGTTCCTACTTCTGCCATGCCTGCAGCGCTCTGTGTTTGACATGTTGTCTTAGGAATAAATCTTCATGCAAAGCTTCCCCATGAGCCCTGTCACATTTCCTGCCCTCAGCAACCCAGACAGCTCCGTATGTGAAATATACGAGGTGGAACAATATTGTCAGGAGGGCACAAATGACATCATCAGCCTGTGGATGAGACTGACACATTTAGGGGACAGTCCAATGACTATCTGATGCATCCTTCCATTGATTTTTGTTGTTGTTTGTTGTTATTTAAACAGTAAAAGGCCTCACATACTGGAAAGCCCTCATCACCATAAAACCATTAGAGGAGCCACAGTCTTTAAAATTAAAAAACAAAACACTTAACACAGCCACTCCTTTTGCCTACACGCAATCTTCTTTTAGTTATTTCTGCTTTGGAGACAGTAAGACTGCAGGTCTGGAGCATTTAATACCTCAACTTTTCATGTCTATTACAAAGTAAGGGGGGACGTGAGAGAGAGCAAGCGAGACTGGATGTTGTGGTGTTACTGTGGTTTTAGGAGGATGAATAGAATCTTCAGGGTCTGGAACTGACAGTGGGGGAGGCTGCTGGTTTCAGGTTAGTCTGATAGACTGACTGGAATTAAGATGCTCAGGATATATGTTAACTATGTATCTAATATAAACTGTTGTTAATTTACTAGCAACAAATTATTAAGGTTTGTGAATTACCTGAATATAAAACTCATTTGTGTGTAAGTAAAATTGCTGGAAGGATTTCCCAAGAAATGTGGTAGATTCTCCATCACTAGAAGCCTTTAAATCAAAATTGGATATCTTTTTCTTACAAAAATGTGCTCTAGCTCAACCACAAGATAGGGGCATGATGCAAGGATCACGGGATGAAATTCTCTGGCCCGTGCTATGCAGGAGGTCAGATGAGGTGATCATAATGGTCCCTTCTGGTCTTACAATCAATGAATAAATACTGCAAACCACCCTAGATGGCAGTACTGGAGATGCTATTTTACCATTCTTTATGCACCCTTTGATACTGCACAGTGTTAATAATATAATTTAAAAACTAGGCCCACACTGCTTCAGACAGAAGAGTCTGTCAAGCCCTGTCTCATTTATGTGGGCTCTATGTGGTTAGAACGATCTGTCGTTCCACTGCAAACACATCTGTACAAGGTTTACACTAGGAAACAAACAAACAAACAAAGGTCAGGAAATGCTTACAGACACCGTGCAGTGGACTATATTAAGTGAATAACCAAAAGGGCCAAACGATTTGACATTATTTGAATACCTGAATAACAGTGACATTCAGAAGTCAAAGAACCTTTTGTACATCCTTGAGTGTGCTTCAGGGAATTAATTCTAAAAACATTGTGCAGAAAACAGCCTTTGGAATTCCCATTCTCTGGAAAACATCCCTGTAGACACATGGGAACTGCCATAGCAGCTCAGACCACTGGCTTCTCTAGGATGGTCTTCTGTCTCCAAGAAAGGCTAGCCGCGATGCTTTAGAGCAGGCATGTCCAACCCGCGGCCCGCAGGTTGCATGCGGCCCAGGTCCGTTATGAATGCGGCCCAACAAAAAATCGTAAACTTACAAACTTTATAAAATTGCGACTACAAATACAATTTTAACATGAAAAATGGACAGATGACTACTTTTTTGTCGGGACAAATAATAAGACAATCTGCTTAATTTGTAGACAATTTGTGCCATTTTTTTTCCTCATCAGCTATATGTGCGGCCCAAAACAACTCGTCTTTTTCCAATGTGGCCCAGGAAATCTAAAAGATTGGACACCCCTGATTTAGAGGAAAGTGTCAAACCCCCACAACAGACAATTATGTGGTTGGATACCTTTGGGGTAGCAGCAAGATGGGGAACAATCATTACCGTATGCCCTGAAATATGAGAGTTAATTAGCTGTCATACAGTTCTACCCTAGCTAGTGGAACAGAGGCTATTTTTATTATCCATATAAAAGTCCGGTCCTTCTTTCTTGCTTTCAGTAATAACAACAGTAGCACAAAGCCCATGTCAAATCTGCTCATCAGAAAGACTAGCAGGACTATGGTGCTGCAGGATAATGAGCAGGAGCGCCATGTCCCCTCCTTCTGCATCTTGGCCAGCCAAGCTCCTTGGAGCAGTAAATCAGCTAAACAAGCAAGAGTATTTGAGGCAAAACATCAGACCCAAGCACCAATCTCCACAAAAAGATTTGTTTTGCCCTTCTGAAAATGGAGGGGGAAATATGACAAGTGCCAAAATTTAGCCCAGGAAAAATAAGTTCTCGCAATCTCCCACCAGCAGATTTCCTGGCCACCCATTTGGGGATGAAGCTGTGGCTCTTTCCAGATGAGGAGGAAGGAGCAGCATGGCTTGGCTGGAGTTGGATAGCCAGTACATTTCTCTCCTATTTTAATTACTCTCAACTGCTTTTTATATAGTAGAAGGGGAAGGAGATTCATGAAGCAGCTACTGCAAAGCTTTAACTCTGTTTCCCATGTCTGCACCTCCTGAGGATTATAGACAGGATCACTGAGGCTGGGTCAACACTGACGGCGGAAAATTCGCCGCCGTCACATCGATTGCTCTGGATCGACTGAGCGGTCTGTATAGACGCCCTCAGTCAATCCAGGAAGCGACGCAGGAAAACCACCCCTGTAAGTGGTGTAGCGCTGCATTGAAGGGAGCGCGGAGGAGACTCTGCAAAGTCTCCTATGTCACTTGCGTATCTCCTGTTGACTGCCGCCAAATCGCCAAGGTAAGTGTAGACCGGGCCTGATACATGGAATCATACCTGTCTCCATCTCTGGCATAGGAGGATTCCCCTCCTCCTCCTCCTCCATGTGAGAGCATAATGCAATCCCCTTAAAGCTCTGAAGATTTACTTACACTAGATTTGTAAAACGAGAGTATGAGCAGTGTACATGCATATGCAGTGTTCTACTCCATCACTTGTGTGCAGGAAAGAGACTACATCATCAGCTGCATCAGTTTAGGTCAAGCCTCAGCGAACGTTGATAATGTTGCAGTGGGTACATATCCTGTTTCTGTATCACAGTTTTTGTCAGCCCCGTGTTTGTATTGATGGAGAATGGTTGCCAAGAGCTTTGAATCTCGATAGCATGTTTTGGAAGATTATCACTACATCTGAGGGGCTCAGTACTGCAATCTCAGATAGATGACCGTGCATTGCCACTGCGCTCATAAAGTTTGCAGTTGCTTTTGTATTACAACTGAGTTTACCTTGCACGTGGGTACAAGTCCGTGAGTCAGAGTAGGGCTGAGTGTTAGATGATTGGGAGGGCTGGTTAAAAGCTATATTTTTACGTGGGCACTGCTTTCCTCTGACCAAACTACACCCTCATTTGTAAGTGTCTCATAGCCAGAAGGTAGCTACTCTGTCCTGCAACCGGCTCCAAAGATCTGCAATCCTTTCAAATGCATAACTAACTGCAAGAATACCTGAAATGAATCCCAGTGTTGATATTCTGATTCCAGGATTGAAAGGACACAGAGCATCTCAATTAACTGCTATTTCTAGCTTCATCTTCAGAGCTCAAAATAGAAATGCAGGCTTTGCTTTGCATCTGACTCCAAGCACCAGCTGAATCTTGGAACTGAGGACACAAAATACTTACTCTCAACTCTGCAGTATGTTCTACACAGGCAAAAATACAGATACCTGAGGATGCACTAAAAGTCACATTCTCTAAACTCTAGAATAAGCAATATGTAGTAAATTTACACCTATGTTGCATACAGCTAAATCTGTATGTGTCTGTGTATGCGCGCGTGCGCACACACACACACACGCAGATTTAGTATATATATTTACAATACATTTACATATATATTTTAAAATATTACATTGTAGATTTAACTCATCAGTTGCTTTTGCTGGCAGACAGATACGTTCAGATAATATTATACTGACAGCTTCAAAGCTTAGAACTGAAGTCCCAAAACATCTCACTGGATTCAGAGTTCTAGAGTTAAACTACAATGCATCCCCATTAAGCAACACTCATTATACTGCTTTTATTGAGATACGGAGGCAATGGAAGTGATAGTGACTCTAGAGTTGAAAATGTATTGCAGTTTATTCTTAGAACATCACTTAATTTTGTTTCCATTTTATATACACTAATTCTTCCTAAGACAACTGAATTTTTTACATGTTCCTCATCAAGGTCCCCCACAAAACCCCATATAGTCATTTTGAAAGAAGAAACATTTAAAGGCCAGCCCTTCCTAAAATTTGGTCCTGAGACTCACTTTTTTAGGATCCCTTTTAGCTAAAGAGCCACTATAACCACAAACTCCAGTCTTTACATGCACACTCTGGTAACATATTGAAGGCAGCCTCTTTGAAAAGTGTTTATATAATAAATTATTCCCCTTATTCAGCATAGCCTATTCTAGCTTTGCCAAGCATAGCTGATGTAACTATCAAGTACTGCCTGCCGAGCCGGGCCAGCTATGCTCTGCATGTTGCCCTAGGGAGACAAGTTGGGCAGCAGGGAAGTGAAGCGGGTGTGGCAGCTTTCACAGGGATGTGCAAGAGGCTAAGGAAAAGGGAGAGTGAGGTTTGGTGAACAGGAGCTGGTGAAACTGGGACAAGCTATGGAACTGGGACTGCAGGAAGCTCAGAGCCTTTACTGCTACAGCACTAGTGCATGAAGGGCTCCATCTGATATTACTGTATCTGCTGCCCCAGCAAACGAGGCAGCAGTTCTCCCACTGGTGCTGCTGTGATTTGTACATTGTGAACAGTCCCATGTTAGAGCTGAAAAGGATTTTGATGTGGAATCAGTGAGCATATTCAGGCAGAAAGTTATGCAAGGTGATGCTGCTGTGGACATGACCGTTCTCTGCTGGTTATAGCCAGTTGCTGTGAATGTGCTGATTGATGGAGGGGTCCATATCACTGCTGCATATTTAAGGCTTGTAGAGGAATGTGTAGAGCAAAGGACAGATGCTCTCTTTTTTAAATGGATGTGAACATAAACAAACAAACGTGTGTTTGCTTTTTACTGGCAACCTCCATCCTGGATTTTTACTGAATGTGCTACTTGAATCTGAAATGGAACAATCTTAACTCTACCTTAATAAAGATTTTTGTTCTGAAGTAGTAAATGATAGAGTCAAAGAGCCACAGTTAGGAGGTCAACAACCACCAAAGCATGGAGATTTCTTTAAATATAAACCTCTTTGTTTTCTAAATTACTTACCTTGTCACTGTCCCTGAAAATGAATCTTTTTATCCACCTGTATCTGCCAGCACTGAAAGCTGCTGCAAAAACGATAAAATGGATAGCAGCTATCGGCAAAGAGCTCAGTCAGCCAGCATTGGAAGAAAATCTTCTCTTAAAGGTGCTGGAACATGTCTAGCATGCTACTTTACTTACAATAAAGCAAGTAACCACTTGTCACAGACCCTGTAATTACTGCTCAGAGATAGAAGCATGAAAACAAGTTCAAACTACAGAGTCAATGCACAGCTGGAACAAAAAGTCTGTGAAGCTCTCACAAGATCTGAAAGAACGAAAATAAAGCTAGCATAGGAAGTCAGTGTGACATTATATGCATTATAATTTCAAGGATGCCTCCTAAAATTGTTAAGAATAAACAAGCCATTCCAATCTGGAGCTCCCCTGCTACGTCTGTTTACAAGTTAAAATTGTTTACTTACAAAGTCTGAATTGCTTTTCTGTTACCAGAGGACTCTGAGTCTGCATATCCCTTAAAGTCTTATCATCTGTACAGAGAGAAGAATTTCTCCCCTGATAACTAATTGAGATCATTCTGAACATTTGGAAGTCAAATGTAAATAATGTACTAAAATGTTAACTAAAATAGTTTGCAGTGTGCATTTTCAGAGGCCAGAGGATAAAATCTCCTTATGATATGCTGAGAGTACTTGTTCACATACATGAGTTCCTTCTTCTGCCTTATGTAATGGAGTGGTTCCTATAGCTCACTAGGAAAAGGCCAAGTTTTTGGATTCAAAGTCTAAGCACTGCATATGGTTGTCAGATAATCATGGTGCCACTATGTGAAAGTTCAAGGGATTGCTGCACCCCAAAAAGGGATGTAGATTTTTACACACAATGTTGTGACAATTATGGCACATAACACTAGGGTATAAAGTGACACTACATAAAAGACACGGTAAAAAATTCTTTACTAAGTAGAGAACTAGACAATATTAAAGCCAGAGTGCTACCAATGGCTACAGTTCAGGTTACCTATGCATTTTCATTATAAACACAGTCTTACAAACATCATTTTCAGTCACTCATAACATCAAATTTTCACCTTCCAAGATGAAATATCCCAGGCCCGGTCTCTGCCCAAAGGTAATCTGTTAAAGAATATTTGGGCATTTCTGAGAGAGCGGAGCATGAAAGCAATGGAAGAGCTGGGGGTGAAGATTAAGATTTGGCAAATATGACAAAATGGGATTCTTTTATAATGCCTATGTGTGTCTCAGTTTCCCCTATATGCTGCATTGTTACCATGTGGGGGGGAAAAGTACTGTTTGCTCTTGGGGCAGGCCAGGACTTGGAGATAGACTTGGTGTGGGTGTTGCCTAGCTGTTTAGACCTTAATCCCCGTATCAATGGAGCTCTTGGGAATACAATAGTATTGCCCGGACATGGACACCTAGCAAGCAATCACCCAAAAAGATATGGACATCTCTGCTTCAGCAGAGATGCTGAGCAGCATTTCGCCACCTGGAGAACAAAGGACTAGAATGGTATGAGGTGGGAGTTGAGTGTGGGCACTGGGAAGCAGTAGGGGCAGACCTGGGTATCTGACAAAGGAAGTCAGATGGATGGACAGAGATGGAGCTTGCACACTGGAGTTCACTACTGCTTGGCTGGGCTCTGGGCTGACCAGGATGGAGTATGCTTTAACCTTCACTCCTCTACGCTAGCCTAAGGACTTCCTGTGCTGTGTACCAGGTGACTTATAAACCCTACTGTTTTGATAATGTTGTGTGAATGTCACTGCAAACGCTTGGAGAGGTGCATCAATCCCTAAAATCTATACAAGTCTCCGTTAGGGGTCTGTCTCAGTTGGACTCACTGACTGGAGCTCACGATGTGAAGCAGCAGTGCTTCAGGTCTAGAGGTCCGGTTTAAGGAGGTGGTGAATCCATGTGGCTTACTCTGGAGGAAGAGTGAGATTCCTAGCAAATCTTGCACACTGAAGGGGTTCCTCCTAGTAAGCATTCCAAATCTGGGGCCATAGCACTGATTCTGTGGATCTGTGATAGCAGGGAAACAGCCTTTAGTAAGGAGTTTTAATATGACTAATTTATGGGCCTTCGAAGAACACATTATGCACGTTCCCAGCCTTTTAACAGAGACAACTGCCTGATGTCCAGCAGGAAACCAGGTTGTGCCTGGGGATAACTTAGCTAGCTGCATGTTAAAATAGTACTGGCGTTTTGATCATTGTGTGGGAATGGTCCTTCCATACAATTTTCACTATAAAGAGCAAATTGGTTGGAGAAGACTTGCATCGTTCAGGCCCTAAATCCAGCAGAGCAGGTAAGCATATGTTTAACTAGCAAGGGAGTAGTCCCATTGATTTCAATGGTAGAAATACTTCAGTGGTAGTTAATACCCGTAAAGCCTTTGATGATTACAATTGATCTGAAGGTTCTAACTACTATATCTTAAAATTTGATTTTGCAACGCTGTTGTTTTAAATGTTAAAAAGTTAATGGGGGACTGGAACAGAGAAACTTTCTAAAAACTGAAAATAAATGTTATGCTAAAGAATGCGTTGCTGTTGTAATATATTGGGAGTAAGTCCAGTTATCTAGGACCTCTGCTGTTCAACATATTCATAAATGATCTGGAAAAGTGGGTGAACAGAGAGGTGGCAACATTTGCAGACAATACAAAATTACTCAAGATAGTTACATCCAAAGTTGACTGTAAAGAGTTACAAAGGAATCTTACTAAACTGGATGACTCGGCAAGAAAATGGCAGATGAAATTCAATGTTGATAAGTGAAAAATACTGCAAATTGTAAAAAAAAATCTCAACTATACATACAATATGATGGGGTGTAAATTAGCTGTTACCACACAAGAAAGAGATTTTGGAGTGATTGTGTATAGTTCTCTGAAAATATCTGCTTAGTGTGCAGTTAACAGAATGTTAGGAACCATTTGGAAAGGGATAGATAATAAAACAGAAAATATCAGAGATTAAAAATATTGGAACTTTTCATCTTAGAAAAGAGACAACTAAAGAGGGATATGATTATGGTCTATAAAATCATGAATGGTGTGGAGAAAGCAAATAAGGAAGGGTTATTTATCCCTTCACAAAACACTAGAACTACGGGTCACCTACTTAAATTAATAGGCAGAAGGTTTAACATAAATATAAGGAAGTACTTCTTCACACAACACAGTCAACTTGTGGAACTCATTGCCATGGGATGTTGTGAAGGCTAAAAGTATAACTAGGTTAAAAAAAGAAATAGGTAAGTTCATGGAGGATAGGTCCATCAATGGTTGCTAGCCAATATGGTCAGGGATGCAACCCCATACTTTGGGTGTCCCTAAACCTCCAACTTCTAGAAACAGGGATGGCAAGAGGACCACTCAAAATTCCCCACCTCTATTCATTCCCTCTGAAGCATCTGGCGTGGGCCACTGTCAGCGACAGGAAACTGGACCACTAGTCTGACCCAGAATGGCCATTCTTATGTTCTTGCTAAGCAGAACACCAGAAAATAATTCACTCAATTTTACAAGATACTGCAAATATCACTGCATCCATCACCCTCTGAAGTGTGTTGGTGCCGTCTGTAAGCACTTACCTTCCTAGCTCTTCCCCGATTTCATAAATGTCTTCCACCTTCTGTTGTTTGAACACAGCCATCCCTGGCCTCCTCATTGATGCACCTAGATAATGTGACTGGAACATAAAATACAAAAGATGGTAAATGTATTTTTCTGTTTAAAAGAGGCTCAAGCTCAACCGTGCTAAACAAATAATCATTAAAAAACACACTTCGAAGTGATCGTTGTGAACCTGTTCCTGCTCATTGTGTCCAAAGTTACCATCAGCTGATGGCTGTTCTGTGGACGTACGTGAATACATTTCCTGGACTCAGTGCAGCTGCCAGGACCCCATCCTGGGAGATGCTGAGTGCCCTATGCACCTAATGGCTTCCGGCAGCATCAAATACCATGCAGAATCAGGCTCATGGGTCCTCACCCAACAAGGTGGTTAAGCGTATGCTTAAGTTAAAGTCTGAATATAGGTCTATGGACTTAAATGACACTAGTCACATGCATAAAGTTCAGCGCTCACTGAGCTGCTTTGGTAGATCAGGGACCCCCTAAGCAACCACATCATGGGAAAAACCACCCTCACAATGAGCACTGATAGCCTCCACATGGGCAGTCTCATCAAAGAGGCTTGGGACAGAATAGGCTGGGAGACAGAAATTCCTTCTTCCTGCTTGAGTTGGTCACTGTTGAAGCACATTGGTGGGACAGCGTGGGTGTGCATGCACTAGTGCTGTACAGATCAATTGAGGGATTTGGTCTCCAGGGCCTTCAGTTTAGCACCTTTCAGACATGAATAATTTCAAACAGGGGGGAAAAGCAACAAGGGGCAGCTCAGTAGTTATGTACCTGTTGCTCTACTTAGCCGTGAGACACATTTAAGTTAATTTCCAAGGCCTGCTCCTTTCTCAAAGAGCAGGGTCTGAGAGATCTGCAGAGGCAGTACCCAACACTGGTGGATTCCAGGATCAGAAGTGCCTCACATTGCTCTGTAGAGATTGCCTCTGATTATTTGAGGAGAGTGATGGACTTTGAAGGGTGTGTCACCCACGGAAAGTTATGGTAATATAAATCACAGGGCCTTGACAGAGTGGTAAACAAGAGAAGTAAATGGAGTAGTCTCAGGAGTTCAGTCCTTATGTTCTCTGCTAGTGGTATTGGATTCAAATCCCAGAGATGCTCTAATGGTGGGGAATTATATTTTAATCTGGTCAAGATGCCCTATGAAGTCTATTTTTTTTAAATATCCCCCCAAAAGTTGCACCCTTGACTAGATCTCTTATGCACAGTGTTGCTTTTCATTCCTGTCCACTTGGTTAGGAGCCTCCCTAGAGGAAGGACAAGATCATGGACTCTGTTCCTTAGGACACATTCCCATAGTAAAGACTGCTAAATTTTAACATGGAAGCATGCTGAGTAGCTTGCAATATGGTTTGGTCTTTCCTATGTAGACAGGATCGCAAAGTTATACCCAGGTCATGGACCCATGCTACAGCCAACACGCAGTCCAATATTTTTAAGAATGTTTGCATATCCCTTACAAATATTTGTAATGCTACAGTAAAAATATAACTAGCCCAAACTTATCTAACAGACTCTAGTGCACTCTTGAGACAAAGGTATTCCAGACACAGTTGTCATTACCACAACTCTCAAGTCAATTCTCATTTGCCCATGTCGATTAGCCCCAAAGGTTGCAAGCAATATATTGAGAATGTCCAGTTCTGTATCTCTACAACTTTTATGAGCTATTTAAAGAGTGTCCTTTACTATACAATACTTTTGCACACTGGAGAGCTAGAAGCATATCTTACAAGCACATCAAAACCTATTTTAATCCTTTAAAAATATTTGCTCTAAATGCTGCAACAGGCATGGCTATTTAATGAGTAGACTTATTATGTCTTTAGATATTGTGTTAATAGCTTTGAAAAACTGAAAAACTATTGAAAAGGACTCTGCCAAGTTGAAACTCATATTCTTTTAAAAGATCTCCCAATGTTCCCAACACATTCTCAAATCATAGCACAAAAGAATTGTACCAATCTACCTTTCTTGCCACAGTTCATAGTCTTTGTTTGCTTTTGCCACTGCACAAAGTAGCTAATTTACTCTTGCGCTCTCTTTTTGGGGGGTGGGATGAGGATGGTAAATTGTCAGTTTTTTTACCACTTGGGAAACAAATACTGCAGATTAACAGGATTCCTTTCCAATTATACTGTTCCTATTTAAACTAAAACAAAATCATGGAAACACTCCCCTCACAGCCATGTCCAGCTTTCTAAAAGCCTGTTTTAACAAAGCATGTATATTAGCCCTACAAAGACTTCTCATTGACCCCTACTCTCAAGAGGAAAGATTCCTGTTCGAGTGTCGAAGCAACCTCAACCTGAAAAGTGAACTCTTACTATCATTTGCACTCTCCTAAAACCTTATCAGTAAATGAAGGGATGAAATAAGCTTACGAGTCCCTTTTTTAAAAGTCCAACTCAACTGATCATGGCAGAGGGAGGAAGAGAACCAGGATCTGGTACCCTCCTCTGCTTTTCCAGTCCTTCCATAACCATTTAATACTTTCAAATAGCTGTCACCAGACGCTACATTTAACATCTTTGTTGTGCATGCTTTTGTGCAATTCTATTTTCTCAGAATTTTGAGATCCAGATGAATTTTGTGATAATTAATTTTCTTCTGCTTTCTGTTTCAATAGTATACTATAAGCACTCCAACTGAGTATGATTGCCCTTTTATATTCCCACACCAAATGTCCATTATTCGTTCGTGCTTTAGTGAACACTTGATTCCCAAGTTTGAAATGCTGAAATGTAGCTCATTTGTTCCCTAAATCCTACTTTTACCCTTTCCTATATAATGATGAGCTCTGTGACACTGTCAAATAGTGACCCAAAGGAAACAGCAGAAACCCCAACATTTAAGATATTTAAAACTAGAACAGATAATGCACTAGAAAAATATACCCTAGAGAACAATTCTGTGCTGCTGACAAGGGTGGACTAGATGAGCTAAAAGGGCTGCTATCTCTGATTCCCCTTCTCTATCTCCATTCACCTTCAGAGATCTCCTTGACAATATCCCTTCTTGATTATCTTTGCTACATTTTGAGCATTCTGAGAGGAACAGTAATCTAGCTGAATCTGCTATTTTGTTTCTTGTTTACTATTTTGTTTTCTCCTCCCCACATATAATCCCATTACAGAGATAAACACCTCTCTCCTCTACCTGACAATAAACAGCTCACTAGAAGCTTTGCCTAAACTAGTGCATCCCTTAGGCAATTCTTTCATCTCCTCAAAAAAAGTTCTAAGACCAGTTCTGCTTAGGGCTTGGGACAACAAGTTTGCTACCTTGTGTTGGATGTCTTAAAACAAGCTCGTAAAGCATGCTGCCCATACAAAGAAAATAGTGGATATTCTTTTCTTTACAGTCATTAAGGAGGATCTTCAGAAGTGCTCAATGCTGACCTAACTTGGCCCATCCTAACTTTAATAGGAGCAGAATAAGGGCAACTGAGGACTTTTGAAAATCCAAGCCTGATACAGTGCTCATCTCCCTTTCCAGGAAAAAATTCTTGGTGCATACAGCACTAGGCAATTAATGACATGGCATTCCTGGGAAGAGGCTCATCTATTACAGCTCTAGACACCACTGAGACTTGTCAAAAGAATGTAATTCCCTCAGGCCATTGGTTCTCAGACTGGGGGTCAGAACCCCTCACGGGGTGACAATGTGGTTATATGGGGGTCACGAGCTGTGAGCCCCTAGCCAGGCGTGCGGCTATGAGCCTCCCTGCTTCCTCCCGGCAGAGGAACCCAGGGGGGAGGGGCAGTGACACAGGTACTGCTTATCTCCCCCCACTCCAATGTTCCTCCATGCCCCCCTAGAGCACTGGGGGGGGGAAGAAGTGAGGAGCAATACCAGGGCTCCCTGCATCCAGGCCACTTTCCTCACCTGGGCAGTGCTGTGAGGCATGCATCAGGAGCTACTGCTCTCTGCCCTCCCCTTACACTGCCCAGGTGGGGAAAGTGACCTGGATGCAGGGAGCCCTGAAGTTGCTTCTCACTACGCCCCTGGGGGGGGGGTAGCAAGCAGCAATAGCAGCATGCAGGTCACTTTACCCCTGTGGGTGCAGAAGGGCATTGCAGGTGTTGGGGCAAAGAGGGCACAGTGCAGGGATTAGGAGTGAAGGAGGAGTGGGGAACCTTCAGTGGCCAGGGATGAAGGGGGTTGGGGAGCCCAAGGGGGCCACTCAGGGGGGCCAGGGAGGTTGCATTCAGAGGCTTGCTGTATTAAAGGGGGGGGTCAAGAATACAAAAAGTTTGAGAACCACCGCCTTAGGCCGACTGCTCTCTTCATCACAATTCAAGATTCAGGCCTAAAAACATCACTGCAAACACCTCTGAAAAAATACCATCACCCTGAAAGAGACACTGGACTACCATGTACAGGGATAAGTTGAAAATATGGCAAACATGGTATGCTGGAAAAGCAGAAATAATTGTATTTCTGCCAATCTATTTTTATTCCAATATTTCTCAGGCACTTTTACACAAAAATATTCATGATGTGCTGGGCTATGATCATTTTAGGTTAATCCAAAGCATATTTAAAAGTTGATGGGAGTCTGTTGACTCCCACTGGTTTTTGGATCAGAGTAACTTTAAACTAAGATTCAATTACTGATGTTTGAAAGGATTTTATTGGAAGAAAAAAGTTACCCAGCTACCTCTACAGCACATAAAGTGCAGCAGTGACCTCAGCAGAGAACATAGCTTTCTTCATTCTTCTATGCTGGTTTTGCTGGACACCGTGCATAAATCTTTCAGATTTTCTTTTCTCTGAAAGTAGCACTGTGTGTCCTGATGTTTAGGTAAAAAATGTGAACTAAAATAAATACCAGGAACACTTTAAAAATAGATTTTAATCTGCAGATTAATCTCTATTCAGCAGCATAAATAAATTCTTCACAGTAAATACATCTCCTTCAAATTCAAACTGATATTTTGAAATAAACATAAAATTGCATTTAGACTTCAAATGTCATCTACTTCCCATTTTTTAAACTCCAAAATTTTAATTTTAACATTTGAGTTTTTAGTGTTCACTTGCTCTCCACCCCCATTTACCACTGGAAAAAGTAGGAAGACAGTAACAGTGAGAGAAAATAGGAGGAAACTATTTAAATAAGACAGTAAAAAGGTGTGAAAAAGTAGTTTTTCACCACTTTAATTGCTTTCTAACTTTTGCAAGTCAAAGATGTTTTCCCACAAATAATCTAGTTTTCAACAAACCCTTATTTTTCTATTAAGAAAACTTTTGGGGAAATTTCCAGCCAACTCTGCTACTTACTATCTGGATCTCTCTGAATGTCACAAAACATTCCAGACTTGCCAGAAACTCAATGTAACCACCAAGTCTTGTTTTAGAATCACCACTGTTGCTGCCACTAGTTCTCAAGGGATTCCCTTTCCATTCTCCCAAAGTTATTCAGTGATAGTTCTCTGGTGGCTGACCACAGTTCCAACCCCTTCGCAATGAGTGGCTATCAGGTCACCTCTGCTGCTAATTAGAGGTCAACACAGAGACAAACTAATTGTCTGGATTACCATTTTAACTGATCCTAAGGCATGTGGATGATGCCACAATGATGAGTGTGGGTATAAACGCCAAGACAGACAGACAGCAGGGAAAAGCTCTAGAGTTGATATATAAGGGATCTTGGAATGGAAAAGGATGGAACTGCAGCTCCCAGCTATCTCTTACTGAACAGGCTGCCTTCAAGCCTTTCATTATCACAAGTGATAAACAACACAAGATTCTGATTATGTATTAAATTTTTCCACCCTGAAGTCAAACAAGATCTGGCTTGCAAACTCTGTGAGCTTTGGGTGCATGAATGGATGAGGCCAAACGAAGCCTGGACCCACCAACGTTTCAGAACTCAATCCTCTGGAAAAGTGTCAGGGCACCTCAGACAAGTTCTTCACTCGTGTGCCCATGTAACCCACTGGTAAGTGTTCATTACGGATCCCCTCAGTGACCAGTCTGATAATGATAGGAACCTCTTAAAACCCCAAGCAAGCGTGCTTTGACTCTTCATCTCTGAAGATCCCAAGTTCAATCCCTGATACATAAACCAAGATGGCAGCCATCACACCTCTAGATGGGGTAAGTTAATTCCTTTGGTCTTGATCTTCCTCTAAAGCAAGACAGTCCAGGCTGTCCAGTTAACTGTGCGCTATGCTGCGTCCTGATATTCTGTTTCTGACTCACTATCCGGCAACGACTGCCCTGTTTGTATGGAAAAAAAGATTGAAGGGATCCACCCCACATTC
>ML675621.1:5698620-5817547 GCA_007922155.1 Mesoclemmys tuberculata
CCGCGTGCGGGCGCCGGGGCCGCTGGCTGCCGTCCGCGCGCGCCTCTCCTCAGCCCGGCCGGCCGGCGGGACGGGAGGGGAGGGGCCGGGCCGCTCGCGGGCCGGTCTGTCAGGCGGCGGGAGCGGCGGGCGCCCCCTGGCGGCCTGCGCGCGCTGCGGTGGGCAGCCCTCGAGCCCTGCCCCGCAAAGCCCGGGGCCCGCGCTGTGCACGAGGGAAATGGGGGCCCTGAGCTTCTGTGGGTGCCGGGGCCGCTAGCAGGGGTGGGGCCAAGGGCAGGTTAGCCAGGACCCCCCTGCTGTGCTGGGGCAGCCAGGCCCTGGCGGGAGTGGGGTTGGGCCATGGCGGAGCCGGGCAAGGTGCCACTCAGAGCCTTACCTGAAGGTTTTGTTTGGGGGGGTCAAGGGCCAGTGGGAGCTGGGGGCCCTGTGCCCCTGACCCGCCTGCACACGGGACAAGCCCTGCCTGGGGCCGAGGGGATGGTCAAGGATGGCAGCAGGCTCCCCTCTGTCGAGGTTTTATTTAAAAACAAACCCAAAAAACCAAGCTCGCTTCTTGTTAAAAGAACTTACCTTGGGAGTTCCTGACCATTCGCAGAGGCAGACATGAAATTATTCCTTCTCCCTGCCCCTGAACCCCGTCTGTGAATGGCTGTAGTGTAGGTGACAGAGAGAAGGGAAGGGAGGTAATATCTTTATTGGCCCAACTTCTGATAGTGAGACAAGCTTTGGAGCCACACGTGGCTCACGCTGCAGGGCAAGGATTTTCTCTCTGCCTGGTGCAGCACAGAGGAGGTTGGTGCTTAAATAGCAAAATGAGAATGCAGCTAATAAAACTGCTGTTTCATGTTGTAAATGTGTGTGTTTAGAATTGCATGAAAATTTACCAACCCAGGCAAACATGCCCAAGCACCCCAGCTCATCATCTGCTGTTCCTGGAATGTATTTCAGCATACCTCCAATGTGTCATTTCACCCATCAAGACATGGATTGCTTTAGAACTAGAGAATGTTTGTTCAGGATGCATTGGTATATAGCGTAGAATTTACCTGATGTTTGATAGGAAGAGCCTACTGTAATGAGTGCATGAAGCATAGCTGTAGGGAAGAATGGAGAGAAATGATGACCCCATCAGAGCAGTACTTTTGATCAAAATGCAATGTTTTATCATAAATTCATTTAGAATTCTCGATTACTGAAATACAGTCTCCATTGAGGAATGTGTCATATAAAGCTGCAGTAGTGATATCCCACACCCTTTTTAAAAAGTGTCATTGTGTGACTACATTACAAGTGTCCCACTTCAGTGGGACTGATTCCATGCATTCAAAAATCATGACCCATGCCCTGCATAAAATGATGAGATTTTTAAAAATACATTTTAAGTTCTTTTTATTTGCTTTTTGGTTGTTGAGTATTTAGGATTAATGTTTTTAAGCTTCTCTCCAACCATGAGGGCCAGAAACATTTTTAAACATATAATCACACGACTCCAGCTGCTGCGGCTTTAAGAAAAACACTAAATATCCTGAGACTTGGGATAAAGTTGTAAGAGATGGCAACACTGTTTATGATTTTTAGGTCACCTTAACCCTGGCACAAATTCTACAGCTCTCACCCTTCTTAATGGGAAATCTCATGAGCTCATTTCTTTCTTGAAAGAAAAAAGTTTCCCCAGCCAAGTTGATGAGGGATAGTTCATAGCTATCTTTATTGAATACTTTGATTGCATCAATTTAATTAATTATGATTATACAATGTGCTGTGGGCCAGAATCCTTTTAATAGCCTTGAGCTCTAAATTATCTAACTACCATAGGTAGTTTATTCTATATAGGTTCTTACACTGCACTCATAACTGTAATGAGTGAGCAGTCAGTCTTTAGTGTAGCTATCCTCACAATATGGCTGTGAGAAGGGGAGGGTTCTATTGTTGTGACATAACACAGTATAATCCATGCTAACAAGCAGCTGAGTCACCTCTACCCTCCAACCTTGGGTGCCTTACAACGCCTTGCTGAAGTAGCTCCCACCTCAGTTGCTCACAAACTGCCTTCCAGCATGCAAGCCACACCATGAGTGTTTGTATAACTGCAGTGTGTCAGCCACACTTGGGTTACACTCTGGTTCGCATCAGTCTTGATTATACCACAAGGTGACCCCAACAATCCCCCAGTTTTAGATTTTTCCCAGAAATGTATGTCCTGTATTTCCCAGCCCTCATCTGGACAATACAAATTACATTAAATCCATTTCATTAAACGAATAATATGCACACAATTTATCACTCCAAATGAAGTTTCCCAGAAACTTCAATTTAAACACATTGGCTTGGACAAAACAATAAAATAAGTTAATTAACTACAAAGAGATAGAATTTAAGTGAGTCCCAGTAACAACGCATAAAAGTCAGAAATGGTTACAAGTAAAGATAATACGTTTACTAATACCTAACAAACTATATCAGATTCTAGCAGTTTCTCACCACATATTTTCCAGCAGTCTTACTTACCCAAATCCTACAGGTCAGGACCCCTTCTCCCAGAGTCCAATGAAGACTTCCTTTGTTGCTTCAGGTGCAGTGAATTCAATGGGCAAAGAAGGGGGGGGGGAGTGCATGGAGGTGTTTGTCCCTCCTTTTTATAGTTCCAGTCCCCCTCTTGAAAAACGTTTCCAGCTGGGCACTAGGAGAAAAAAAAAAAAAACAATGTGGAAGGATGTTCCCTGGTTTTTGGTTATCTATTTGAGCTTCTTTTGTTTCCCTTCCTGCTAGATGACTCTGTTTACTGCTTAATTGCAAATTAAGCACGGCACACACTCCTTTGTTTAGGACAAACCTGTCTGGCAACTTCTGTTTGGGCAAGGCTTTAGAACATGTGTTAACAACACCATACAAGGGTATCTTATAACTTCACATACAAAGTTGCCACACATTTTATTAGGACAACATTGACCAGGAAATTATGAGTTTTCAAATGAAACCTTACAAAGCCTACTTTATACAAAAATTACTACAATGGCGTGTAGGGTGTGAACACAGGGGTACATTCTGTGACAATTATCCTCATTTTATAGATATAGAATTGAGGCAACAGAGACACTAGGGCCAAGATCCTCAAAGCTATTTAGGCTCCCAACTTCCACTGATTTCAATGGAGTTTCAGAGCCTAAACAGCTTTGAGGATCTGGTTCTCAGTGACTGCCCATGGTCTCAAAGACAGAGCAGGTGATTGCTTCTAGATGTCTCAAGTCTTAAGATTGCGCCCTAACCCCTGGGGCAGGTGGTTCACTAAGGCCTTCACTCTGTGATCACGTTCTTGTCACTCTTCAAGAGATCCAGGGG
Source organism: Mesoclemmys tuberculata (assembly GCA_007922155.1). Lineage (NCBI taxonomy): Eukaryota > Metazoa > Chordata > Testudines > Chelidae > Mesoclemmys > Mesoclemmys tuberculata. Next base: position 5,701,960 of record ML675621.1, read on the forward strand.
AGTCACTGCAGCTCCATATGGACAGAAGGGCCCATCCATACAGATCAGATTGCTGGACTGAGGTCTTAATCCATGCAGCATCACTGAACTAGACACTTCTGGGTTGGAGGGCACTCGACAGCCAGTGCACAGGACACTCTGCCAGGGTGACCACATGCCTTATTTTAAGGGGGTCTGATTTGTGCCTACCATTCCATATTCCATATCAAGTAACAAAGGGCACATTTTGTCCCACATTTCAATAGTAATCAGCCCAATGATCATATTCTGTGGTACAAATTATTTTGTGCTTGTAGAGCGGGTGGCCGTCCCTTCCTGTCAGTTTCAGAGGGAGGCCACACCCACTCCCTACCCGGCTCCAGCACAGGTTGGCTCAGCCTGAGTCGGGCTTGGGTGGGGCAGCCCTAAGGCAATAGCCCGAGCCACAATGGAGAGCAAACAGTTCAAAGGCCCTGACGGGGCAACAAACAGTCTTGCGCCCCAGGCAGGGCAGCACACAGTCTAAAGGCCACTGGGGGGGGGGGGAGTGAGATCAGGCAAGGGAGAGAGGGACACAGGCCCACCCAACTCCACTGCATCCCAGCCCAGCCCTATGTGTGGCAAAGGGGTATGCCACGGCATCAGCAGGGTTCCAACTGCAACATGCTGACTCACTGTCCAGTCTGCAGACCAGGTGACCCCCTCCCCTGGGCTACTTCCTGCCCCCTTTCCCTTGGGTACCTGGTGTGCCACTGTCCACCATCGGGGTAATCGCCCAGGGCAGGTTGCAGAACCCCTTGATGTCATCGGGAGGGGGGAGGTAGATCAGGCAGCTCATCAGGGAGGCTGGCAGAGGGCAGTTCCTCCAGGTCTGGCCCTGTCAGGGCCCGCACCTCATCATCATCCTCTGGCAACTCCAAGGGCAACTCCTCCAGGTCTGGTGCTGGTATGGCCAATGCCTCCTCATCCGCATCAGGCAGCTTCTCCAGGTCCTGGCCTCTTTGTGTCACCAGGTCTGGCGGGGTGTTCAACTCCGAGGGTACCTCTGGGCATCAGGCCGAACACTGCTCATTCACCAGCGCCCAGGTCCTGGTCTGCTTGCCCAGGTACCAGGCCGGAGGCAGTTCTGGAAGACAGAGAGTAACATCTTTCCCTTCCAGGAGCTGGAAGCCAACTGAGCTCCGGGGCCTCTCTTTTATACTTCCTGTCCCGCCCCCTCGCTCCCAGATGGGCGAACAGGCAGTCTCTGGCTCCGCTCCCACAGGCTCGGCCTGTTTCTCCCTGTCAGTTTTGTAGGAAGGCCACACCCACTCACTACAGTGCCACCAATAAAACATGAGGCTATGTCTCTGAAAAACAAACTTTGTCTTCTGTTGTTTACTTAGATGTGCTGTTTCCTTGTTGGTCAACCTAAGATGTATTGTAATAGGGAGAGCAGACATTTTAGCCAAGGATACTTGGGCAAAGGCCTGCTCTGATGAAAAGCATCATGGGCAAGCAATAGATATCTGACATGGCTGCATAGGACTTGTCTGTGCCATGTGATGCAAGCTTTTTTGGAAGACAAGAGAAGAGCGGGCAGTGGGTTTTTGTTTTTTTGTGTCAGCTCAATCCTATCAGGATGTTACCATTGACACCATGCAATAGATAGCATTGCATTCTCCCATTGTGATGCAGCACCATGTCATGACTTCATAAAGTATGAAAGAAATTGACAATTCTGCTAGGCTTCCAGCACTGGGACATGACCACAGAAATCTGGGCTGTTCTGGGAATATTTCAAGATGTAGAGAGCTGCCTTCCTCTGCTGTATGGGTTTCTCCGTGCTTTCCTCTCAGAGAAACATGAAGGAGAAAGTAGGCTCCAGAGGATGCATTCTTCAGTAGGGAGGCTCATCCCTTCTATTAGATTTTATTTTAAATCTATTTGATTTATTGATCTGTGTATTTTTAAAATCCTATTTTACACAAGCAAATTCTCAATTGTTTTAAGAAACTATCGATGTAGAGAAGATAGAATGAAACCCAAATCTCCTTTGAATTTTGCTAGGTTGCAGCGGGCACATAGTTCAACGTGCTGATCTTGCCTTCAAAATGCACACGCACTTATGAGCTACTGCAGTCAGATGTTTTTGCCATATTGCTTTCTGAACTGCCCTAAGGTGATCCTGCTGTGGTAGCCATTAACAGTTTTGAAAAAATCACTGCTGCGTGCTCTCCATTATTTTAAATTCTCTTTTAAACCAGGCTTTCTTCCTTCTCCATTTGGCAGACACAGATAGTGATAAATATTGTTTCATCTGCTAAAATTCCTTCTTTGTAGCTTAACATCCAGTCCAGAAGACATTAATAATACATATGCATCATTTGTAATTAACAAGCTGGGAACTGAACATCAATGCCAGTTTGCCTTCATTTCCAATTGTATACGTATTAGTTTTTGACAGAAACTTGCTGTAGCTTTCTGGTGACATGGGGCATACTGGCTTCTCTCTCTCTCTCCAAGCACTGGGTTTATCCCCATTCAAGAATTTCTAGGATAAGATATGATGAATTTCAAAATCATTTCACTCTGTCATGTTATTGAACTGGAGCAAACCTAAAGGCAGTGCTCTGCATTGCTGTTCAAAAGACTTGGCGTCATTCCCGATCCAAGTCTCTCGCCTTCCTCCAACTCAGCAGAATTCAACTGTGACCCCTTACAGCTGACTAGGGAGTGGTATTCATGGCCTTTGAGTGAGTTCCACACAGTTCTCCCAATCCAAAAGGAAAGTGGCTGCATCAAATGAGATTGGAAAGGCGAAAGACGGAGGGGGAGGAAATGGGCGGGATTCTCAAGCTCCAATGTGCTTCTGGTGGAATCCATATTTCTTTAACAAGGAAATTCTACAGGCTCTCTCTCCAACCTCAGTGCTGAGGTTGTGATCTGGTACAATGAAACACCCTTATGACAAAACTCACATTAGTTACAAGAGAAATACATTCCAGAGGAGTAGCCATGTTAGTCTGTATACAGCAAAAACAACGGGAGTCCTGTAGCACTTTAAAGACTCCTGAAAATTTTTTGCCTTTTGTTTGGACCTGGCTGGAAGGGAAGGTGATAAAATAACATGCCTTGTATGGCACTCAAAACTGCAATGGCTTTTCAAATCTGGGTGACCTCCCCCTATCCACTCCATTACACTGATTCATTTATATCAGTTTAACCTCTAAGGCTTGGTCCGGTTGGCACTTACAGCATACATTGCAAGCTGGGGTTGACTGCTCTAAACAGATCTTTTCCACCTCTAACCTCTATACTTTAATCCAAAGCAATAATTACAAAAGATCAGGGGTTAGACTAAAAAGGAGCTCTCCTCCTCTCTGGGGCTTGTATACACCCCCCTTCCTTGGCTGGCACAGCAAGAGCTCCTGTTCCTATTTCAGTCAATTTTGACCACTGCAAAAGGTGCATCTTTGTGCAGCACATTGTACCAATGTTCATTTAAAAGAACACTGTGTAACCATGGCCTTAGAGCTCAATTAAATTCCTGATCTTTGGCACCCTGCTGGAAATGGATCCTGTGCAGCCCCTATGGTGCACTGAGTTTGTAAAAAAACAATACAGGTCCTACAGCAATAGAAAAAATTGCCCTTCTATCATTTATATAAACCCATCAGAGGCTCTTGAAGCTCTTCTATTGATATCAGTAAACTGCTTTAAGATCCAGAGATACCTCTGTACAACATAGTATTATTATTACAACTCTCTAATGTGTCATGGCAGTTATGGATCCTGTGAAAATAACTTAATTGTAGAGATTGTGTTTCAACCGCTGAGAGAGGCCATGTGAATGCAAGACAATAAGACCGGAAAGAGAACTGTGCAATTTATGATGTTGAATGGATCTCAAAAAAGGAGGCACGTTACTGGTACTAAGCCACACTATAAATCATTGAGCTTTGGAGGTCAGCATTATTCTCTCTTCACCGGCTATGCTCTGTTACACACATTCCTTATCTTATCTCATTTAGGAAGTGACAGAGAGGGAAGCACATATCCTACATTCCTAAAGGAGAGTTCAAGCTTGATATGGACTCACCAAGAAAGCACCATCTGTGCTTATACAATGTGTGTCACTTATCCAATATTGACAGCCTTTAGCTATTGCTTCAAGTGTCATTTCTCCCCACCCCCCATATTTGAGCTGTTATAAAAGATTATGTTGCAGCTGTTATACATCTCTCTCTCTTTCTCTCTCTCTCTCACACACACACACAGAACCCTGTCTTAAAAGATTATTAAGGGTTGCAAAGTCAAGCACTCAAAAGTTAGGAAATGCCAGAACAAAGGTTGCCTGTGCAAATCTTATTTCAGTCCTCCTGTGCATATATATGATGATATAGCCTTTAATTACATGACTACACACTATCTTTTCCACAAGTCTGTGCAAGGAAAAGTCCTGCTCAGTCCAACTTCAGCTGGAGCATACTCAGTGTGGATACAATTGTAGGGAATTAAGATGCAAAGATCGAGCAAGTCTCTACTGAGGCTTATAGCTTGATCAAATTTGGGCTGATTTTCACTGCAACAACAAAAGGCACACCTCTGACACAGAGGCCGTGCCACAGCCAAACTTCAAGTTCCTGCACCGAAGCAGGGGGGGGTGACAGCTTTTTGAAAAATAGGTCACCAGAATTTTTAACATGGGTAAAACAATGCCTTGTTCCTCAGTCTTGTTCTCAGAAAGAGCTGAACTGTTTTGCCTGAAATGATTTTTTAAAAATACAGCCCGAGGCAGACACCCACCATGGAAAATTTCTGCCCAAACGATTTATAGAGACTGGCAACTGAAAACAGTCTTAAAATGGAGGGCCACATTAAAAGCAGGAGATGCTAGCAGCCCTGCCTGTAATAACTGGGTGAAATTTTTCAGAAGTATGGCTCTTTCCCATGATGATGAAATAACATTTCAGTAGTTTGCTTTAGGATTTTCTTTAACCTTTAGTCTTTCTGCTTCCCTGGGAAAAGCATTCAAGGTTCAGTATGTCCTTTGTTTGCATTATCTGAGTGAAATAAAGACTTCCCATACTGGAGACCTCACTATAATTAATATAACCAGAGAATTGTTTCGGTCTTTTATATTTTAATGAAAGCCTAGTTTGATAGCCCACCCAACCCTAAGGGGTGGGATTTTTCTAAAACACTTAGCATTGCTCTAACTCTGCTCCCCCTGAAGTCAAGTGGGACCAGAGTTAGAACAATGCTAAATGCTTTAGATTAGAAAATCCCACCCTAAGGGAGAAATCCTGGTAAATTAAATTGGTGTAACAAGATCCCCAGTGGACTTCACAGTGTCTTCTGCTCTTCTCCAGTTAGAAGCGACTTCTCTTTCACTCAAGACTCTCGGGCAGATCCTCAGGCTAACTATGGCTGGTTTAATGTCACTCCAGAGGTGCAAAGCAGCCCCCGTGCTTTTTAATGGGGTTACCTTTAGTTTTTAGCTAACAGTGGGAATAAGGATAAAATCATATAAAAATAACTATTAAAGATAGTTACTTGTCACATGCTCAAATACCAGTGACATTTATATTTGCTTTGTCCATTTATTATACATATTCATGATAAGAGCTTTTAATGCAACGTATTTGCATAAGTAAACATGAGCCTCAAACTGCAGTATTGTTTCTTTAACTGAACTGTCTAAATCCAAGTTACACATGCTCATTTCACTTATTGTTTTACTGGCCTACATGGCTCCTTAAAGCACTGTAGTTCTTAAACAATAGTGACAACTATGGCTACCTATCTAAACAGACTCACAATTTTAGCTGAGGGTTTTCCTGGCTGTTTTACTTCCTCTTCTTTCCAATGCTTTTAAACCAAGCTGTAAAGCCAATCAAATTTTTTTCATAGAAAAACTGTGTCTGTACAAGGCCTAGCACAACGGGATCTTAGCCTAACACAGGGCTACTAGGTGCTGTTGCCATACAAAAAGATTTTCAACTAAACCAAAAAAATTCAGAAAGTTTGTCTTCAGTCAGAACATCACCTCTGTTGACTTTACTGATGCACTTGAATGCCAGAGCTGGTTATTCCTTATCCCTTGAGATTACCATCTTTAGCATACAGGATAGAAGGTCCTTAGGCCACCTGCAGTCATGTTCAGTCTTAGATGCTCTCTTTACCCAGTTTTGTGATTAGCACAGATTTCCCAGGTGAATCAGTTCCCACACTTCAAGACCCTGCTGTGCTCTGACAAAGAGTCAGTGATGTGTGCTATGTCGTCACTATGAAATAAAGAGATCATGCTAGGCATAAACTGTAACCGGTAGCATTACACCATTGAAGGGAACAGCACTAGCAGAGGGTAACATTTTCAAAAGTTCCTGAATGATTTTAGGCTCCTAAATCCAATTTTCAAAAGTGACAGACATTTCAGAATTTAAGTTTCATTAAAAGTCCATTAGACTTGAGTCAATTCATTTTTGAAAAATGGATTAAGGGACAGATTTCCCATATTTATTTAGGCACCTAGTAGTATTTTCTAAAGCACCTAAGCAGATTAGGCACCTAACATGCATACCTTTCAATGGGCATTAGGGCTAGGTTTTCAAAGGTACTCAGGTATCTATAGGATTTTCAAAGCCCCCTACACAGGTTAGGTTCTTATCTTCCATTGAGCTTATGGTAGTAGTTAGGTGCCTGACCTGCTTAGGGGCATGTGAAAATCCCATAGACATTGTCTAAATCCAAATCCAAATTTGCATGTTTGTTCCTCTATAGAAAGTTTTCCACACCCCCTGTCCATCATGCACGAAAACCACACTTTAAATATAGAACTTTTCAGTTCCAAAATAGCTTACCTTACAATCAATGTAAGAAACACAGAATGACTGCATTATTCAAAGAAAATTAGATTACTGCAGAATAAAGTTCTCTCGTTTTCCGTCTGCTCCCAGTATCAGACACATGCCCTGTAGGCATTGTTGTAAAACTGTTCCAATTTCAGGTAGATGTTTTCTGAGCTCGGTCTCTGACTGAAGATGATTTTTTTCTGGAAAGCTTGAGCAAAAGCCCTTTAGCCATTTTAAACTTCAGGGAAAGTGAAAAGAAAAAAAAAATCTAACTGTGCTTATTACAGACAGGCCAACAGAAAAAACAGCTCTTCAAAATGTTTTAAAAGCAGCAAACGGGAAAAAATGGGCACAAACCCAATTCCATGGGCTTCTCACACACCTACATACTTTGCAGGTCTAATATATTTATGTTTACAAGATTAATTTAAGGCTTTAGAGTGGTTTAAGATGCTTATGCCGCTTTAAAGCCTTCTATCAGTGTAACTGTAAACTATGCTTCAAAACGTAATTTGGAGAAGAAGCTCAAAGCCTTGAATGTTGGTCAGGGATAGAAAATACTCATGCTGTCTTAAACATTGAGCGTATTATACCTCTACATGAATGCTCAGGCATGAAAAACATCTTTAGTCTACACTGTAAGCATGTCTTTGAATGAATAGTACCCTACAGGTGTATGTAAACATTAATTTAAACCCATCACACTGAATGTTTGAAGTCTATCTAGGATTTGGACTTCAGTGTTAGGTTGAGGTTTGTCACCTTCTTGCCTGATGTAGTTGGGGCAAACATTTAACAGGAGTTAAGCTTTGATGTCACACCTCAGAGTGCGTACTCCATAGGGAAGGGATACAAAGGTCAGATAAAATGGATTGATAAAGTATTTAAAGGAACTATTCTTTAAAAGAGTAGAAACGGGAGGTGCATGGGCAGGGAGCCAACCCCCCTCCTTTATAGCCCCTTAAACTCTGATTCAAGGGGGGTAGATAGTGAGGTTCTAGCAGCTGGTTGGCTGGGGTCCGGGATGGGTAAGGGAGAGGGCTGATGGAAACCCCTGGATATCTATGAAAAGAATAATAGAATTACCTTCACTGTACACTTTTATCAGCCAGGTACTCCCAGACAGTTAAGAATAAAATTGTGGCCTAACTAAACCATATCCACTGTCTCCTGTCCTCCTTCTAGCATAGCCGAACAACCTTCACAATTTCAGCAAGTGCCAGTTGTTTTGATTAATTCAACCAAGAAAAATTTCATTACAGAGAATTCCTGTAATATGATTCTCACACTCTTATTCGCCTATTATGTTTGATTTCCTTTCCTTCATTCCAGAACAATTCCAAATCAGACAATACTTGGTCCAGCCCCGAACAAAAGTTTTCCACTAAAACTCAAATTGATGATCTGACTTTTAAAGGAACTAGTGTCAAAATTATTCCTCTTCCAGATGTTTTAATGGCTCCAGCACATCTGTTTAAAAAAAAGAATACCAAGCCAAATTATAATGCAAAGTAAAAAATGGTTTATTTTTCTTTCAATCTTACAACAATCTTTAGCAAAACAAGTTTTGTGATTGAAAGGGATTTATACCATGCACCATTGGTTTTGTTTATGAAATATGGTATTTCAGGTTTTATTTAAACATCTGTACATAGCTCTAGAGTAGAAAAGTGACCAGTTTCATTTCTCAATAGTTCAACAGAACAAACAAACATTAATTGTGAACATGACTTAGTCTGTCAAATTCAAGAATTCTCTTACTCTAGCTGTTTCAAACCACAAAACCCCTTATTGCTCAAATACCCTACCACGTGTACATACCTGTATATCTATAGAAGAACCATGAAAAAGCAAATTCTTTCTACTTAACTACATATATACTTATAACTGGTAAAAGAAACTATCCAGTAAAACTTGATTATAATACTGTAGGCACAGGGGAACTGGTATACTGTGCAGTACTAATAATAGCTATGATGTATAGTGCACCATATTTCTCTGTATAATGTAACAGAAGATAGCAAAACATTTTTTTTTAAAAGAGTAACTGGGTGAGAGAAGAATAGTCTACAGGATGTTAATTTAGTGGTTTGGCTTACATAAACACACATAATGGGAGCCATGCATAACAAATATTTTTGCACATATGTACATAACCTTGAAATTCTTCATTTTTAAAGTCTGTAAAAGTGTTGTAGTGAAGAGACATGAAAGCATTTAACAAGATGTTGAACATACAAAAAACATTTGGTCATTGATTTTACGTTATCTTTATTATTTTCATTCGGGGGTTCATTTCCAAATCAATGGCAGGGGTGCACACCTATAAATCCTCATGCGCTGTTTTGAAAGCTTGCCTCTAAATCACTAAAAGTTAACGTTATTTGTTGACACAATGTTATTTTTGCAGGTCACTCTGTATTTGTCTGGTGTCACCTGGTGAAGATGCTGAATGTGTGTAATTTGCATGTTCATTTAAAAAGATTTAGTGCTCTTGAAATCTGTCACATGGAGCAGCACACAAAATCCTCTATTTGCCCACAGAACAGGATGAAACAATAGTAAAGCAACTTCCCCTCCCCTGCCTCCTACTATATGCTTCTCGCTCCTGTTCTGGAGAAACTTCTTAAGGATGAGAGTACAGTTCAGTCTTTATTGCCCATTTAAATTTTTGGTTCTTTTGCCTAAGACACCAGCAAGGAGGCCAACTGGAGATGTAAGCACCAGGCTACTGGGAACCTGACTGAAGCCACCAACTAATTTTCCATATTGTGGCCAACAAAACAATCGGAACAAATGGTATCTGTGAGCATCCCACTTTTCATGCATCAGATTTTACACATAGTAAACAGTCATTCACTGTCACCATACAACCTTTATACCCCATTAATAACATTTTACACGAATTGCTGGAACACAAGAAATTAAATTTAACCATCAGAAACATTTCGTACAAGGAATGGACCTGCAATATTGCAAGTCAACTCTACTCCTCCGTACACTTGTCACCTATAGGGAATTTCCCGAACAGCGGCTCAGAAGTGAACAATTTTCTCTTCGTCATCTGAGGGCTTTTTTTGCATTCAGTTTGAAAATGTTTATAACGTCACAGAACTGGGTCTGTAATTAAGGCTCAAAATAGCAAGATTTCCACAAGTAGTAGGCTAGTAAAATGTTCCAACCTAGTATTTTCAACGGTGCTATACTAAGGAAGAACTTAAACAAGTTTACAAATGGACGGATTTCATTTAACACTTTTTTTTTTTGGTAAACAGAGAGACTTTACATTACAGATCTGATTAGAGACCAGCTCCTCCAAGACACTGACAGCATACGATCAGAAAATTTAAAAAGTTGGTCTGTTTTGTATATTCAAATATTCATTGTAGGAGTAAGTGTAACAGGAATACAGAACATGCAATATGAAAAGCTTGCCTAGTAAATTCAAGTATAAGGCAAGAGGCATAAGTAAGAAATTTACTGCTTGTTAGAAAATGTTTTAAAACACAACTGAAATAATTCTGAAGATCATTCCAGGTCTTCTAATAAGCAGAAGGGCCTGTTGCCTATTTGAATTTTTTTTTTAAACTAGCAAGACAACCACCCTGCAAAAAACATGTCTTCCAATATATATCTAACTGAGCTTTTCAAGTTACATGCATTGATCTTATTCTGTTTAGGCATAACACTGGACAATTTCTCCATAAGGAATATTTGTTTAAAAGCAAAATATCTTTAACTAAGTTTCAGTTAGGCCAAGAGAAATAAAAAAAGGTGTGGAACAAGAGCCGAGCACCCATGCTCCCAACACACACAGTATTTATGAATAGGATTGCAACAGAAGAGTTCTATCCAATTCTAAATGAATATACTATCTAACAGCTGAATGGCAGGTTACTGCAAGCTGACACTTGAAACTGCTGCTGCAATTCTCACTGCTTTATTGCCATAGAAACAAAAATACTTTTGAGAGACACAGCTATTTACTGACTTTTGTTTGAATTCTAGTTTTATGTTGCTCTCACAAAGGTAAACGTTTAGATCAAAGACATTTTGTTGACTGAAAAGCTTGGGAAAGAAGATTATAAACAGACAAACAGAATGAGAGCAAAGCAAGAAAAATCTATCAAGTCCTCTAATTATCCTTCTAACAGTGTACATACACCACAAAATGAAACATTACAGTGGTACCCAACAAGATTTTCATAGTCATAATGCCAGAAACAATGCTAAGTGAATAACTATCTGTTTCCTGAGCTCTCTCATGGTTTATGCATACAGCATTCACAGCAGCATGTTTTTGAGACTGTATTATATGGTTTATTTCCACAAAAAAAGAATTTTATCCAACTTCTTCACACACTGTGGCCCTTAGGTTTCTCTGATGCATTGCTAAACGTTTGTTTTCCTTTCTCAGAATACTGTGATGTATACCATTGCAAAATATAGTTTATATTCATGAAAAAAAGTTGTTCACTTGGGTGCTTTTCTAAAATCCAAAAGGTCAGCCTTGTTTAGAACCCAAACAGGGAGAAGAATAGAACGTCATTAAAAACAAACATGTTTCAATGTAAGCAACAGTATATCTGCTACATGTCTGTGGGACTCCTGTGGTGAACTCCATCCTCCTTAACAGCTGCTTGTCATTTTTTGAGAAGTTGTGGCCAGAAGAAAAACAAAAAGATTAAATGACAGAACTTGATGGACATTTCCCTCTGTATTAAGGGGAATCTGATAATATAAAACAGGTGTTCAAAATAAATATAACTTATGTTTTGCACTGTAATTGAAGTACTCTGAAAGTTTAAATGAGTATTTGTTTTCTATTTTAAGTGTGTATATACACACACACACACGTTCTTTTTAGCTATCCATTTTTGTGTTGCCTTTAAAGACGCACAGCAACATGAAAGCTCTTACTGTGTTCCAGTCCATATCCTCTCAGTGTAACACAAAGAATGGCTGATTTATTCATGACAATACTATGAAAGCTAGTTTTGTGTATCTGCATGAAACTGAAAAATGATGTCCTTCCATGTTATGGGGCTATGCTATACAAATGTATAACTATGTTCAGTCCAATGTACGAGTTCAGAAATGAGACAAAATGGTATAATTAAAAGAGTGAGGATTTTCCATCCTACCGCTTCACAGACAGGCATTGTGATGGGACACTTCAGAAGAACAACTGGCAACTCAGCTGTTTAACTGATTGAAGAAATATTATTTTTAAGTGCTCTATATAGTTGCATGAACACAGGTGTAAACAGAACTGTTTGGCCCCCAATACAAAACAATATTTTTGAAAGAAAGTGCTGAGGGGTTTGGAAATCTGTCCTGCATATTTCCAAAGCCACCACTTAACATTCAGATTTAAAGGATTTATAAAATAGAAGTGTATTTGAAGTTAACCCACTCAATAAGCTTTGGTCACGATTCCAAAAAAGAGTATAAGTCAATGAATTCTCTCAACTATCTTCATCTTCATCACTGATAAGGTCCCTTTTGTCTAGGCTGGTCTCCCGTTCACGGAGGAAGTCCTCACGAATGGCTTCAAGTTCAGTTAGCTCCAGGCGCACTTTTTCCAGGTGGTAGGTCCTCCGGTTCCTGATCTGACGCAGTGGGAAAGGATTCAGATCCCCAAAAGCAATGCTGATCAGTTTCCTGAAAGATTAACTAGCATTAGACGATCATCACTGGATCCATGGCCTTTAAAGGCAGTTTTAAGTTGCATTTACTTTAGTGCTTTGTACATGGTGTGAAATGAATTGCTGGCATAGTCTTCCCCATGTACCTGGTGTGTCTTGGATGAAGCGTTGAAAATTTCAAGGTAGTTTTGGAAAAGCAGCAGCTTTACAGTGACCACTTTAGTTACAGAATGTCTCCTTAAATACTGGCCTGTCTGTAGAACCAGCTGCAACTCTACACTTTGCTAAGGTATTAAGGACTTTGAAACAGTGAGCAGTAACCAGGCTTTGATTAACAAGCATTTTCCTCAACCAGGTTACTGCATATTTGCTACCTAAATATTCCTTCTTTCAGATCTTCTGCTTCAGAGCTATTGAAATTAATTCAGTACTATTGCCTTGAGAAGTCTGGCATTAGATTACTGCACAAGTCCAAATGCACTGCACTTTCAAAATACATGGGCTACAACAACAGTTGTTCTGCATTTCTTGACTCCAGAAAGTACTGTACCAGTTTCTTTACATAACACATTACTATAATTCTATTTAGCCCATTCTTGTAGGAGAATAAGCAATATCGCTGATCTGCAACTGTGATAAAACAGATCTTCAATTATTATATCTGAAGTTCCCATTTTCCCCTTAATAGCTCAGTACAGCTCCTGATACTGAACCCAACTGTTATTGAAATCAGGTAGCTTCTCGTAAAATAGTCTGCACTTTACAGATTGAAAGGCTGAGCTTTTCCTACATTCGTATTTTATAAGCCTCACAGTTCTTGGAGGTTAAAAAAGGAACGTCCTTGTTTCTATGCAAACACAAGAAACAGCAATAACCTTTCACTAAATATATACACTAAAGCAGATCATCCGAGGTACATTTTTAGCATGGCAGAACAACAATTATATAACTCTTACTTCCCTATACATTATTCTGAAGTTCCACCAATGCACATGTTAGTCAGGACTTTTCCAATTAGCCAGTTTAAACTTCAGAAATATTTTCATGCCAATTAATACCTCCTGAAATTGTTCAGGAATCACATAACTAAATTTCTAGCTTTCCTGTACTATGAATAGGATGATGTGGTTTTTTTGTTTTTGTTTTTTAACAAGACTGGACTCACATCTGTAACAGTCATTCTTCTACATGCTTTTTTTTATTGCTTAGCTTTACAAGTCCAAAATTTATTTTTAAAAAGTAATTTTTTTTGTAAAATGGTGAACTTGAGAGGCAAGGGCATGAACCACATAGCTTACTTTACAAAGATTGATTTTTAAATGAATCAATTCTGGCTTAAATCCACAAGGTGGCATTGTACTACTATAAAGTATTTTCATAGATGTGTGAATTATAAAGAAATACAGAATGGGATTTAAAAAAAAAAAAAACAGAACATAGTGCGTATGTATTACAAAGCTTTTGTACACCAATATGTGCCTTAATTTAAACTACCAGACAACATCAGCCCGCCACCCCTAAACTAAAAGAAAAATAATTTAAAAAAGCAAGTAGTTGGGACCCCAAATTTTACACACTTAAACCAACCTGGTTCAGCAAACACGCCTTGGCAATACAAAAAGGTTTCTGTTTAAAGTTTGTGAGATCTGTAGTAATCCAATTTCAAAAAATCAAAATTGAATTCCATCACCAGGTGTTATATTTTTTTTTTGGTGGGGGGGGAGGGGAGGAGGCGGAGGAAGAGGAGGAGAGAAGGTCCAGCCTTTTAAACCTCAAGACTGACATTATCTCAAGGAAAAGAGCACCACTGTTCAAATTAGGGAGGGACAACAATTCAATTTACAAACCTCAGTTTCTGGCAGGGTGCTGTGGAAAGTAATTTGAATTCAAAGGAGATTATAGGCTAGGAATTCCTGGAATACTCAAATGGCTCAGGTTTAGAAAGCACTAGTTCCATTGAACTTTCTGTTACTTTGTGTTTAAAAACATTTCCACCCATCTACCCCAACCACATACATTTTCCTTCATTTTTGGGTTTGGAGTCATGACTATCATTTTACTTTGGCCAAGAACAACTAAACACAACTCCCTTCAGACATTCCTTAAGTCATCATCAACCAAGGTGCGGGAAGGAGGGAGTCAGTGCCGAGGTACACAAAACACTTGTTCCATCCCCTAAGAGCCACTTTATTCTAGGGAGCCAAACCTCCCTCTCCTACATGGAAGTGCAGAGGATTTTCACTGGACCAGCCCCTCACATTCATCTTTAAGCACTGGATGAGTCTATACAGACAATTTATGCTTTTCTTCCATTCAGAACACCCAAACCAAAGAGGGAGCTCTGAACAGGAATCATATTTTAAACCCTAATTCATTTGCAGTAAATAAAACCCCACCCATCCCTCAGTTTAGCTGTTATTAGAGAACAGTTCCAAGAGTATTACTGTTGTGCCAAATTCTAATCCAAACAAACTGCCATTTTATGAAAGATAATTAACAGCAAAAAAAATTAACTTCCCGCCCTCCCTGCATCAAATTTTTAAGAACATTAGGTGCTAATTTATGCTGAACACAGTGCACATGAACAGCACTTCTTATGAAAGAAGGATAGAATAGAATTTACAGCACGGTCTAGCTCCCATAATCTCAAACACACACGCCAGAAGATAAAATATTCTTACCACCCAATGCTTGCTTATGTACATGTACTAGTACATGAGGTATCCTTGATTCAGTAAGACATGTCCATCTCTTATTTTATACTTAGATTGTAAGCTTTTAGGGGTTGGGACTGTCTGTGTGTGTGTTTCTACACCTAGCACAATGGGGCCCTTCTCCACGACTGGGACCTGAGGCACTACTGCAAAACAAATATAATAAAAAAATGGCAACACTGCAACATAAATATAGCAATATGGGGTGAAACTGCCAAATTGCTTAAAAGATACTGCTTTTATCATTTTATTAGCAGCTACATTTTTGCTCTTGTTTCTCGCACTTCTATATTCTGAATGGGGAAGTTATTCACACATACATTTTAAGAAAGACGATAGACAAAAATTAAAGCAATGACTAGAAATCTCAGTAGGTATTCTGAACAGGTACCATTCATCTAGGTAAAGTGTCTCTCCTCTGTGCCCCAACACAAAATATTTTTTATATTAAATATATGTTTTGAAGTACTTACCTAGCATCAAGAATGGTGCGAGTGAAGTATCGGAGATACTTGAATATGGACATTGAATCTTGCAGTTTTAAGATTTCCTCTTCTTTGTATTTAAAAAGAGCCAGGGCAAAACGGAAAATTACCTGGATGTTCAAAAAAGGATTTTTTTTATATATATATATAATTACACACACACACACACACACACACACACACACAAAATACAATGATTCACACCTTCACTTTTATTATAAAACTGATTTTTAGAAATGTGTTCTTTCTGCATTAATGTGTGCTGATTATCCTTATGGCAGCTTTCTGTAGAGGAAACAACTCTGTCTTTGACCCTCATACATTTTTTCCCAGGTGCAGCAATAATTTGCGTACCATCTAAACTAACGTCCAAAGTCTTCTGAACTCCTTATAAAAACTAAACCTTAAAATAAAGACAAAATGGCCTAATAAAGCACCAAAACCATCAAAGCTGTTTCAAAGTTGAAATAAAAAACTTTCTGTATCACATTTAAAAAAAAAAAAAGTAATTGGCTTTTCAGTGACTAGCACTTCACAATCTTGTCTCTTGGGGTGTTCGAACTCTTGGGGATATGTTACAAGAACCTGAATGCCAATTCAACTTTTGCCCATAATTGCTCACTCAGTTATTCGTACGAGATACAATAGTCTTGACACTCTCTCCATGCTGGAATGGGTTCAGCAGGCCTAGCACTTTGTAACTCTGTGCCGGTATATTTTATCACATTATTGTGGTCTTTTGAAAGTTAAATTTAACCACACACAGAGATGGACAAAGATGCACCAAAAGGCCACATTGTGAACTGGAATCTTCACTTAAGAGGCCAGCTTACCATGCTTGCCTATTTTCCCCCCATCTCTCTCTCTCCCTCCACCTATTTGCTTAAGTGCTGTGTTCCTGTTGTACCTAAGACTAGGTCTATACTGACGGCGGCCAATTCACCGCTGTCAGACTGATTTCTCTGGATCGACTGAGCAGTCGGTAAAGACCCGCTCAGTCGATCCAGAAATCGACCTACAAAAATCACCTCCGAAAGTGGCGCAGTGCAGTATGGACGCCATGCAGAATAGAAGCAGCAGAGTTGACGTGAGTTACATAACTTTTTTACGTCATTTGCGTATATCCCATCGACTGCTGTTGAATTTCAGAGGTAAGTATAGACCAGCCCTAAGTGTCTGAGAAAAATAAAACCTTTTAAATAAAACTAAGTTTTATTCAGCTACCATTTTGTATGTGGTTTCTGCTGCGGTGGGCACACATATTGGTAGTTGTCTGTCCCTCTTTAAGGCTGCAATTTTTAATTAATAGGTTAGGCACACAGAACACTAGATGGGTATCTACAGACATAAAGAAGATATTTGCTGTAGGGAAACAGGAAAAGAAATGCCACCTTCCTAGTCACAGCCAAGTCTTGCACTTTACTACATCTCGGTTTTAGAGTATTTGTAACTAGGAAGTACTGGTTAGATATCTGCTTATTTCTCAAAAAGGGGCTCTGATGCATTTAAAGTGTTATGACAGGGAACTACCTAAATACTTGGGTTTATTCTTCTTAATGAAAATCATGCAAAATTTCCAAGTCACAAAATTTAGACTTAAAGTGGAAGAATTTGTTGGCTGGAAAAATTGTTTTGTAAATTTCCTCCCCACTACATTTTTTGAGCTGTTCTTAGAACTAACATAGTCTTGCAAAATACAACCATCCCCCACCTTGAATTTCTCAACATCACCACATCTTGTTACAACATCTGAGATGAACAGAAAAACATCTAGCTGATTCAACTCACCTTCGGTCCCTCATAGAGGAAAGAGTCCCATATTTTAAAGAGGATGTCACTGACCACACTGTCCACAAATACCACCAGAAACCAGTTGAAAGTTATGAGTGAGGAGTCAACTCTGTATTGTTCAAAGTGAGCATGCAATCGTGGCAGTTTCTCATTCATTAGATCCTTGAACACTCGCTGGTCAACCTAAAGATGACAGATATGCTATTACTGCTACTAAGCACCTACATAGCTCTGTACACGTTTCAAAGCACACCACTTTTTATTAGACATTTATACTGCAGTAGCATCTAGAGACCTCAGTCAGGTCTGGGCTCCCACTGTGCAAGGCACTTGCGTTTACTAACCAATCTAATCTCACAATGTTGGAGGCAACTATTATTACTTCCATTTTACCAAATTCTTAAGAAGTTACTTTCAAAGTCAGGATTAGATTGAAAGTATATTTCAGCAGCAGTTTTCAAGACTGTTTTATTTTGTCATAATGCATACCTGTGAGCCTAGCAGAGTTTTAGTATAATAATCACGAGGCATGAACACTTCCACTATCGTAACTAGACACCAAAATGCATCTTCCTGTTCCAAGTAGAGAAGTGCAATTGCTACCAATCTAAAAATAAAGAGACAGTTTTGAAAACAAGCCCACTAAAACACAAATCAAATTTATTAAAATACATTTTTAAACTAAAACAATCTTACTTTTTGTTCCTCAAGGAAAAATGAACTGATAATGTTCCACATTAACCAATTTGCTGAATACATTTAAAAATTATTAGGATAGCTTGAAGAGGAGGCATGTCTTGGGCTCCAGTACTTCTATTCAGCTAAATAAAGTGGATCAATTAAGACAAAAGAAAGCAAACTGATTTGCTGGAAGCTATTCTGTCAGTGGCTTGGCCAAATTAAAGTAATGGGAACCTGTTGGTTTCAAGGCCATTGCTGTGGTTCTTAATCCTCATGGCCTCCTTCAATGGAAGAGTTAAAAATAAAGATCCTCCTACGCTTTACACACAAAGGAAGTCCTGTGCATTATTTAAATAGCCTTCTGTAACAGAATTAAAGGAGTTAAAAATTTTCTTCAAGTTAGTTTTATGCACAGCAACACTGCCAACTTGAAATTTTCCATAATTTAAAAAATGAACTAAAAAGTAATTTTAAGGGCTATGCATACTCAAGACCTCATACCAATATTTATAGATTTATGATTATAATTCACTTAAAAATATTCTTCCCGCTTTTTCTGTCTGTTTCACACAAAACAGAAAAACTGACTATACGGGGAACAGTGACAATGATTACACAGAGTTTGGCAGCAAACTCACAAAGTAACAGAAAAAAAGGAAAATAATTGTTTCTCGCTATTCTCTTCCAAGTTATAATAATTGTAGATGTTAGTTGAGAAACAAGGTTAAAAGATTTCAAATTGAAGCATGATTTTAAGTTGATACATTCCTTAAATTTCCAAGTTATGTAGCGAGCTTTCCAAAAGTATCTAGCATCTAAAGTGAAATTGCTGTGCAGCTTTTCAAGGTATTTTGTGATATACCATAGCCCGTTCCTACCAGCTGCTTTGGCACAGAAAGACCCTTGTGCCTGCAGAGAGCCCCACTGAGGTCAGTGGAGAACCATGAGCCAGCAGAGATCAGCCCACACAAAGCTTCTTGTAGGTTTGGAACCTTAGAAGTTTATTTGGAACCCTAGAAGCTTATTTGCCAAAAGCTATGGAGAAAAATACACTGATGATTACGTTTTGTTACATAAAGTGATAATTGTCTCTCTTCCCAGGACAGACAGACCTGAATTTCAGATTTCTCTTTTGTGAAGAAGCTGGGATGGCCACTGAATGAGAAAAAACACAATTAAGGAATGAACAGTTTGAGGAAAAAATTCCCTCAAGGCTCTACTATAAAGCATTCTAAGGGAAGGAGCTTTCAAGAATGTAACAGCAAGTGTGGCATACTCAGGGACTGTGAAAAATTAACTGCCTGGGCTGTGTTGTTTTAAAAATAAAATAAAAATACTAATCTGTTTCATCTTACTTTTCCATTTCATGAAAATTATAACATGATCAAAGGACAGTTAGCTGCATTTCTGGTCTTCCTGTTTGCACAGTCAAGGGGAGCTATGAAAACCAAAGAATTTACATTAAATGCACATAATACCAGACTTGACTTTTCTTTTTCAGGTTAGATTGCCTTAATCTAACATCACTTGCTTGTTGAAACTCCTCCTGAATGTGGAAACAGTAACTGCTTAGGACATTATAGAACTCTGACAGCTTCTCAGACTTTGCAAGGTAAAGGAAACTATTGTGGGACAATTTAACTTTCCATTAAATTTTGTAAATCTGCTGAAATCCGACAATTAACATTCAAAAACAGTAAAAATATTTTATAAATGTTTTAAGAAGTTAGGTCACAGTCTGAAATGTCGATTCAACCATGAGGTTTCTTGCATTTTCTTCTTACTCAGCTGGTGTTGGCCAAGAGCATGATGGCTCCGATTCAGAAAGGCCATTCCTTTTGTGATCTGCCAAGAGTAGTTCATTTTTGGGCATAGTACAATTACCTTCGAGATCCAAGTTTTTCTAAGCACAGATAACTGGTAAGCAATACAAAGGGAATACTTCTGTTCTTTGTATTACCCATGCCTTAGCCAGTGTGTATAATCCTATGGACTTTGTTCAGGCTCCCAATTCTTGGACAAATTCAGTGGCAAAGTTGTTTAACTACTTTTCTCTTTTACCTATCTAGCACAGTAAGCAAAACTGACTACCACATTTCATCCCCCAGCTTCACTTTTTCCTTGGTTCTTATATCGGCAGCCATCTCTGTGCGATTTAAGCATTCCCAAACAACAGGATTCTTGGGCTCTCGAGATAGCAACCCTTTTGGCTTGATATGGGCTCTCTGCTTTTTAAAGCTAAAAAAATCAAACTGTACATAATCCCATTCTCTCTAGTTTATGGCGATTTCAGTTCATTATGAAATAGCTAGAAAATTTCTGTGTCAAATAGTGTTATTAGATTCACCAACATATAAAAAAAGATTAGATTACATTTTCCCACTCCCTCCTTTTGCTCCATCTCTTTCTTCTCTTTATCACCTGCCAGTGGAGCAACATTCCAATCAACTGTCTCAAAACAGTCATCAAGGAGAAGTGACAACTTTAAAAATGGTGGTGGTGATGGTGGAGACAAAAGAAAACCAGGAAGAAAGTTACAGAAAAGAGTATCACTTCCCCCCTCAGCCAGTCTTCCTTAACACCAGATTCCTCCAAGCTTTCTTTTCTTTTATTTCTGGGTCATATTCTCTTAGTGCAAAAAAGTAGATGTTCTTGGTTTATATGAAAATAACTGGGGAGAATTTTGGACATATTTTGCACACATTAAGAAACAAAATTAATTTACCACAAATTCTTCTCAGGGAGGAATCCATTTGGGCCTGTCTTCACTATTTACGTTGTTTTTCTTTTATATGCACATGTAGCTTCACCAGTGTAGCTTCATCTAGTATAGGTTTCAAATCAGAATAAAGCTGTACAAGTGCAAGTCACTTTATACCAGTGCAGTAAACTCTATTCCACAAGTGTTCGCCAGTGTAATTAAATCAGTGAAAAAATGTAACAATGGAGAAAAAAGTGCAGACAACTCCTTCCTTTACAGAGATCTTTTATGTTAGATGGATCCTGAATATTTTTCTGTACTTAACTTAGGAATGCTACAAAATTTATGAAACCCTTTTTAAAATGGAAACACCAAGGTCAGGATTTCCTGACCTGATTTATTAATTTAAGACCCCCTGGGGCAAAGGATAAGGTGGCCCTTCTAGAGCCAAAAGTTTTAACCATCAGCCACAGCTTGATTTTTTATGTTTTAAACTAAAGACAGCCATAAAAACACCACAAAAATTCAAATCAGTTAACCACCACATTTGTTGCGTGGGTTCCCCCCAATCCTACCTCTCCTGCAAAAATATATTTTACAGGTTTCTGTCAGTCTATATTTATGGCCAAGCATGGATTTCTCTCCTTATTAAACTAAACCAAAAAAATGAAGCTCTCAATCATCAAGTTGTCAACTCCGCTGAATGGGAAAAACAAAACAAAAACTTTACTGTCTAGTGCACGTCTTTGATAGCTGATCAAGTACTCCACAATATGGCCTTTGTTGCCCATATTGTAGGAAAGAGAACCAAGCCCCTTATTTTTCAGAAAAAAATTATCAATTTTATGATCTATGTCCTAAAAGCTGTGCTTTCCAACATTATTCTGAATAATGTTTTTCCTGCAAATTCTTCCTATTATATATTTCATTTGATATATTTACTTCCAAACAGTTACTGAGGTTTGAAACAGCTTCCAAATTAGCAAATCAGTAAGATGAGGAATCTCTCTAGTGAAGACAACAATAAAAAATTTCACCTTTCTGAGGCTATACTTACTGTATGACAAGCTTTCTAAGTGTTTCACTATACAGCTTTTTATCTATCAAAATTTTAAATGGAATACCTGTTGAGACCTTGGCAATATCCTATATCAGGATTTCTCCATGAAAATGCCAATAGGATATTTCGTAGCTTCTGGATCCCTTCAGAAGTAGGGGAAGAGTAATGCTTGTTGTTTGGCAAAGTTCGCAAGAGATCCAGCTCTATTTGTTTGGATGCAGGATTCTGTTTTTCAAGGGCATTCTGAAGCAGGGTACTGAAATATCCAGGATCAGTGCTGTCCTTGAACTTTTTAATGTGCAGGTTGATGCACCACTTCCACATCTTTGAACGATGTTCATGAGGGATTCCAGAGCGGATGAGGTTCTTCAGTTCTGGGCAGCATATCATCTCCCTGTTCATTGTGCTTGCAAAATAGTTTTCCCATTTTACCCCCATGGAAATCTCCTGGTTTTCAGTGAGAAAAATGGATTTCAGATCCAAGGCTCGCACCTTTGCTACTAATTTCTCCTCCTCATCATCTTCTGGGACTGTCTGAAATCCATAAATATCATATTCACTGTAAAGGGGAAAAAAAGAATATGGTTTCTACAAAAAGTTTGCAATCTGGTAGGTTCTAAGGAAATTGCAAGTAGTCATTCTGAAGTTACTTTGGCAGCAGTTTATGCAGCAATATCCTGAAACTGTGCCAGAGCTTTCATACTATTTTAATAGAAGTGTTACTGTTCTCTCTTCTTACAAAATGTATTTTACTTTTTGAACAATTCTGTATTCAAAGACTATCTACATTGAGAATTAATGTTACCTAAATCACCGCAAGGAGTTTAAGGCATAGCATTATTTACACAAAATTGTGGGACAATCAAGTTGCATTAATACCTGGAATAGATACATGTACCAGATAATTTTGCTGATGTTTAATTTGGTACCAAATAATTAATATAATTAAAGTATTGTGCTTACAAGGCCAGTTCTGTGTTTTCCTGATATAATTATGCTATTATTCATGAAGGGAAAGTAAACTAGAAAAAAAAATATCACCACTATTAATTTTCATATGCAAGTACCTTTGGCCAAGCAATACACATCAGTCAGGATGCCAAGGTTATAAGTTCAAAAGGGAAATGGAGATGAAGAAATATTGTATATTCATTCTCCTGAAGTGCTTTGAGGATACTTAAGCCTTTAAAATATATAGGAAGTTTCATATTTGAAATCCATTCTCCCCTACCCCTCCCTCCAAATACAGACTGGATTCCCTCAAAATAATTAATTAGCCTTGGGTTTACCTGACTAGTGGAGGTTTAAAGAAAGCTTGTTCTGGTTGCTCACTGCTTTCCACTTTCAAAGCATCTTCTAGCAATTGGGTAATGACACCATGAGCAGGGCTCTGCTCCTCAGAACAAATCGGAGTTTTCATTTCTTGAAGCAAGATCAAGTATTTACTTTCTATCTGACAAAGTTTGGCTTCCAGACTAGCACACTGTAGAAAATAACATGCCAAATTACCGCACTAATTTGAAACACAAATGTTTGTTACAGTAGGGCCTTGTCTACACTACAGAGTTTTGTCGACAGAAGTTATGCTGGTGTACAGCCACTGCTGTAATTAAATCGTTGTTGCATGTCCTTACTATGCTCCTTATGTCAGTGGAGTGCATTCACACTACCCGCTCTTGCATTGACACGGGGAGCAGTCCATTGTAGGTAGTTATGCCACTGTGCATCTGCATGCAGGGAGCTTTGGGAAGGGTTTGCAATGCCTGCTGGGGCAGGCACAGCGTAACATGATGAAGGTTTTGGAGTCCCATCAGTTCCATGGGTGTCCTGCTAGATTGACAGCTGCTTTCCAACCTCCCTATCAGCCAAACTAACATTGCTGAACAATAACACAAGAAACCCACAGAAATGTGCGAGTGGGGCAAGGCGAGGGAGAGTGTAGGTGACAGGCAGTGAAAGCGTGTGTGTGTGTGTGTGTGTGAGTGTGCCGGGGGACAGTGAGCGTGTCTGCGTGCTGTCTCTCTAAATTCTGACAGCAGCTGGAAGCAACCAAACTTGAGGCAGAAGCTAGTGCACAGATAGCCGCTGAACTCCTGTTCCGCACCTCAGCTTAGCAGAGACCTGTACACTGGCAGGGGGAGGGGGACACCAGCCCCTGCCTCCCTCCCCGGCTCTGCACAGCAGCACCTCAGGAGACTCCCCCTTCCTCTCCCAGCAGCAGTCGGCACTGCCTGTAGGCCTGCCATGGGAGATCA
This sequence comes from Mesoclemmys tuberculata, assembly GCA_007922155.1. Lineage (NCBI taxonomy): Eukaryota > Metazoa > Chordata > Testudines > Chelidae > Mesoclemmys > Mesoclemmys tuberculata. Next base: position 5,726,110 of record ML675621.1, read on the forward strand.
GGATTGATTCCCTGGGAGTTCTCCCACAGTCTGGTCTCCCCACAGCCCAGGAGAATGATCCATCCCCTCCCTTAGTCCAGACAGAAGCCCATTTGCTGCCAGAGCCAGCATGCTCAGCTGGGCAGCAGCGGTGTCAGTTCTCCCCATTGAGCACTGGGGCTTTGAAAGGGGAGAAGCACGTCTGTGTGGCTGGAATGCAGGGCCGTGCAGCAGAGGTCAAACCAGTGAGTGGAGCGATCAGGGTGGGCATTGTGGGATAGCTCCAAGAGCCCAGTTACAGCACACAGCGTCTACGCTGATGCTTTGTCATTCTAACTTAGCCACAAAAAGCTCTAGGCCTCTCGTCGAGGTGGTTTTATTCGGTCGCCAAAGCAAGGACGTTTGGACAGCAGGGGAAGCATTGTAGTGCGTACACCACCACTGGTTTGTAGACCAGCCCTAAAATATCCACATACCTAACTAGTCCCAAGCAACCAATGATTTGACCGCATTCATTCAAATACCCTCCTTGCCTGTTCACAATGTACTATAGATCTACGTATGCTGACACAGGCTACAAAAACGTTTAATACCCTTCCCACTCTCTAAAGCTTACTCTACTCAATATGACATATTCAGTGTCCATGCAAACACGACAATACAGCCACATCCTTAACTGCATTTCCTGACTTGTGTGTACTGAAAAAACAAATGCTGTAATTTTAACATTGAGGAAACAGCTTTTTGCATGAAATATTCCTGTGCTCATAAATTAAGGCTACACTTTTTAATTCACTGGTAATGTCAAGTCATACAAATCTCTGAGAAATCATTCATGCAGCAAGGTTAAAGAAATTATTATAAGCACACAGTCACCATACAAAACGTATCTAAACATTTTCATTTCTACCGTTTAGTGGAGTTTCTTAGGCAGATTTACAAATGAAATTGCAACAAAACAATGGAATATAAACAGTGTACATGGGAATAAGTCACGCCCACCTTACAACATGCTACTCTTCAAGATAGCTGAGAAATAAAACTGTTTAAAGAGACAATGGATTTATGGAGCGGTGCAGTTCTGATTACTAAAAGGCTCATTTTTAGTGTTTAAACATTTCCCTAATATCTATTTTAGGCATTTTCGAACAGAAGTGGAACTCTTCAAGTATAGCAAAGCTGGTTTAATCTGACCTTTGTCATCAAGTCTCTCTCCCTTGTTTCTGCATTTTTTCGTAGAGCAGAAAGTTCCAAAATCTCCTTGTTTAAAAATTTATTCTGGGTTTTGTAACCGTGAAGATTGTCCTGTTGATAAAAAAGAAAAATTGAAGTTCACCATATATAGATATTGACATTTAAACTTCTACTTGACAATATATAGTAGAATACAGGACAGTCACTATTAGATCTTGACCTGATCTGAAGAAGTGCTCTACACAGAGCTCTTGAAGCTTGTAGCTTGAAAGCTGGCCTCTCTCACCAACAGAATTTGGTTCAGTAAAATATATTATCTCACCCAACTTGTCTTACTATTAGACCTTGTCAGTTACATATCACTACCAAACCAAATAATATTCTTCTGTAGTCTTATACACAGAAAAGCCAAAATTACATTGCTAGTACAATACACGTCTGCATGAATGGGTTCAATTAATTCGTACTACAGGATTTCTTCAAAGGCTATGTCCATGATGCAGAAACACACATAACTAGTAAAAAACTCTCTCACGTCAACCTATCTCAACCCTGACCTCTAGAGCCTGAAGTTACGGGATGAGGGACAGCAAGATGGTACCTTTCAAACAATCATCTTTTCCTACTCCCACACCCCCAGCATTCCTCCACGTCCTGCCACATCTATTTTTGTCAGTGGATAAAATACTATTTGCTTATTCATTTCTGCACTTTAATACCTTATTCTCCTGAATGCCTCATGCTCTGATGTAGAAATGTGTGGATGAAATGAGGAAAAGGGATTTTCCCTGTGAAAGTGTTATTTAAATATGAACACAATCCTTTTCCAAATTGTTTTACAGTAGAGTGCTTATCCCATGGCACAGCACACAAGCTTAAATGATAGCGGAGGGAGCTACCAAGATACACATTTTGTTTGAACACAAACTCTGCTATTCTATAAAACTGTGAAAGGGATGAGGGGAGGAAGTGGGTGACTAGCAAATGGGCCAACACTATTAATTCTGATTTTATTGCTGGTCTATTCCTCCCTTTACCTCTAAGTCGCCTTTCCTTCATTTTACATTTGTCTTTTATTCCCTTCTTATTCCTTTTGCTCTCATTTATTTCTATTATCTATTCTTTCTGTTTCTGACTCTTCTCTATCATCTGTTTCTCTCTGCCCCCTACTTCTCCCTCCCATTTCTCTGATTACATCTCACAGCATTCTTTTTCCATACCAAATTACTGTACTACTGAAAACATGATATACTGTACTACGGCAGTGTGGGCCAAAACAATAGTTGAGCGGCTATGGATTGTATTGTCATGCAGGAAGCAAAGTGTAGATCCTAGCTCCACTGGGAAGAGAAAAAAAACCTCATGGGTTTGAGTATTCTAGAGCAATGCTGCAGGTTCTAGTGATCTACACAGGATGGCCTATTATGAAGCATTTTATAGAGAATTAGGGATTCCTCTATCCCCAAGAGAGAGACACTGCTCTTACTTTTAGTCTGTCCAGCTCCTGTAGTTCCTTGATAAAGGAGGATGACATGGAAGAATTTGCTGTTCCACTTTGGGAGGATGGATTGTCCTCACATTCACTAAGCTGACGAGAAAGTTTCATGATCACTTCATCTTTGGCTTGAATTGTTTCCATTAACATGCCCAGCTGCTCATTGAGTTCTCCAACTTTACATTTCAGATTCTTTATTTCCTGCTGGAGACTGTCTTTTTCCAGATTTAGCTTTTCAAGTTGGTTGCTGAGACCCAAAATCTGATCATCTTTTTGCTGTAGCAGCTCTAACTTCTCTTTTGGAACCCCATCACAAAGATGGCTTGCAAAGTATTTATCATACTGGGAAGACCGGACTGTCTGCTGCAAGAGTCGCACAAGTTCCTGAAAAGAGTAAAGTAAAGTGAGGGTGGAGAAAACACAGGAGACATTATAGCCTAAGACTATAATTACATAAAATGAAAGAAAATAGTCTTGGAATATTATATGAAGTAACAACTGCAAATGGAATAAAGTCAGTGGGTTTTTTAGAGGCCATTGAAGCAAAGTACAATAATTCTAAGTGGGTACTTACACTTGGCACTATTATCTGATATATGTATGTATTAAGCTATATTATGTCAGATTTGGAGAAAGCAGTGACAGCTGTGGCCCATTAGGTAGTTGAAGGCTAGAACTGAGCTCATTAAGAGGATACCCTAACAGGCTATAGATTTCAATAGGATGTAAAGGGTATCCTCCTGGGATAGAGAGGAGTGGAGCTCCTCCCCCAAACTGAGATGGGGTAGAGCCCGGGGATGAAACCAGTGCTCTCTCCTGGTGGCCAGTGAAAGTGGATCTGGAAGTTCACAGTGGTTTGAAGAACAATGTAGATGTTCGTAGGTTGAACAAGGGCCTCACGACACTTGTAAAGATGCTGGTGGGTTATTTTGTTCCCTAGAATAAACAGGATACAGAAAAGAGTAGTGTGCCTACAAGCATAACTATCAAGCATGAGATCCTTAAAGGAGTTTGAAACAACCCTATGAATTTAAAAGAGAAAGGTTTCCCATGTAACAGGAAAGCCAGACTTTCTTCCTCCTCCTCCCCTGGGTTCTAGCACCTCTCTTTGGCTATTTTATTCCAAATAGCCTCTACTATCATAACTGCAGCAGAGAACAGTTGGAGACCTAACGCAGCTAGAAAGCCTCAAGTCTCTCTTACACGACTGTTCTGTCCACTCCAGGAACCAATACTGAATTGACTGGTAAAAGATGAGGTCACTGATAACCTAATGGCTATCAGCATATCACAGCATCACCTGGGGGTCGGCAGTCACCAGAAAGTGGATATTAGGAGAATCTATCAGTAAACAGTGTTGACTCCAGGCTTGATTATTGTAACTCATACCTAGGAACGAATCTACACACACTAAAAAAGTTCAACTGCTACAAAATGCAAAGACTGCTTAACCATATAGGTTACTGTGAACACATCCTTCTAGTGCTCAGCTCCCAAAGAACCCAGTTCAATATCTCTGTCCTTCTATTCAAATCCTCTGCTAGACTAGCCCTATCTACCTTTAAGATAGAGCTACTTCTTCCAGGGCCAAGAATGACTGACAGCTACACTCCACTGGACCAAGGAAACTATCAGCCAACTGGGGGGAGACTGAACGTAGAAGTAAGAATTATCACAGGGAGCAGGGCCTAGAATATGGAACTCACTCCTACAAGACACTGACTGCTCTCCACAAGTAAACGTGGAACTCATTTAATTGATTTAGCTTTCCCCTCAGTAAGGTCACACACAGGACAATTCAAAACAATCCACTTCATAATCTAATAAAGGTGGGAAGAAACAGAGTTGTTTCTGCTAGTTTTAAATATGTGGGACGCGCTCATTTAGTACAGTAATAGGGGTTATTTAAGTACCTATGTAGTGTGTGGATCAGTACTTGAAAAACTGCTGGTCTAAGTCTTGTACCATGTTCTATCAGACCCTGATGGAAAGAGGTGGATCTCGGACATCGGCAGGTCTTTGGGGGAGAAGAAAGAGGGATTGCAAATACAGGCGGTGAATTGTCTTTAATTGCTCACAGACATACTCTGGAAATCTGGTTTCAATGGGTAAATAAGAGAGCATATAGAAGCGAAAAGAGCAGTTACTGAACTCTAAAGCCCTGCCAAGGGCTATGATCTTTATCAGATAGACTTTTCCATCTCTTGGTAATTTGTTTTGAGAGTTTCAAATGCAGAGGTGTATTTAGCTTTAGCGCTTATTATCAGATAATGAACTACCAATGAAATTAGTTAAAAAGGGTAGATTTACTCAACATATTCAGGTCTATCCATGATTGCGCTTGTCCTATTTATCTGAATTACCTTTTGGCTCAACAAATCTTTTTTTAGCCCTTCCAACTCTTCTTGCTGGCTTTGAAACTTCAGTTGCATTTCAGAAGCTTGTTTGTTGCCATTCCCAGCATTCCATTCAACTGGAGATGTGTCACTGCTGTTCCGGTTTTTGCTTGAACCGATCATTTCTTTTAATGGGCGTCTTGCTTTGTGTGGAATGCGGCCAAAATCAAATGGAAAGGCTGAAATAGTCATTCCTGTGTAAAACAATTTGTTCTAGTTCACATCTTTTAATAAAGAGATTTCAATGGATTCAAAGTTCCTTTATAAAATATGTCTGCATTTACTCATTAAAATTAGACTCAAATCAAAGTTTAAACACACCACCATTGAGTATGGCTCATTTTACAAGTTTCTCTCTGACATCTTTTTTGGCATAAAAGGTCTTTTTTCAGAGACTTAAACCATGAATGTAAGACTGAAGAAATAATACATTTGCAGAATTAAACAGAATTTTATATACTCCCTACAAAAATGAAAGACATTTCGGCCACCATGTTTACTTTGACATAGAAGTAAGCTACAGTTAACTGTTAAAATTTCTTTGTTTTAAACAAACATGGCCCTAACCTTAAAATCAGACCCAAATGGACAGCCAAACCTGTGCAACACCATTTAAACTACTAATGATCTGCATGGGTGTGAGGGTCCTCCCGAATGGAACAGATTGACAGGATGAGGGCCTTTGTTTAGACAGAAGGATGCTATCTACTACATTAACTAATGCTTCATGACAACCAAAGAGCTCTAAAGAATTGTATAAATTTTCATGAAGTTACTCCAAAAAACTTATGACTATAAGAATTAATCAAAGCACAGGTGCATTCCCCCCCCATCAAGTAGGATGTTGTTTCTCCACTTTGGATGAAGGCTGACACGTTTGAAGTCTGAAGCTAATGCTACCCCTAAGAGGTTGCCCCTAGAAAGATTATAACCAAAGATCTTGACTCTTTCCTTCCCTTTTGTAGCCCTACATCTCAACAACAAAAGATACACATGCCCAGGGAGTCAAATACAAGAGAACTCTCATATCTTTGTTCCACGCACCACAGTATACAGTACTATGGCAAAACCACTGGTTGACCCTTGAATACGTCACAAAGAGTGAATTTCATCTGCAAAAGGGTGTCTGTAGAGACACAGACTTGGTTTGCAAAGAAATGACTGAATTCTTGTTATATTTCCTGAAGATTGTTAACATACCATACCATTATAGCTATAGTATATTAACAGAAAAAGAACTTTTGGTACCTTTGTTTCCTTCTGATGCATGTTTCCGCCTTTCTTCCAGTGCCATTGATTCCTCCAAGTCCTTTGGGGTTGGATCTAACATCTCCCACTCTTCATTGGTGTAAAATACACTCTTACGATTTTCATTGTTTCCTTTTCCAGATCTTAAGGAAGACATTGAATTTCTGTGGAATAAAGAAAATAGTTAGTGATGCCATTTTCTCTCTTTTTGGGGGGTAATTTTTTAAAGGTACCTTTTTAGTCACATCATACATTTACACCTTATGAAAATCATCCAAATAATATACGTATTCAAAATACATCAATGAAGCCTCTTTGTTAAACAGAGCATAAATTAACAAAACCAACATTAAGTAAAACACAAACAAAAAACAAGTAGTCATGGCCTATAATACCTACTAGCAGTATTTAAGCACATCATTACATATTCAAGGGTCAGCAGAGAGGTTTAGGTGCAGTACAGGGTACTGTAATGCAAACAACTAAAATACATGAGACCCCTCTGGTCTTTCACTCCTGTCCTGGCTCTGCTTTATCCACATGTTTTGGCAGAAAAACATTTGGGGTTATTTAGGTGTGTGTGTGTGGGGGGGGTTAATCTGTTTATTAAAATAATTATTTTTAAATTTGAGGATAAACAATTGTTTAGTGTTGAACAGAATAGAGAATATGCAGGTCAAAAGACCTCTATGTATTATTGTATTATGTACCGAATTAACATCAAACTTTGGGTCATCCAAAACATGATTCTGTTGTAGTTATACAGATAAGGAGACCAATATAAGAAGATTGAGGAGAGAATCACCCTTCTAGATAGAATGCTGCCGAGCTGTCTGCACCACTACATTTAAGGATCAGCTAACTTGTCAATTACAAGTATGTTTAATCTCCGGCCTTTAATCTCCTTCAGCTCCACTCCAATTTAAGGAAAAGTAATTGACTTACAATGCATATGTCACCATATAGGTGTGTCACTATTAAGACTGTTTGCTGGCTTGACCCAATGCTTCCCTAAAGTTTTAAATTAAATCTGTCATCTGAGTTAAGTGACCCAATAAACTAGACATATCACAATGCCCATGACTCCAAGTAATTTGGTTCAATTAAGCTGTCTGATAATTATCATTTTGATAGTTTTTTAAACCACAACGTAATCATTCACAAGGCAGAGAGCATATGATTTGCAAGCTTGGCTGGGATTTGATTATGGTGTGTATTCCGTAATCTTTTTCAATCTATTTTTACTGTGTATCTAGGACTACATGATGCACGTGGGACAGTGAGTTTGTTATTTCTAGGTCACTGGTTCAGATCCAGCCCCAATCCTTAGACCAACACATACGAAGTCTATGTGGATTGAATGTGGTGGTCCCCTAGTTTCTGGTGGGCAAGAATCCACATCACAAAACCAACTCACAACTAGCATCTGTCTAGGAATTCTTAGCATAGAAGCAAAGAACTGAGCTATTCTCTTTCCACAAGAGGTGAGCTCTCCACCGCCCAGGCATGTTTTCTCCTGTGGCTGGAGAACTTCAGTGTCAAAGGCCATCAAACATCCTCCTTCCCAAAGTTTTAAATTAACTCTGGTTAGAAAAAGAGAAATGAATCAAGAGAAACAACAACAAGCAAAATGTACTTGAAAATGTTTTTCAGATATTCCCCATGAGTGTAAGTATCATCGTACTTGGTGTTCAATGTCTATATGTGCTTTTCACAAGGACCTTGTTTGGTGACGGAGGACTGAGTACAAGCTATTGGACTACAAATTAAGAGTGAAGAGTAGCTGGTTGAATTCCTTTATAATATGTATTTAGATAATTAAACACAGCATGTCTTTCTCCCCCCAACCCAATTTTACTGAAAATTATGTAAAGCAATAGTGCCACTTGAGGTTTACAACAGCAAACCAAGGTGGTTTATTCTTTTAAACAACACTTTAATTATGTATAGTTACACAAAATATTTGAAAGTTCAAAAGTGACCTACTGGCTCATTCTATATTAAAAAGCTGACTTTGTTATGAAATCCCAACATATGATTATGCAACTCGGAGGTTATTACAGTACATTCTTTTAAACAAGCAGAACTCTACATAAACGAGACTGCAGAGCTGCCAGCATAAGAAGGAAAAACTATCCCGTTCTGAACTTTTATCTGATCCAATTAGTTCTTGGTGGCTGTAATTGTTGAAAGCTTTTTTAAAATGAAAGCAACTTCCACTTTAGGCAAGTGCAATTAATGTACACGTATAGTACATTCTTTATATGAAACATACTCTCTCTTCACTTCCCTCTTGTTATTTTTTTACTGTTGCTCAGGTCACATGAATATATTACAACCCCTTGCTGTCAAGCAGATGTTAACCATATGTTAAAGCACTACACAAAGAACTACTGTGATGAAATTGTGCTGCACCGCTAAAAGAGCAAGGATAGTTTTGTATTTAAGACACTGACCTAGGGGACTGAGCAAGTATGGGTTCCCAGCACTGCCACAGACTTACCCTGAAACCTTGGATAAATCCCTTGATCTCTATGCCTCAGTTCACCCTCTGTATTATGGGGTTAATAATAATTCCATACCTAATAGGGTGTTGCGAGAATCAATAAATTAATTTTTGTATAAGGCACAGATAGGTGAAGGTGCCTAAAAGGTGCCTGTAAATCCCAGCATGACCTACAGAAATAGATAAAATTGCTCAACATTTTGACATTAACCTTTTCATTCCTCGACTATATCAGCTTTGATTCTTAGGTATTTCTAGATTGATTGCCTATCATGTCAATATTTTGCTTAGCGATCATTAACTATTATAGTGCAGTAAAACTCAATTCTAATCAGGTTTCAAAACTAATTTTTAATTTAAGTTTGATTATGAAGATGTCAGTATCTACCTTATCTACTTAAGGATCTGATGCCATAAGCACTCTACAAGTAGAAATCCCCTACAGCTAATCAGAGTTCCAGTTTACACACAAAAAACTATGTGAAAAGAACATTAAAATTGCAAAATCCAGTACTTAGAAGTTAGGAAATTTAAGTAACATTGCTTGTGCAACCCTCATTCTGGCCCCTCATGCACATGTAGTATGATACATCTATAATAACATGATCACATACTATTTTTTTCCCACAGGATGCCACCTTATTCAACGCACTGAATCGACAATGCTCAGTTAATGAGCAGCTATACAATATTTTCTTTTATCCTCATTATTCTATGCACGGCCCTAACCCTTATTTATTTCACACTGTTCAAATCTTGCGGTGAAGACAGAATTATTAATTTTCTTATGGGCTTTTTCATGGTGCTCTATGGTATGGGTACTTCAGAAACAATTAATTTAATTTATCTCCATGAAACCCTGTGAGAGGAGGTGGGTTTATCCTTATTTTACAGATGAGGAACTGAGATGCAGATATTAAGGTGAAGAGTAACCACAAATTTTGGGTGTCCAACTTGAGATGGCTAGGATTGGAGTTTTCAGAATTAGAGAGCACTTTATATGTTCAAAGCACAGCTCTCATTGACTTCAGCTGTAAATGCTCAGCAATTCTGTATATCAGACACTAGGGTCCCAGGCTGGGCACCCAGAAAATGAAGACATACAATCAGTGACCACCTGTGAGAAGTTTGGTTTAAGTGATCTGCTTAGCATTACACAGGATCTCTATGGCACAGGCAGTGACAGAATATAGTTCTCCAGGGTAGCACTGAATTGCTTTAACCATGAAACCATCTGTCCTCTTCCAGCAGCCTACTGCCTCATTCATGACACACTTACCAACTCCGTGCCTAACAGATTTCATTTGAAGGTTTCCTTATTTAACTTAACTGTACTGGTAAAAAACAAAACAAAACTTCAACCAACTATATTAACTGACAGTGCAAGTCCTGTCTAGTTAACAGGACCATAGCCACAACAACATACACTGCTCTAAATCCATGGGAAAAGGATCAGATGTCCTTTGAACAGCACTGGAAGGTCACTAGATAGATCATATGTAATGCTTATAAAGAACCTAGAGTAGTTGGAGAGCCAGAAGTCAGTCTTTGCATGACTATGTTTTTTAACACAATCAGAGTCAAAGAAGAGTGAACTCAGGTAAACTGGTCTTAAAGGTTACTTCAGTTCCATGCTTTTAAAAAAATGTTTCTTACTTTAAGAAAGTGGTTGCCACAACTTGCTCAGTGCTGGCCTGAACTTCTTGTATTTAATCTATAGTACATCTTTTTTAAGACAGTAAAAACCAGCTAAGAATATTTATAGGGCTTTTCATCTTCAAACTACTGTTTAAGCATTAACTAATGAGTCATCATAACACCACTGAACTAAGCAATTACTACTCCCAATTTACAGAGACGGGATAGGAAGCAGAGTGGTTAAGTATTCAATTTGCCCAGAGGCAGAGAGAGAGATCCTGGTTGCTTGTCTTTTGCCCAGACCACAAGGCTATTACTCACTGTCTGACAGATAGTAAAAAATGAACAAACACTACAGTATCTCTACACCAACTGCACTCGTTAAGTTAGTAATCTCACTAAACTAGAGCCTTAAAATTACAAACAACAGAGTTACAAACTGACTCGCCAACCACATACCTCATTTGGAACTGGAAGTATGCGATCAAGAAGCAGCAGAGAAAAAAAGCAAATACAGTAGAATACTGTGTTAAATATAAACTACTAAAAAAATTGAGGAAAAGTTTTAAAAAGTGATGTGGGCGCTGTACCGATCCTTGGTGGTGAAGCAGGAGCTAAGTTTTCAGATAAAGCTCTTGGTTTACAGGTCATTCTACACCTCCATCCTCACCTATGTTCATGAACTCTGGGTAATGACCAAAAGGATGAGATCATGGGAACAAGCAGTGGAAATGAGGTTTCTCATGAGATCATGGGAACAAGCAGTGGAAATGAGGGCTGGCTGCACTGACTCTTCAAGATAGGGTGAGGGGCTTAGTTATTTGGGAGAGCCTTGGAGTAGAGCCACTACTCCTCCGGATCGAAAGGAGTCAGCTGAGGTGGTCTGGAAAACTGATAAGGATGCCCCCTTGTAGGCTTCCTTTGGATCTCTACCCAGCACGCCTTACTGGGAGGAGACCCTAAGGCTGATCCAGGACATACTGGAGGGACATGTCTGGCCTGGGAACACCTGGGAAACCCCCAAGAGAAGCCAGAACCTATTGCAGAAGAAAGGGAGGTCTGGTCCTCCCTACTCTCCATGTTGCCTCCATCATCTCTCACCAGGAAAATCAGCATAAAGGAAAAGAAGAAGTTTAAAAAAAAAGATTTGACAAGATAAGGAATCTGTTTCTTAGGTTGTTTCATTTAAATTAAGATGGTTAAAAGCAGCATTTTTCTTTTGCATAGTAAAATTTAAAAACTGTATTAAGTCAATGTTCAGTTGTAAACTTTTAAAAGAACTAACGTTTTGTTCAGAGTTAACCTCCATCCCAAGGTGTTCATAATTTTGCGTGTCTACTGTATGTATAAATAGATGGTCTACTTTAAGAGATATGGTGGCACTGGACGGGCTTCTAATTTTCCCAGTTTCTTGCTTAATTTGTACACGCATTCTGTCCATCTTATACTGTTCCCATCACCACAGTATCTGAGCAATGTGTAGTATCATTGGCCATTTATTGGGGACAAGGACAATTCCCACCCATAGAAAAGAACTCACTTGATCTCAGTACCCCATTGTTTTAGGGAGAAATTGATGGCACTTTGTTGGACTGGTGCTGGCTGGCAAGCTGCTTGTTCTCCCACCAATTCCGTGGGAGCAGTCTCCAGAGCTAGGACATTTCTAGCTTTCTCTGCTGAGACATTTGGATTCAGAGTACTCAAATCTGAGAAAGGAAAAAAACATTTGATTATTATTATTTCATTGTCTTAAACTGCACAAGGTCCCCACAAATGCCATGTTCTTTAAAAAGTACATTTGAACAACACAAAAGTAACAGGACTTTATCTTTATCCTCGGTATGCTAAGATCTTATTGCATTCATATTGTTGAAAATAGACCAATAAAACCTAAGTGGTACACATGTACTACATGGTTGAACACAATGTGTTGCAAACCTATAAGCTGAAGAACGTACCATAGGTAGCATAAAGCATTAGTATGAGGTTTTAAGCAGAGGCCTTCTGCTAACCCTCTGCACAGCAGTTCTTCTCACCCCAATGCAGTTTAAAAAGAAAACACAGCCTTTGCTGATGTTAGCAGTGAGGCAGGCTTATAAATATCCCGCCTTGAAGTCACACAGCAGATAAACAGGAAGATCTCTCTGATTCTGAAATGTTAAAAGGGAAAGTAAGAGAGAAAGCATTTTAAAAAATATCTGTTGGGATGCAGAACTCTGAAGAACGGTCTAACAATTCAGAAATTCAGTACCTTGCACTTCTGAAAATGTGGGGTGAAATCCTGAATAGACAACAATGAGTTTGGTACTTTCAATTTATATCCTGTGCTGACAAGGTCTTGCAAAAAGTTCCCACAGGGCCAAATCTTAGTCCTACAGAGTCCTAAATTCTATTGGATCAGAGCTGAATGAAGGTCAGTTTCTAGTTAAAGAGATCTTAGCGTGATCTATCTCCATGTGCACACACCCCCTTTGAATGAACCTTTCAAGCACCAATACTGAACATATTTGTATGTGTACTTTTTTTTTTTAAATCACCTATGCATGCAGAAGTTGGTGCTTGCTTGTGCATATGACTGCACATGCAGACTTCAATGTTGCACAAGCACAACTGGATGCAACCTTCTGAAAAATCAAACCTATAGCTCTATGCATGTATTTAAGAGTGCAAATTGTAGAGATTATGGAAAAATCTAGAGTACATGCCAAATACAGTTTTCAAATACAATTTTGCTCAGACAAAACCATTCCCTCATACATCTCCTTCCCCCCCAAACATAGTCCGTGCATTACTTCTCAGCAACGACTATTTTCGAGCCAAGTTTCAACTTTCAATCTTCCGTCACTTTTGCTGGATCCCCATTACAAAAACTGGTTGCCAAATATTTTTACAGTGACAAGAGTGTAATTTTGCCACACCTTCTTAACTCAAACAGCTGATTTGGATAAACACCAGTCTTTGATAAAATTCATTCTCTAGCAGAGAAAAAGTATGGAAAATTTCAGCCTGACAGGCAAGTTCTTCAAAAAAATGATGGGCGTCTGCGAACGAGATTACAAATGACAGCAACATACATTTTCATTAAGTGCCCACTCCCTCTCCAGCTATAGTTTTCACCCACATCACAAAACCATTTCTCAGTTGGGCACAACTGACAGACTCTCTGCTCCTGCACACTGAGACAGCAAGCATGTTTCAGCTCAAGGATTGAGTGCACTGGCAAAACTATGTCTATATTGATTCTTCAACTTTTTTCTGACAGCTGGCACAAAATATTGCATGCAACAGATGCTAAAAAAATCTGCTGCTAATTGCAATGTAAGATTGTAAGCATAAAAGGATAGCTTAGTTTCTGCTCTCTGGAAATATTTTGTGATCCATGATGTCAGCAGTCTGTGACAGTCTCTTAAAGAAATCTTTATTTTAATTGCTGCGTCAGCATGGTTTTCCAGAACTCACTAAGGGTATGTCTACCCGGCAATTAAAAACCTGTGGCCAGCCTGTGCCAGGTGACTCGGGCTCGCGAGAGTCAGGCTAAGGGGATGTCTAAATGCAGTGTAAACAATTGAAGCCTGGGCTCTGGGACCCTCCCCCTCACAGGATCCTAGAGCCCAGGCCCCAGCCCAAGCCTGAACATCTACTCTACAAGTAAACAGCCCCCTTAGCCCAAGCCCCAGTCAGCTGGCCCGGGCCAGGCCAGTTGCAGGTGTTAACTGCAGAGTAGACATACCCTAGGTTTTCTGCTTTCTGCAATCCTGCGTTTATTTCATAGACCCTGTCTGAATTGACTTTAAAAGCTTATGTAGCTGCTGAAAAGGCTGCACTGACAGCCACAGTCTTAGTTCATCCTACTGGACTCCTGTAGTCCAGTGTCAGTCATCTCGCCCCCTCTGGGTTGGAGGAAGGCCACACCTTGTCATTGTGTCACCAGGACTACAGTCTAATGGCAGGTAAATTAGTCAATCAAGTTAAGGAGCTCAAGCTCTCTGGCAGGGCAAATAACAGTCTATGGCCCCTGGCCCTCAAGCGGGGCAGGGCAAGTACATAGTCTAAGGGCTTTAGGCCTATAGGCAGGGGCAGAGCCAAACAGAAGTCCATAGTCCAGGCCCCAAGCAGGGTAGGGCAAGTGAGCAGTCTATAGCTCTGGGCCCTTGGGCAAGGGCAGAGCAAACAGCAGTCTATAGCTCTGGTAGAGAGCTGAGTACCAAAGCACTTTAGAGCAGGGAAGGGCAAAATAAGGCCCGCGGGCCAGATTTGGCCCAGCTAACATTTCCGTCCAGCCTGTCATGCAGGGACGAAAGCAGGCCCACCCAACCCATTGCTTCTGCTACTCTTCTTAAGCTACCCTGGAGCATCAGGGAACTTTTGTCTAGTCGCTACCCAAACTTCCAGCTTCCAGTCACATGGCAAGGTAACTGGAGCGTTCGGCAGCTTAATTTCGTGGCCGGTCGCTTCCCGAACCTCCTGCTTCCAGTCACAAGACCCGAAGCAGCCCAGGCCTGTGACTTACCAAAAATTCATGGAGTGACCCCTCTGTGAAAATGATTGCCCACCCCTGCTCTAGGGGCTCAGGCTTCTGGTGGGAAAGCTGCCACCCCAAGGGGTGGGATGGCGGGGGGCAGAAGAATGCAGGCCCATCCGACTATCATAGCGTCCCAGCCCAGGGCCCTAACAGTGGGGTAGTGCTCCGCCACTGGGTCAGCAGGGAATAGGCTGCAATGCACTGACTGCCTCTGGCAGTACTACAGCCGGACCGGATCTGGCTTCCCTGGGCTACTTCCTACCCTCCCCTTAGGTTGTACCTGGGTCTACGGGATGTCTTGTGTCTCCCCCGGGGTAGGCGGCCAGTGGCAGTCCCAGCATTTCCCCTGAAGGCACAAGCTCCCTGGCAGGCAGAGCATCTCTGGGCTTGGCCCCAAAGTCAGCAGCCTAGGTCCATGGGGCATCTTTGGTCTCCCCGGGGTAGGTGGCCAGTGGCAGTCCTGGTGTTTCCTCTGCAGGCACAGGCTCCCTGGTGGGCAGGGCATCTCTGGGCTCAGCAGCCAAGGCAGCAGCCTGGAGCAGCAGGATGTGTCTGTCTCCATCATCGTCTTTGCCCCACCTACACTGGAGGCCCTGCTGTCCATACTTCCTGTCCTGCCTACCTATTTCTAGTGGGAGAGGCAAGGTTGGTCTGGCTTTGCCCACCTGGGCATGGAGGGTGGTCCCTCCCCCTCTGGCTTAGAGGGAGGCCACACCGCCTCACAACAACTCTACAACAGCCTTTTTGATTACAGCAGACAAAGCCAAGTTCTTGCCAAGCAGTGACATTCAGCATTGGAGGAGTGCTTTGTCTCATCTACCAATATATAGGGCAGCAGAAATTAAAAATGTGCTGAGTTTAAAAAAAATGCAGAATATTTTATCTCAGCCACACTTTTGGCTACTGTAAAAACCTTGGAATGTACCATTAGCATCACTCAAATGCAGAAGATGAGGCTGTGTGAAACAATGAAGCTGAACTTTGCTCCTTCCTGGGTATGCTTTACAACACTTTATGTAAAAGATCACAAGCGGTTTCTAAACTCTTACAGCAGAGCATTAAAAGGAAACCAATCCCACAAATGCTCTTGGAACCATTAAGATGTGTACATGCTTTGTTGTGTAACCGTGTAGTATTGTCAGCTATGTCTTTCATAGCCACTATCTCGTTGTGTGTTCATGAACAATGCTGGACCTTATTTTATGTTGTTTGCTCTCTGGGCAGGATATAGATCTGTTCTTGTGAGCCAAGGTTCAAATGGAACATAACAAAGGAAGACGTACCATGCAACTACACTTCTTGTACCAGTTCTGTGGACAGAGTGAGCAACCCAAGAACCCCTAATGCCAGCTGGCAAGGGAGTGGCAGGAATGTCCTGATTCTCATACGTGTATCGTTTCAAAGAACGTCATGTCAGGTGTCAAATGAAAGCCAGGCTTTCAGTGGTCATTAATATTGTTATGAAATGTATGAACAGATACGATGTAAGGGGTTATGTACATATACGGAAAATTTGTTCTTAGATTCTGAATCAAAGTATGATTCACCCTCAGATACAGGTTTTCTGTCAGACAGGAGATGTTTGTTTGCCTCTCTCTATGGTTGGATGTAAATTAAGCATTGTAAAATAACCCAAGGGATACCCATGTACATACAAAGTCAATGGGGAGATGTGAAGTCAACTGGGAAGGAGCACACAGGAAAACACAAGCCATGGTCATTCTACTGTCTCACAGCATAGACAATGAACTTTGGAGTGTATAAGCAGAAGACTAAGAGGACATCACCTTAGTATGCACCTAGGAAGTAAATGGGAAGGGTGTTTACGTTCATGAAAATAGGCTCTCAGCCAACCATGGTTGAAAATGCTGCAAAGGACTTCAGGGGTAAGAAACTTCTTGAGACGGGGATTAGCTGATACTTAAGATCAATCTCTAGAAAGCACATTATGATTTTGTCTTATATGTAACCTTTTGTTTCCAATATTCTTACTCCCTATCACTTGAATATTTAATAAACTTTTGTTGTTTTCATCATAATTATATCTAAGGCTGGGTCTACACTGATGGAAGCAAATTCGCCGCCGTCAGTTCAATGTCTCTGGATCGACTGAGCGGTCTGTGTAGACCTGCTCAGTCGATCCAGCAATCGGCGTAGGAAAACCACCCCGGGTAAGTAGCGTAGCACTGTGTCAAAGGGAACGCTGTTCCCATCGGCGCAGCGCAGTGTGGACAGCACACGGAGCAGATGCAGCAAAGTCCACGGGAGATATGCAAGTGATTTACGTCACTTGCATATCTCCCATCAACTGCTGCCGAATCTGGAAGGTAAGTGTAGACTGGGCCTAAGTGTTTTAATATTAAGCAAGGTGCTGCACCTGAGTTGAATCACACAAGCTGGTGGGCATGCTGTTCCTTTGGGGATAGCAGATCTGGTATTTCTGTGGGTGTTCAATGGATAAGGGACTGGACACTACAGGGGGATTCTTCAAAGGAACTCAGAGACTGGGGTGCAACTATTGTTAATATGCAAGACAAAGTAAGGGCTAACATGGCCCAGAGGAAAGTGCTTGGGTGGTTAACAGGCTGGTGGTGGTCAAGGTGTGGACACCCAATTAGCACAAGCAAGACTCCATCACACTTGAGGCAGTAGGGGTGGCAAGGTGACCGCTTTCCTGGGTAACTTGAGAACCATCACAGAAAAGTACAGATCCAGTGTCAATCTAGCAATTTTAACAAGTACCTATTTGACTGCAAAACATCCACATACAAGCTGATTGGGGAGGAAGGAAATCTTGCACCTGAACAGTGAATCAGTTTAATCAAAAGTGGAAGTTTCTGGACAGATGCAATAGCAATCACACTATACTACGGTGACAATGTCGGCAATGGATTTTAAAACTACATTACATTTATGCAGATTCCTTTGTTGAAGCCATTAAATATATATATATACACACACACACACACACACCTCATCGCTAGCACAAAATGCATCAAACTGTGAGCCTATCTACACTCTAGTCATAATAGTCCTTTTTTAAAGTGATGTTCTACTAAAAAAAGTTAACACCCTTTTTTTAAAGAAAAAAAGTTAAGCTTGATGTATTTCTTCATTTGGAGAAGATTTCCACATACACCTCTACAGCTAATAAAAAATGTCAGTCTGGGTTTGTCATACAATTTGACCCAGTAAGAAACAAAATGTAGCTTTAAAACTTTTGTTCTGTGCCGGAGATCACTATAGAAGGTGCTAATAATGGAGCTCGAAAGTTAATTTAAAAAAAGTAGACATCCCCACAAATATTAGTTTGAAGCAAGCAGTAGAACATTAAAAAAAAAAAAAAAAAGCTATACCCTTCAGCATTGTGGGGAAAGAGAATATTTGAGTTATTTCATAATATTTTGAAGTATTTTGCCAGAATGAATACATATTTTTTCTAGCAACATTGTTATAACTGTAGCAGGTCATTTGTGGTTTCATTACTACATTCCCTAAAAATCAGGATGTCAAAGTCGAAATAAAAATAGATTCAATATTACAAACAGTGGAGGATGTCAGAAGATGAACGTGTAAGCTATGCTCTGGTTGAGTCCCAGTTTATTTGTGGATTTTGTGATCCAAAATAAATTTGATTGCAAAAAATAAGATGGAAGTAGATGAAAGCCTGTTCTGCCACCTGAAAATGTTTAAGACCAAAATTTCAGACAGGAGGGTGCCATTTTCCAAAGGCAGCACTGAGGAATGGTGGAATTCAACTCCAGGCAGTAACTACTTTATGACGACAGCTCAATCCATTAAATATATAACAGGAAATAAACACCATACTGAATGGCCTGACATGCAAGTGAAGTGATGGACATTGATGTATAAACAAACATCTAACTAAGATTTTGTTGGGAGAAAGAGGTAGCTTTGTTTCTCTTTCACGAAGCAATGGAAAGAGAATGTTTTCCTTGTTCATCTCTGGCCTGGTCACAAACTGTTGATACAAAGTTTGGGCCTCATTTACCATCTTACTTTGAATAGTACCTTATGCTGTGAGTGGCATAAACTGGCCCTCTATGAAGAAATCCTCTCTTGCCACCTTTCTTACATTTATATAGCACCTTTTATCAGCTCGCTATGACAGTCTTTGAAAATATCAACTAATTAAGCCTCATAACGTCTGTGAAGTAGGTAATCATTCCTATTTTCCTGGCCACAGAACCTGAAGGCAAAGAGAAATTGTTCTCATATGCTTTCATAACTACACACTTACTGAAAGGATTTTTATTCACATTTTCCATAAAACTCACCCACTTTCTTGGGCAGAGCAGCAGCATGAGATTTCAACATAGTAATTTCCCCAAAAATATAATTATAGAACTTGAAAATAGGAGCTTACTGAAAATGCATCCTCAGCCATTACAGCATCACTATTGAGATGCTAGAATATATCTGAAGGCGTGAAGAAGTGCTCTGTATAAGCAAGAAAAAGCTTGTCTTTCTCACCAACAGAAGTTGGTCCAATAAATTACCTCACTCTCCTTGTCTCTCTAATACCCTAGGACCAACATGGTAACAAAATTACATATACATAAATTAAACAGAAAAGATGGGGAAATATTTTCCTCCACTAAATGTCTAGTTAAAAGAATCAGAAGTTTCACTTTTAACACTTGGTAAAACCTTTTCAGACAAGACTATCAGTTTCAAGTTGACAGCATCCCTTTATTCCAGAGAAAGCATACAATAAGAATTTCAATGACTGATCATTTTATTTTGGAACCAGAGTGCTGCAATCTTTCTTTATCCAAAGCCACTGAGGAAAAGGATATAACAATCTTGCAGCAAACAAATCTTGATGTTAGAACCACATAAACCAATACCAACAGCAAGACCTACAGAAAAAATAAAACCTGTCTAACCTTTTCATGTTAACAAAGATACAACATACTTACACGCAATACAAAGTGTGCTCTGATTAATAAAAGTTAACTATGACATGAACTGTCTAAAAACTGAGTAGGCAGAAGAAGCAGATCTCAAAGGGCAAAACACAATGTTTTTCATTTTTCTTTTTTAAATGACACTGTAAAAATATTTTCACCCCAAAATTTGGCATACTTCAATGCTACAATATACTGCTGTTACATCCTTTGGATTTCTAGATAGCCAATGAACATTTAATCCCCATCGAGAACTTAAAACTTTCATCTATAAAGAGAGACCAAGAAGAATGAGTTGGGCTCTTTTGCTATAGCAGTGATTTTCAACCCAGGGCTCCACAGACTATAAACTATATCTAAGATTTCCAAAGGGATCGACACTTCCATTCAAAAAATGAAAAAAAGGTTGAAAACCATTGTGTTATGGAGTATGTGCTAAATAACTTACCCTGCTTCAAAAGTTCTGATGATAGTTGTGGGGCTTAAAGTAGTCAACAAAAAGCTATACTAAGTTTCAACTTCCATTTACAACGAGCCAGTGTATTCCCACTGGCTCCAGAGTCCAGAACTGCCATGAACCATCCAATTCCATGCTGAGAAGCACCCTGCTGGCAATTCTTCAACAATTATGAGACCCCACTGTCTGAAAGGAGGAGGTGGAGTGGGGCAGTCTTATTTTTACAGTATAGGACACTGGAGAGCAGAGTGAAGAAGAATGCTCTTATATTAAACTATTGATCTTCTATTCCTGGCTCTCAGACTAGAATAACTAGCTAACTACTTACGATGGGAGTGCAATTTTGACTCTACAACATCTCCATTCAGTTGTTTTCCTTTATGGCTTAATGCTCAATATATTCATTCAGAAGTAATCAATGCTTAATTTAGAGGTCCTCAAATTAAGGAGCGTGCCTCCCTAGAAATGCATGGAGGACTGTTTGAGGGGGCGTGGCAGGGCTCAGGCCAGCCCCCACAGGGAGGTAGGGAGGAAGCCACACTCAGACCTGTTCTGTTCCCCAGCTCCCACCCTGGCCGCGGGTCTACACACAGCCACGGCTCTGCTCCTGGCCAGGGCTACAGCCTCACCCCGCAGTCTTGGCCCTGACCACAGACTGCCTCCCAGCTCCTGACCCACCCCCGCTGAGGCCTCTGGCTCACAGCCTGGCTGCAGCTCTGCACCTTGCCCCAGCCCCAGCCTTGCCTGGCCATGGTTCCACTTCTGGCCCGCTCCTGGCCCCAGCCCTGCCCACAACCATGGCCCCACTCCTGTCCCATGGGGAGGAGGGGGAGAATGTAAAATGTTTGGGGACAATTGGCTTAATTAATGAAGCATTAGCATGGTGTACTGTTGGAAACAGAATTATGAAAAGCATACTCATATTGAAACCAGTCGCCGTTAATTTATGTCAAAATATATGGGCTTATTATAAATACACAGTATACAAATATTAAAAAACTAAAATGTAGATGAATGCAGTAATGAGAGTGCCAAAAAACTAAAAACCAAATGAATAAAAGTTATAACTAACTCCAAGAACAAATCATTTACTTGACATCCATGGAAGTACAATGGTTCTATTACAAGACATACAAAAGTAGCATTACTATATTTATTTTTCACAGCCCACTTCTTCATGAGCATGAATATTAAAAGAAACTGGGTACAAGAATGCCTCCTTGTCAAGTCTAAAGCAGACAGAATGGTAGGACAATCTCTACTTTTCACTCTAAAATGGTTTAAATTAGAGATCTGAGTAACTGAAAAAAGAAAGATGACTTCTCTGGTATAATCTATATTTTTAAAAAAAGATATTGCAATGAATAATTTATTTCTTGATTTGAAGCAGCATCACTTTACCATTCAGATCATTAGCGACTGAACCTGCTTTTAAACACTCACATATGAATTGCAGCTTGTATATTCTACTACAAAGTATGTAATTAATAGCACAGAAGGATGTTTTTACAAGTTATAAAGGTAATTTACCACCTTGGATCAGAGGGGGAAAATACCCTCCTTTGTAAAGCACTTAATCTACAGATATAAATCACTAAGTGGCAAGTATTATTTTTATAAATTTAAATAATTAGTAAGAAAGGAAAGCCAAGTAGAAATGACTAGTCTCATACTCTTAAACCCTCTGCGTTAGAGAACAGTTAAACTACAACTGCTCTTTCAAATGTAGGCACGGTTATGGGGGTAGTGCTGCAACAGGCCAACAGGGGAATCTGAATTTGAGGAAAAAGCTGCAGCTTAAGTTTCCTGTGTTGCTACGGAATGAACAAGTCTAAGCCAATGAACTTTAAAGCCTTTTGAGCTTTGGCAAATATTGGAAAAATATGCGTGACCTTCAAAGTCTGCATTAGCCCAAGGAAACTTTCTGACACATCTAATTTGGAATATAATAGAATTACTTCAAAAATTGCTGCCCCATTTCTGGATATGATGGAAGGCATCGGTCTTCTGCAATAACCAAAGAGCAAACCAAATCGAAGTGTCTGCCCTACATCACCAAAAACCTAAACATCTGAAAAGTCCATTACTGCAATTTTTAAGACCTCACCTCTCTGAAAATGTATGTTAAGCTTGACTAAAGATATTCTCTTTCAGTCAGACCACATATGCAAAATTTGTAAGTGAAAGTTATCTTTCACTGTCTTAGAGGCTGGGGCAAAACATCAATCATCTAATGAAAAGTTGATTACTAACCAGAGCAGCTTCTACCTCTCTCTACTTTCATATGGACAAACTACCAGAATTAGTTCAGAATATTAAATATATTATCTGCATGTAAGTTACGTTGCACAGTGTGACAGCAGAAAGTGAACATTACCACAAAATGAAAGTGGACTATCTCAAAATTGCATTGTTCAGTAAGACACAAGGCTTTGTAAATTATTTTATAGCCACCCATTAGGACACTGTATATTAAGCAATTGATGCAGATGTGAAATCAGGTTCTCTCTTAGTAAAATATATGTTTTGGAAGGATAAGACATTTGATCCCATACATGTCTATCAGTCTTTTTCAAATTGGGAGCAAATGAGAGACTAGGTCCATGCTTTGGCAAAGCACTTAAGCATATGCTGTGACATTCCAAGGTACAATCTAGACTAATGAGCTGGTATGCTACCCTGGCCCTGCAACTTTGGGTGCCTTACAATGCCTTGCTGTGGAAGGCAGTTTGAGAGCTACTTCAGCATGAAAGCCATACCCTGAAAGTTGTGTGTAAAGAGAGTCTGCCAGACACACTTGGGTTACACCCTGGCTCTTACCAGCCTTCGTTATAGTTCAGAGTGACCCCAGCACATACTCCACCTTAGATTTTCCCCAGAAATGTATGTCTGGCACTTCCCAGCCCTCTCCTGGAAAATACAAGTTTATATAAAGTCCATTATTTCTTTAAGAGAAATAACATGAACACCTTCTGCCACCCTAACGGACGTTTCCCCAAACACTTCCATTTAAATACCACTGGATTAGATAAAACAATAAAACAAGGTTTATTAACTATAAAGAGATCTTAAGTGAGTACAAATCATAAGGCATAAAAGTCAGAAATGTTACAAGAAAAATAAAGATAAAACGAAGCTGGTGCCTCACAAACTATGCTAGAATTTTGGAAGTCATTAGAGATAGCTCACTGAAAACATCCACTCAGTGTGCAGCAGCAGTTGAAAAAGCTAACAGAATGCTGGGAATCATTAGGAAAGGGATAGATAATAAGACAGAAAATATCGTATTGCCTCTTTCTACAACTAAAACACTTTGAATAGTGTGTGCAGATCTGGTCGCCCCATCTCAAAAAGAAAGATATACTGGAATTGAAAAAGGTAGAGAAAAGGGAAACAAAAATGATTAGATGTATGGAACAGATTCCATATGAGCAGATGAATAAAACTTGGACTTTTCAGCTTGGAAAAAAGATGACTAAGGCCTGGTTTATACTTATCATGAAATTCAGCAGCAGTCAACAGGAGATATACAAGCTACGTACAGTAGCTTGCATATCTCCTGTCGACTTTCTAAATTCCACTTACCACAGCATCCCTACTACGCCACACCGATGGGAAATGCCCTCCCATTGATGCAGCATTACTCTTTTTTCTGGGGGTGGATTTATTAAGTCAATTTCCAAATCGAATGAGTGGGTCTCCACTTTTGTTTAATCGATCTGATGGTGACATGGTCTATAAAATCATGATTGGTGTGGAGAAAGTGAATACAGAAGTGTTATTTACTCCTTCACATAACACAAGAACCAGAGGTCATCAAATGAAATTAATAGGCAGCAGGTTTAAAACGAACAAATGAAAGTATTTCTTCACACAATGCAGTCAACTTGTAGAACTCGTGCCAGAGGATGTTGTGAAGGCCAAAACTATAATAGGGTTCAAAAAAGAACTAGATAAGTTCCTGGAGAATAGGTCCATCAATGGATATTAGCCAGGATGGGCAGCAATGCAAAACCATGCTCGGAAGTGTCCCTAGTCTCTGTTGTCAGAAGCTGGGAAAGGGTTAAACTTGATGATTACCTGTTCTGCTCATTCCCTCTGCAGCACATGGCATTAGCCACCGTCAGAAGACAGGATACTGGCTAGATGGATCACTGGTCTGATGCAGTATGGCCATTCTCATGCGATTCGTATGTTAAGCTCAAAACTAAGTTCTCTCACCACATGCTTTCAGCCGTCTTGTTTTGCTTATTCTTCTCCACCATGGACGTTATGTATACACCCATGCACTGTTCTCAGCAGTAAAGGCATGAGCTTCGTTTGGTTTGCTACATTTGTAGCAATTGTTTAGAATGTAGGACAAGACAAGACAATTTCTTATGCTTTCTGTAGTTGACCAAAATAATAATAGACTCTTTTCATCTGAAAAGATTTTTCTCCCTTTCCACTGAGGAAGTGGACCTTAAATTCCAAGAAGCTAAACATGACATACTTTAAGACAAAAGAGTGATTCAACAGCTTTAAATGGAGCTTTCACCCTATATGACCCAAATTTAACAGTATTTTATTTTGTTCAATTTATTAAATCTAGTCTTGCAAGCGCCAATTGTGTTCCAGGACTGAGATAAGTTAGGACAGCCATATGAAATTATGTTTATGTCTAAGAGGACCATTATTAAACACAAGAAGTGAATATAAATATATTGATTTGAGAGAGAACATACTTCTGAAAACTTTACAAAAATATTTATAAATGTAATCCACTTTAAAGGAAAAAAATAAAGGAGAAAATTGTAAAAATGTTACCATAACCAAAATCATACTGGTAAACTCTTATGAAACAGAAATATTACATGTTCCCTATGTGTATCTCAAGTTTTCATCTTACCTGTGTTATCTTTGGCAACAAGGCCTTTGGAAAAGTCATTGGGTGTAGGTGAAGTGCTGCTGTCCCTCTTTGCTACATCAAGGTTGTTACAATATTCCCATCTCTTCTGCTGAAGTTCCTGAAGCCAGTATGTCATGTCCTGACGGGTAGCAGCCTACAAAATAGAGACCAGAGTACTGAAAATATAGAGAAACTGTACACTTGTCAAGCATGCATATAATTTAACTTGCATTTATAGGGAGACACAGGTGCCAAAACAGAGGTGTCAATAACATTCTGCTAAGTATGATGATCCAAAAATGGCTTCATTCACAAGGAACAGCCATTGCCATTTCTGATGTATACACTTCACTAATAAGCCAGATCTACCTTTTAAAACTAATCATGCATGCCTAGTTTCTCCATCTTTGCAGTTCCATCTCCTCAAGTTTCAAGAGGCTGTTCCCATACTAGGGTAAGCCCTAATGTGGTTGCTTTCTTGACAGCCTACTGTGCATTTAAGTTAGCTCAGGACATTATGAAGAATTCTTCAGACACATGAATAAAGACTGCAGAAAAATCAAAGTCTCCACTCTTACAATCAGCAAGGACCTGCCTTTAAATATATGTAATGTGCTTGTCTGAAAGCGGACAAGAACATACATAACAGAATATGTAAATGTATTATATTAAAGAATGCGGTATAACAGTGTATCTATTACTATATGAACTATTCACTCCTACAGCATGAGGAAGTGTAACAAAACTGCAGTGAAATAAATATTTAAGACATTTAATACAGGAATTTAAGGAAGTGAAGTCTTCTGCTAATTAACAGAATGGGTACTGACTGAGCAATGAAATGAAAACATCTTTAAACTGTACAATAAAAACCATATCTAAATACATTTTTATCTTATTTTACTTGAGTGAGTTTGTTGCCATTATTCTTATCAGATTGGTCTTCTCTGTTAAAGCAATGAGGAAAAGTGACTGGGTAGAAGGAAGAGGATTATGAAGCAGGTGTCCAGATTTTACACAAATGACTCAGCACTTCATATGCAGAACGAGATAGATTAAATCTCCTGCCATGGTGCCTTATTAAACAAAACTCTCAGAAGAGGGAATACCAAAGGTTTACTTTTATTGGCTGCTGTGCTGAGAAAGACAAACACACTGCCTAACTGAGGCATTTCAAATTCCTTGTACCAGCAGAACTGAGTTTTATTCAGTCTGTTCTTTTCCACTCACCAGCTGAGGGGAAGAATTTGCATTATAAAATAAGATGGAGAATGACTGGTTTGCACAGTATCTGACATGAGTTGAAGAACAAAAGTGAAAAACAGAAGACAAAGTAAAACGCACATCCATGCATGCAGCTATCACAGGGTGTGACTGAGGCAGAGATCTCTAAATGTCTCTCCTTTTAGATCCAATCTTTCAGAACATCATAAGTGAAAATGGATAAATTCCTGGCTATAGAGTCCTTTGGAGATTTCTAAACCAAACGTTGTTCCCTACATCTATATCAGAAATTATCTCCTACTCAATTTTTCTCCAGTGGCAGTCTTACTTCCTAACAAATTAGAGAGACCCAGTTACCTAGTAGATGAGTATTTTCCTTTAGGTGTCTCTATATACACACTGTCATGGTATTGTCTTAAAGCAGAAGGCAATGGAGTATTTAGAGGGCTATCCATTTGCATGGTGTCTAAAATTTAGAAAGCTTTTCCATGCTTGGCTATTTGTCACTCTGTAGCAGCTGCTAAGTCTCACTGCCTCAAGCTTTTTTTTTTTTTTTTTTTAAAAGGTATGTTTGTTCATATTTACAGTGTTTCTGTTCACAATTCACTCATAGCCATTTTCATACTATTACTGCTCCCTTCCCTGCATCAGCTACCTAGGAAGCTTAAACTCAAAGTATTTGATTTCCTCCTTGAACTGCACCCACACATCCTCACCTTATTCGGGATCCCACTGTTATGTCTTCAGTCAGCAGGCAGTGGTGCCTCTGCTGTTGTGGCCTTAGGGTATACAACTCCATATCTCTTCAGCATCTCCCCTCATTTTTAAAAACCAACTCATCATTTGCCTAAAAGAATTAGGAGTATCTGCCCCTTACCTCCCCATACTTATTACCTTTCTTTCTTCTACATTTGGTACTGGCTTGGTGAATTCGAATTACAGAACACACCACGAGATTGGGGTGTCTTCCCTGGTTTCTGACAGTCTGCCTTGAGGCAAGCACTCAGTTGTGAGCCACTCCAGGCAGCATGACACCTGTTAAGAAATATTTACAGGATTTTTGGAGGGATGAGGGGAAAAATGGATTGGGGGTTCCCCCCTCCTTTCTATGAAACAAAGAGCCTGACTCTGCAAACAGAAATAGATGTTCACTCTGGAGCATATCCAGTTAAGCCAAAAGCATTAACTGCAGGTAGCAAATGGTGACAGGATTAGGTCTGATTATTCAAATACAGGGGTTCTCAAATTTTTCATGATTTGGATCAGATTTGGACCAATTATTTCAAGAACCACCTTCTCCACTCCACTCATTAAGTGCCTAGGGTGGCAATTACAATTGCTTATGAAGCAAAGTAATATTAGAAAAAGCCTTTAATGTACTGTTAAAGCACATAAAAAGGTTAACAGCTAGAAATAAGGAGGGAAGCCAGCACCATGCAACCAGTGAATTGTTCAAGGACCTCTGATGGTCCACCAAGCCCAATTTATTTATACCTGGCTTTCATGAAAGCTGTGACACTTTTCCTGAAAAGTTTGTCAAATGGGAAAACAAGCTCCTGAGAGCTATCGAGCATCAGCAGATTACCTGCAACTACCATTAAATTATAGGGGCTGAGCAGCTCTGAGAATTAAATCCTGAGTGTTAAAAAAAAAAACCTAATTGGAAGCATGGTGAAGTAGTAATATGTTCTTTAATATTACAGTCATTTCAGATTGGGGTGTTGTTGCTTATTTCTTATTGCTCATCTATGAGTATAAATACTGAATAGGAAAGATTGTGCCATAGGATTTGGAAATTATGAATAAGAAGCAAATTGAGGAAAATGAACCATGTGATATAGAGGATGAAAACTACGCTTGACTCGACTTTCTTCCTCAATAAGGTCCTCGTGCTCCTGTGTGTAATTTTTTCTTCAAAGTTTAAATCAGTGAGGCTTTTATCCTGCATTAAAAATTCAGTAAGGACTCAATACAACTCTCATTGACTTCACTGGGGGATAGATCAGGCCGCAAGTATTTTGCGCATCAATTTATCTTTATTTCTGCAGAACTTGGCTGAAAGACATCTTCATTCTGAAAGTATTATGGTTCTGGTTTCTTTTGAGGAAAGAGCTCAATTAAATCCTAGCTCCAGAATTCTTACTTGAGGTTTGGGTTATCATAATGTCAAGGAGCCAGTCATGGACTAGGACCCCACTGTGTTAGATGCTGTACAAACACAGAATAAAAACCTACTCGTGCAATGAAACAGGCACCAATGACCACTTCCAGCAACTAAGTCTCTATCTTAACCAGTTCCTTTGAAAGTACCTCCAAGATTTCCAGCATAAAGTTGGTTTGATCTTTAAATAAGGACCACATATATTAGGCAATAGCTTTTTGGATCAATCACACGCTTGTCTTAAGCAGCCATCATAAGCCTGTGAAAGGTAAAAATAGATGACAATTTGCTTTTATTTCTGGTACCTATATATAATATGGCACAAGGCTCCCCAACTGTCACATCACCCAAGACCTCTAGACTGTGCTTGAATCAATGTACACTTCTAAGATGCTTCCCTTGCATAATCCATCTCTTTCCCAGAGGGCCTCAGGCAGGTATAGGTAAAATTAAGGAGGGGGGATAAGACCAGACACACCAATAAAGGCTTAGGCAGGGAAACTTAGTAGAGGAGATGCATGTTGCTTGCGCTAGTATGACCAGCTCTAATTTTGTCTGACCTGACTGCCAACACCACCATGTTGTAGCAGTTAAGGAAGTTATGCCTGAGGATCCCACCTTGGCTCATGCTAGAGTTTTGCCTAAGACAAGGGTTACTTATTATTTATTTGTTACCTATATTGCTTAATATTATAACCCTAATTACAAGTTTTCTACCATTTCCTAATGAATGTCACTATGTTTGAAAATCAACCTGTCCTAGAAATCATTTTCCTGGAGATTTCCAGCTGGAAGCACTAAGTGCTAGTTTAAAAATCAAATCCAGAATTCACTTACACCAAAGTTTTACACTATGGATGAAGAGGTTGCTACATAAAAAGTAATACAAATGTGTATTATAACTGTACAAAAATGTGGTTTTCTTCACGCCAGTCTGTACTGTTATACAATTGTTTACCATATTTCTTTCCTTAACTCAGTATCGTTATTTTAACTTATATTAACACTACATTTAGTTTCAGATACTTCATGTGTCTTGTTTAAAAAAAAGAAAAAAAAAGATATAAATGAAATTATTTGGATACAAAGACTATTTAATATTATAAATTATATACATTTATTTTTCAAGCACCATTAATACTTTAAAATACTTTGTATCTTTAAAAGCAAGGTCTAAACACTAAGGAATGCTTTTAAAGATACATACTTTATGTTGAATGCTCAACATCTCGTTATTTCTTACCCTATATCTTGAGTCCCCATCATTTTAAAAAACAACATTTAAAAACCACCTATACAAATGTTTTAATAATAGCAATTTTCCAGTACTAAACAGGTTGTCCTGCAATGAACAATAAAATGAAGTAAAAATATATATGTTACTACATAGTATAACTTTTCCTACCAAAGAAAAACCTTCCTTTGTAAGATAGGCAGATTTATGAAAAAGTCCATCATAAGATGGAACAAAGGATGGATACATAAAATATAAGGCCATAAGATTTAAGTTCCAATCCTGTGAAGGCCTGAGCTCCTGCTTATGGGAGTTGAAGCAGTTCACTAGAGCTGATCAGGAAATGATTCTCCCTGCACCCATCATTACCTCCATGGTTCTTAAGCCGGAGTTACACGCACCCCTGGGGGTATGCAGAGGTTTCTAGGGGGTACATCAACTCATCTAGATATTTACCTAGTTTTACAACAGGCTACATAAAAAGCACAAGCAAAGTCAGTACAAACTAAAATTTCATACAGATGACTTGTTTATACTCCTCTATATACTATACACTAAAATGTAAGTACATTATTTTATAATTATATGGTAAAAATGAGCAAGTAAACAGTTTTTCAGTAATAGTGTGCTGGGACACTTTTGTATTTTTATGTCAGATTTTGTAAGCAAGTAGTTTTTAAAATGAGGTGAAACCTGGGGGTGCACAAGACAAGTTAGCCTCCTGAAAGGGTTATAGTCATCTGGAAAAGTAGAGAGCCACTCCCCAACCTCTTCCCCCTGGAGAAAGTGTTATAAATATTTCTGTGTAGCAAAAAAAAGTTTCTTTTCTGTGAAAACCTGAAGATTTTTGATAGAGCCTTTTTTCCATGACATTTTCTTTTAACCGAAAAAGCCATTTTCTGTTGGAACAGGTGTTTTGACAGAAAATTTTCAAATAGTGCTAGAACTAAGTTCCCCTCTGAGGATCAGACCCTTGTCCCACAAACATTTTTCTTTCTCAACTATTTGCCTGGGGGGGGGGGGAGAGAGGTGGTCACTTCAGACTATACTTTTGGCCTGTGTTTTGAAAGCTGTTTTTTCATTCCTTGGGAAAGGACAAAATTATGGGTTATTTTTAAGTTCTCGATGTGTACCCCAAAATGTGATATAGGACATTTTCCACATCAAAAAGTGAACACACATGGAGGATAGCGCTTCGTTTTCATAAATATTTATATAAACTGAAAAAATATTATAAATCAGCCATACTGTACACAACTTTAAAAAAGTTTAACAAACAACATGCTAACAAGGAGCAGACAGTTTGTTAAACCTACCCAGCATGGAGAGAGAAGCTTACACTAAAGAGTGGGCACAAGTATGACCAAAATACTCAATCCTAGGTGTCCTGGTGTGGCTAGCACATGAGAAATTGGTATTCAGAACTCAAGTCCATCCTGAAACGCCACTGACAACGTTAGGAGAAAAACAGAGAGCTAACCATACCAATTCCCAGGTTTAGGCAAAAAGCCTACTGAGCTAAACCAAATATTGGGCTTCTGAGCCCGATTTGGATGTCAGCAGACAAGTAAACCTAATCATGTAATAAACTGAACCTAACAAGAGAGAGTTGGAGATAGAAAAACCAGGCTGAAAAAGAAGCTGCCCAAAGCTTCGTCTACACTACAAAGATAAGCTGACCTACGTTAGACTGACTCACAGCCACGCACTGCTGGGACTGATGTCCACGCCACCCTCCTTGGCCTGGTCTCTCAGCTCCCGGGTAGCCCTGACAGGAGCTGGGCTGCCCCACAGGCTCCCCCCCATTCTCACCGGGGGCAGGGGGACGGTGCCACAACACGCAGGTTCACAGCCTAGAGCACAGCAGCCCCTCGCGCTGGCCGCGCGCAGACTCAGCGGGCCCGCAGACAGTGACCCCCTCGGGCAGTGGAGACCCCGCGGAAGGGTCGGGCCGTCACATGTGGCAAGGCTCGGGAAAGCCCTGGGCTGGCAGCTGATCCCGCGGGAAGGGCGGCGCGGGGTGCCGTGCAGAGCGCTGTCGAGGGCGCCCAGCCCCAGGGCCCTGCCCGGGCCTCGGACGAGCGCAGCCAGCAGCGGGTCCCTGGCCGAGCCCCGGGGATCCGAGGAGGAGCCTGGCCCCGTGCCAGGCCCGGCGCCCTGCGGGCAGGGGGCGGGGCAGGCGCCGCGGCCCGGCGGCTAGGCCCCGAGCGGGCGGCCGTACCTTGAGCACGGTGACGGCGCCGCCCAGGCTGTGCACCTCGAAGGCGGCGGCCTCCTCCCCGCCGGCGGGGGCGGCGGCCTCGGGCTGGTGGTAGCTGAAGCAGGCGCTGGCGATGTCCAGGCGGCCGAGCGGCAGCGCCTCCTGCGGGCCCTTGAAGTAGTAGAGCGAGCAGCGGCGGGGGTCGAAGACGAACCAGCGGCTGCGGAAGCCCCGCAGCGGGCCCTTGCCCGACAGCTTCTGCAGGTAGCCGCACAGCTTGGGCGCGCCCGGCCCGGCCTGCTCCGCCGCCTCGTCCCCCTCGGCCGGCATCTGCCCGCCCGCCCCTGCCAGCGCTGCCGCGGCGCTCGGCCTGCCTCCGTCCGGCGGGGAGCCCGGCCCGCCGCCTGACGGGACTTGTAGTCGCCGGCTCGCCCGCCGCCGCTCCCCGGGAGACGAGCCGAGGGCAGCGACGGGCCCTGCCCGGGCACGGCCGGGCCCCTCCCCGGCTCAGCGCGTCGCTCCGCCTCCGCCGCCCGCGGGGAAGGAGCCTCCCAGCTGCTTGTGCAATCGCGGCGGCAGCGGAGTGCGCACACGCGTTACACGTGTGCCGGCCCCGGCCATGGAGATGCGAAGTTGGGCCCTGCCTACACGTGTCTCTCAGGTCCTGGGGACCGGGGCCCCCGGGCTTTGCTAAAATTTCCGGGACATTCGACGTCCCGCTCGTGTGGGTTGCGTTTCCTGCAAGGAGAGAATCCATATGCAGAGACCGTCCAAACCTCCTTGGGATACTGCCTGAGGTCCTGCCAGTAACCGGACCCCTGCCATTGGCTTTGGCCCGAAGGCAGCCAGCAGCTCTCCTGCAGGAAATCAGTATGAAATGGGCTGTTCTTGATGGGGAAGATTACCTTGTTTCCATTTTTGGCGGCTGTGGTCCCTGTCTACTTCTTTGGTGTATCCTCTCCTACTGTACGGCTATCACACTCACTATTCTGATGTGACATTAAATTGTATTTTCCAAATCATGGCCTAACCCAGAGATAACGAGAATCCCTTTGTGTCCTGTGGCATTGTTACCAGGGGCATAGCCAGAAGTGATTTTTTTTGGCAGGGCCTGTGGTTCTTATATGGGTGGGCATAAGTTCTAGTGGTGTGACTGGAAGACGGAAGTTTGGGAAGTGACCAGCCAAGAAACTAAGCTGCCCAAGGCTCCATTTGCCAAGGTAACTTAAGTGGAACAGTAGCACTAGAACTTCTGCAACCAATTGGGTCTGCCTGGTTTTAAAGTGGGTGGGCCGGGGGCCATGGCCCACCCATAGCTACACCACTGATTGTTACTTATCTGTGAAATCTCTACATTAGTTTGGTTTAGTGAGTTAATTGAAAATAATTATGTGTAACAGAAGCCCAAGATGTACAGGTACCAAAATGAGTCCATGCAATCTTTTTGTAATGCTTGTATTTACTCACCGGTTTATTTTTTGTTGATGTCCCACTGAGTCACATACAATTCATCCCCAATCTGCAACTTTGTGCATGCAGGCAAACCTATGAACTCTGACCAGGTGCAGGGATCCCCATATATATAACATTGCAGGATCATGGCCTTAGTTTGTAAATTCTGTGGGCCAGGGCCTTGCCTTTTTATGTTTCGCTAGCAATCATCACATTTTTCGGATACTAACGAAAAATTAGTAGTATTAATAGCTGTCATCAGAAGACTTACATCTACTCAACTCTTTCTCTTCTCTGTCAAGACTTCAATGAAGAGTATGGATTCTAAATTTCATCCTTTCTATTAAGACCACAGAGTGCACTTGTTTTCATTACAGGTATCTAATTGTAAAGGATGCAAATACAGAAAAGAGTCCACGTGAATAGCATAGTCCACTTCTTCAAATTAATGTAGCACAACCAACCTAACGAGATGGAGGGGGCAGTAAGTCCATGTAAGATGACATACCAGCTTCTTCTTGTTCACATATCACAAAGGAATTGCTGTCAAAATAATTGTTATTGGAGACAAATTCTGCTCTGGTGTAAATGTTGTCATCAGTGGAATTACGCCAGGATTAATATCACTCACTCAGCTAAATTCTACGTTGATTTGCAACCTGTGCAACCTTCTTGACTTCAGAAATATGCCATTTATCTGTGAATCTGACATGCACTGAAGCAGTGGTTCCCATCCTGTGACCTGGAGGCCAAAAGAGGCCCTCAGGGTCTTTCAGAATGGTCCACCGCCCCCCTCTCATTGGCTACAGAAGGGAGCTGCCATTTAAGGACCCAGGCAGAGCGCGTTGCTGTGGGGCTACAAGACCAGTGCAGGCTGTTTGCTGCAGCCAAGGGGATGGGAGATCAGTGCTCCCTTCCCCTTTGCTGTAGCAGGGAGCACGGCAAAGTGCTCCACCTGAATCTATAAGTGCTGGCATCCCTGCTGGAACCAGAGGGAGGGGAGCACTGATCTCCCATCCCCCTGGCTGCAGAAGGCAAGCCACTGCCTAGGAATCCAGATGGAGTGCATGGGGCTAAAGGATGTATGTAGTTTCCCTGCTGCAGCCAGGGGGACAGGAGATCAGCAAGGAGGCAGTCTTCTCATTGAACTCCTTCCATCTGGCTGCAGTGGGTGAGGGCTGCTGGTGGAGCAGCCAAGACCCACCGTGCTTGAAGAGGGGCAGGACTCTAAAAATCACAGTCTTCCGGTTTGTCACCCACCGTGACTTAACTGTCAGGCCACGTGCTTCAGTGTGTAGTGACAGTCACTCATCTACACTAGTGCTTTGACCATGAGTGCGTGACATACTGTGAGTAATTTGTAGGTGTACAATAGTGAATGTAAAAATGAGCACAGTAGCATCAAAATGTTTACTTTAAATATATAGTGATTTGTAGTCCTTAATGGTGTATACGTCAATACACTTTTTATGAGTCGATAGATTTGTGGTCCTTCACTGTTGTAAAAATGACTTGGCCCTCAAGCCAAAAAGGTTGGGAACCACTGCACTAAAGCCACTAGGTCTGTCTTCATCTTTAAATCCCCAAATCAGTCTCAGTTGCCATAACTTGTCTGATAATTTTTTTATTCAGTGCTAAGACTATGTTTGTGCAGCCAGTGCTTCTGCCACTAGATCACGCTTAAAGGCACACATGAGGGAATAGAGATTCTCTATTCCAAATCCCCTCATAGTGAGTCATCTGCCGATAATAAACAATAGTGAAAGTTGTTATGCTCTGTTAACAGGAAAATTTAGGTAAATCAGTTGTATAAATCAAATGTCAGAAAATAGGTCCCCAGCCACATACGAAATGAAACATGACCTAATGAACGCTACAAACTCAAGAACTGAGGCATTTACTTCTGCTTAACCACACAATTTTCTACACATCATTCAGAATGGATGACTGAAGCTTCTCTTGGCATTTCTGGTAAAGCTGTACTAGATGTTGAGGCTTTGTAAATAGACGTGGGGGAAAAGAAGGCTGATCTCACTTAAAGGGCAAGTAAATGTCACATCTATAACAAAAACTCTTCAATATTTCCTCCCATAATGTGTACAAACTCAAAACCATGATGGTCAACAGTTGTCAACAATTCATCATCTTGATCTTGCAAGGCACTGAGCATTCTCAGCCTCCACTGACTTCAGCAAGAGTTGAAGGTGTTCTGCGCTAGCTGCACTGCTGTCCCTTCTCTGAGTGACCCCCCCAGGTGTCACGCCTTTACCTCTTTTGGGCTGGTATTCTGAATTGATCTACATTCAGACTAGGACTTCATTTACAGTCCCTTGGTTACCAACTGTGACTGATTCAGCGGCTCCACTTGGGGTTGGACCCTGCGTACCAGAGCTGCTCTGTGGGAGCCTGTGACAGCAGACCTTTGCAGTGAGACAGAAACAGCATCTTCAGTGCAAAGCATGATTTATTTTGCCCTAAAAGACAAAAGGCCTGGTCTACACTTCAGACTTAGATCAATCTAGCTATGGCGTTCCAGGACTTTGAGCGCCATAGCTGTGCCAGCCTACGCCCTGGTGTAAGTGCATTTAGGTCAACAGAAAGATGCTTCCGTCATTTTAGGTACCATTGGTCAGGGAGGCAGAGTTCCTACAGTGCTATAGTCTGCGTCTAACTATGGGCTCACAGTGGCATAGCTACAGTGCCACACTGTCCATAGTGTAGACATGGCCAAAGAGACCTACATGCATATTGCCTTACCTAAACTTAACCTCTCTATCCACAACTCAGGCAGCTCTGGCCTATACTGCTTGCAGCCTTCTCACACTGTTTGACCACCAGCCTTTTCACTGACACATCCTGACCAGCCTTTCTGACCGCTTCTCCCCTCCCTTTTCATTAGGGACAACTTTTTAACTGATCAGGGTCTTTTGATCTTTTGGCATCTCAGCATTGGCCAAACAAATCCTGATAACTTTGCTGGGAGCTAGAAGTAGCATCTCCCATGATGGTTCTCCTCATGGCTTTGAAGGTACGTACCTGCATCTGTCTTCTCATTGTTTTAGCTTTCCTGTGCGGTTCTGTAACATCCCCTTTGCAGCCTCCTTTGATTTTGCGATATGCGTTCAGTCAGGTAGCCTACCAAATTGAAACCGAGTCACATAATACTCATAAAAGATAATACAGATATTTTCCCAGTTTGCCACAGAAGGCACTCAGCATCTTGCAGGATCCGGCCTTTCCTTAAAAGTGTCATTTACCAGACAACACATAACACTTCTCCTTCCGTTTCCAGAAGAGATGTTGTCACTAATTAGAAGTCTCACATTGCCCTGTCCTCATTCACTCGGATATACTTAAAGAGATTGTCTCCAATATTTTTCTTTAACTTATCATCTAACCAGCAATGGGTCCATTCCTATGAAGAATTTAGCAACCTGATCTTGCACCCTCAGCTGCTATTGGCATCAACAGAAATTTTGGGGTCCAGTAACCCACAGAATCAGGCCCTATACCCTCAAGACTCTTGCTCTCAATACTTCTCTTTTTTTCATAGTTGCTGTACAGCTTCCTCACTTTCAACACTCTAATCAGGGTGTGCTGTTTTTTACAATTAGTACATTGAAACAGAAAGTTCCCCTTCTTAGGAAGATAAGTTCCTTATTTCATGCATATTCTACAAATGTAATCCAGATGTGAACTGATAAGTGATAGCTACATCTTTCAACATTATTACAGCGTTTTATTATAAACTAAGCAGTGTTTGTAGTGCGTTTGTATTCACTTTACATATTTTTTCTTTTTCATTGTCAGCTCTAGAATGCAGAGGTCATGTGGGTGACATTCAGTTGTTTGGCAGAGATTTAGAAAATGAATATAAACAGCAAATTAGTCACAGAGGGTGAAATTTCCCTCCTGTGCAGAGGTTCAGCATAAGGCAGGGAAGATCTCTATGCAGGGTGAAATTGGGAGCTGATGGAGTATAGACATTAGTCTGATCCACCATAAAGGGGTAAACTTCACCCAGATAGTGTGACATATATCATGAGGTATCTATAGTTCTATTGATGACGGGCTCACAAAGCTTGTCAAGGTATTTGGTTGGGGTTTTTTGGTAAGGTTGACCTTTCTTAAAGTGAACCAGTAATTATGTAGGTGCATTATTGGTTCAAACTTGTTAATTTACTCTACATATAAAATGAGAACCATTTTTGCTCTGAATGAGAATTCTTCAACTAGTTATTTCATAACATTTGGAATGTTTTTCACTATATTGGGAATATAGGTATTCACAGTGCTTGAAGTAAGTTCTCACTTCAATGTAATAGAATCAATAATAAATATTGTGCAAGAATATCAGTATCTAGGGCATGCTATTCAATACAAACTTATCGAGTACAATCAGTAAAGAACCTTTGGCTCAGACTTTCATGCTGACACAAGTGCAGGAAATTGGTAAGTTATGAGCAGCACAACATCAGTACTTTGCCTTTGGTTAATTGCTTTTGGTTTACAGAGCAGCAGAGCCACACATGACAAAAGCAAAGACTGGACCTGAGCTGCAAAATTCAGATCTAGTTCTGTGGGTCCTTTTGAAGAAAGATCTTCCAACGACTGAACCACAAGTACAATCTGTCACTATCAAAGATGATAATTTTCACTGTTGGCACTCTGCACGGTACTAATATGAAGTACTTTGACATAGTGCTACGTCATCTGTCTTTGTGGGATAGATACTCATGACTCACTGCACTTCAGGTTCTTGAGAAGGAGGGCATAATGTGGTGGAAGGCCAGAGGTCAGGATGCCCTAAGCCACTTTTACAGCAGGAGCCAAACAGGTGGAAAGTTGCTCTAATTTACACTTGCTAGATGTTTGTAATGTTACTGTAGCCATGTTGGTCCCAGCATATTAGACAGACAAGGTGGGAGAAGTGGACCAGCTTCTGGTGGTGAAAGAGACAACCTTTGGTGCTTACATAGCTCTTTGTAAGCTTGTCTCTTTCCCCACCAGAAGCTGGTCCACTAATATTACCTCACCCCTCTCGACTTGCTAGATGGTCTCATAGGGACCATTCGGCTGGCAGAGGATCTGAGGAACACATCATGCTCCATCTATATCCCCACCCAGTCCTGATATTCCTCCACCTTTAGGGCGGCTTGAAGGTCCCTCAAGAATATCAAATGTATCCAGTTTACAAAGCAAACCTCTCCTTATGTACGAGCTAATCAGCCAAACTATTAAATGATACATACTGCAGTTTGATTAGAAATGGCTAGGAGAGTTGATCACTATTAACATACCACTATTTTACTGCACAGCATTGGTTTGCAACCCAGGGTCTGCAGACTGCTGGGGGTCCAAAGACTGTGTCTAAGATTTCCAAAAGGATCCATACCCTTTGACACATTTTAGAGGTCCAGAAATGAAAAAAAAAGTTTGAAAACCACTACTCTATAGAAACACTAGGTGGTGCTCCTCCACTGTTTCATATTCTCTATTGCCAGTCTTGCTCTCTTTTTCTCAAAATGAAAAAAATATATCCTAAATAGTCCTGCAGATTAAAGCAAGAAAGATACATATGTACACCTCTAAATCATCTGGCTTTTGTATTAAGGGTGATTTAGAGGCATAAGACTATTTCAGTTGGAAAGATGTAATTTAGCTTTATTAGCTTAGCCTCAGGATAAATAATAGTAAATATATTATAAAGGGAAAGATGTAAAAATGTATCTTTTTGTTGTGGAAGAAAAGCATTTATTGACAAAGAAAACTGCTGTTTGCTTAGAAAGGCCAGCTGTTGTACAACAGTGAAGGGGAAGGAATCATAGGAGAAAGGCAGCATAGGTTGCTAGTTATGAGTTTGTAATCTAAATCTGACATCAAAGCAGAGACAGCAAGACTCAAAAGGATTTTAGAGAAAAAAATACAACAGAATTTTTTTTTTAAATCTAAGGCAGAGAAATAATCTGCTAATTAAATTGATGGATTTCATCAATTTAATGAGTTCCACTGTAATGAACAATTTTTTCCATTGTGTAATCTATTTTGATTTCAGATGTAGCATCTGAGAAAGGGGGCAAATGGCTCAGACTAGGAAAAACGCCAAATGGAAAATGGGAAAGGAAAAGACATGGACACAAACCAACATTTTTGCATATATAGTTGTGCAATTTTTTATATCTTCATGGGAAACAGAAAATATCCCAAAAGTTTCCATCTGTCATTATGAAAAAGTGCTTTGTTTATATATGGAGAAATAACAAGATTTTAAAAAAATTGTACACCCCTTGATTAGACACAATAGTGTATAATAAACAAAAACAATTCTTTCCTTTGTACTCCCTGTGGGCTTGACCTTGCAGTCAAATCCATGTAAGCAGATCCTTGCAGAGCCCCGCTGACTGCAACAGGTTTCTGCACAGGTGCAAGGAACTGCCTTGATCTGATTGCAGGGTGGGACCTATGTTTGCAAAATCCAAATTCTGCTAGATGCATAGATCTCTACAATTCTTCTGGCATATTCATATAAATAAATACGTGTTTTAAAAACTGTCCAGACAGAAAGGGATGAGTAAGGAAGACAGCCATCAATTTAGTAATGATGAATTTTCAAAGAGTTAAAAATAGGTTTGGTTAAGTATTCAAAACTTGGAACATTTAACTGAACTTCTTTGGTCTAGAAATCAGCCTGGGGATCTCTTGAGAATTGCTTTTCTCATGTAGGGTAACTACATAGCAAATGTGGAAAATCAGGAACTGGGGGTGGATGGTTATAGGCGCCTATGGAAGACAAAGCTCTGAATATCAGAAGTGTCCCTATAAAATTGGGACATTTAGTTACCCTATTCTCATGAGATGTTCAGCATTCTTTTCTGAGGGTAGACTAGAAGTATCACAATATCTTCTTGTGAAGGGTAGCCAAATGGCTTCTGTTCAGAATAGCCTCTTAGAGTATGTTAGTATTTCCATTTCTGATCCAGGTTAAAATTGAGATGTGTAGAAACATGGAAGTTAAAAAAGAAATGATTACTATTCCCCCCCCCAATGTTAAAGAGGTTTAGTTCAATTCTGCTCACGTTTTAGCCAAAAGTTTGCCTCCGACCTCCCCTATAATTTTCTCTAAGCAGAATTCTTCTGTCCTCTCCACACAACAGACCTCATTGAAAATCTTTCGTTTCCTTGTCTTAAGTGGGGATAATACTTCTTCATCATGAGATCTTTACAGAAGATTGTAAAATATTATTACATCCTGTTTTACCTGTATGTACGGAACTCAGGCCGGGTCAATATTGATGGCAGCAAATTCGCCGCCATCAGATCAATGTCTCTGGATCGACTGAGCGGTCTGTGTAGACCCGCTCAGTCAATCCAGAAATCGATGGAGGAAAACCACCCCCGTAAGTTGCGTAGTGCTGCGTCAACGGGAACGCTCTTCCCATTGGCGCAGTGCAGTGTGGACGGCGCGCAGAACAGATGCAGCGAAGTCAATGGGAGATACACAAGTGTTTTACGTCACTTGCGTATCTCCCGTCGACTGCTGCCAAATCCAGAAGGTAAGTGTAGACCAGGCCTGAGTGTCCCATAAATGTAGGGAGAGCTGGGCTCTGCTATACAGATCTGAAAGCAGATTATTATAAGTAGTCCCATTAAAGTTGTGTAAATAATTCAAGCAGGACTTGGTGCCAAATCTAAAAGAGCAGAAGTCTGGGGCAAATTCTGTTGTCAGGAAACCTCTAGGATGAATTGGGCTGATGCTATGTACCATCAGCTCTTTTTCCTGTTGGTCTGCAGCAGCTACAAATGGGCTATCCCACCCTGTGACAGAGTCCTTGTTGTCTTTGGTTTCAGCGTGTTTTATGACATCAGCCCTATTCTAATATATTTGCATTTTTCCTATTAGGAAACAATAAAATTCCTTTCTCTTATGCAGTGGCTGATTTACATGAGATGCCTGTGATGGCGGAGCCAGTGGAGGTTGTCTGTAATTTACCAAGCAAAGCTCTATAGCCAGAGTTCACCTAAGATAGCTGCATTTACATAGGACCTTTTATCCAGGTGTCTCAAAATGCTTTATGAAGTGTCCCTGTGAGGTAAATATTATTATCCTAATTTTACACAGTGAGAAACTGACACAAAGAGGTTAGGTTAACAGACATGCCCAGGGTCACACAGCAAGTTATCTACAGAGTCCAAAATAGAATCCAGGAGTCCAGACTCCCTGACCTGTGTTCCAATAGTCCAGATCCTGAGTGGTGTCTGAGGAACAGAGTGCAGCTCAGAATAGGGAAATGTGAAGGGCCCTAATCCTGGAGTCAGTCCCATCCCTGGTTTAAATTAGAGGCTGCTCTGATTTATGTAGGTTGTCCAAGACAACCAAGGGGCTCATTCCTACAGTCAAGGGTGAACAGGTCATAAGGGAGCTCCAGCAACACTTAGGCCATTGCCGGAAGAGTGGTGGTGTTGAAAGCACCAAAGTTACACAATTTCATGATCCTCCTCCATTGAGGGAATTCTCTGATGGTCAGGTAAGAGGACTCCTGCTGGTGCAAAGCTGCCAGAAGACAGAGTAGTATGGGAGACAGCATGGCTAAACCTCTGTTGTTTAGTTGTCTTCCAAAGCCACCTCCACATCCTGCATTTTCTGTTACTGTTGATACCACTACCATGTTCCCTGACTCTCAGGCTTGTAACCTGAGAGTCATCTTCAACTTTTCCCTCTCATTCTCCCCTTAAATCCAGGCTGTGTCCAAATCTTGCCCTTGCTTCCTCCACAGCATTTCAAAGATACGTCCCTTCCACTTCCTCCTGGCAGCTAGAATTCTCATCCATGCCCTAATCATCGTCTGTCTCAATTAGTGCCTCCTCCTGCCTCACGTTCTCTATACCCACATGAACCCCTTTGCCCTCCACCTGGCATGCAGCCACAATGCCTTTGAGCCCATCAATCTGACAACATCCCTCCCCACACTGAATTCTGCACTGGCTTCCCATTCTATGTTGCATTACATCTAAGTTCCTCCTTCCCACACACACATATTTTCAAGCATATACATTAGTCTGTCCCTTCTTGCTCTTTTTTAAAACCTTTTTTTTGTTTATTACATGGCCACTTGGTCACCCTCCACTTCCTCAATGACTCCAGTCATGAAACTACATTTCTTCCACAAGCATCTTGGTGCCTTCTTTCATCCCTTATATGGAATGAAGCTCTTCCCATGACAACTCTGATCAGCAGGTGACTGCTCTCCCCTCATTTCAATCCCTGCAGAAGACTCAACTTCTCTAAGAAGCGAGAAAGTTTGGTCTTGTAATTAAGGCAATGGACTGGAGCTTTGGAAATCTGGCTTCAGTTCCTAGCTGTGTGACAGAGTTCCTGTGTGACCTCAAGCAAGTCACTGAACTGATTTAGTCAGCTCCCCCTGATTTCATTAGGAATTGCATCTTAGTACACCTGAGAACCAGGTTCTTAATCTGTGCCTCAGTAAAAAGGGATGATAATCATCAGCAAAACAGTACTACCTTTCTCATACCCTTTGCTTTCTTGTCTATTTAGATCATAATCTCTTTGGGGCAGTGACTGTCTACATAGTTGTACAACACCTAGCACAGTGGGACCTTGACCTCATTTCAGGTCTTTAGGTGCTACTGCAATACAAATGATACTAGTTCTGCCCAAGAAATAACTCAATATAACAGGGTCAGCCACCTCCCATGCGCCCAGGCATGCCCCTGTAGGGCCCTGCTAACCATTTCTCCCTTAAATGGCACCTTAAATCTCACACAAGCTTTTCTTGTCCAGTCCCCATCCCTTCTCAGGGGTCCAAGTTTATTCATTTAAATAAAGCTCCAAAATAAAAGGTATAGTCCCAAAACACAGCCCATTAGTTTTACCCTCTTCTCAGGTCATTCCCAGGCTTTTCTTATCTGGGGCCTTTCCTGCTTTGGCAGGGCCTCCTTGGCTGGAACCTCAAATTTCTATTTGTGGCTCCAGCTTCCCCACCCTCTAGTATTAGGGTCTGCCCTGCAGTGCACCCATGTGCACCCCTGTA
The DNA here is from genome assembly GCA_007922155.1 of Mesoclemmys tuberculata. Taxonomy (NCBI): domain Eukaryota; kingdom Metazoa; phylum Chordata; order Testudines; family Chelidae; genus Mesoclemmys; species Mesoclemmys tuberculata. Next base: position 5,769,684 of record ML675621.1, read on the forward strand.
TAGGGAATTACCTGATTCAACCCTGGTGGGCTATTTAGTAATCAGGATTGGCTAGCACCAGGCCCTTCAGCTCTTAAGGGGCAAGCCACCCTGTTACTCAATATTCATATATATTCAGAACATGTATGTGAACCCCAAAGATGGATATCCTGGGTATCCACACTGCCTGTTGCTGTAATTCTCATCGTGTCCACCATTTTCATCCTCATTGTACTGCGTGCTGCTTTCACATCTGTACTTAAGACTGGGAGTTCTTTGAAAAGGAACAGTTTCTTTTGATGTGGTCTGTGAAGCATTTAGTGCAATTATGAGTGCCAGTTAAAACGTAATTATAATAATCACACCGTGCTGTGCAATCCAGTGTCCTTCAAATCCTTTTAATTACTAGCTCTGTTCTCAGGTCTGTTAATTTCCCTTTCAAAAAGGAAGGCAAGCACTCTAATGGGTTTATTTCCTTCACAAAAGAGTAGGGAAATTTGTCAAAACACAATGGGATTGAAAGTGACTAAGGGCATGTCTACACAAGGACCTGGGCATCATCTTTGACTGGGAGCTGTTTCTGGATTCTCATCCAGGTTATGTCTAAATCTTGCAGATCCTTTCTGAATAACATCTGTAAGATATGACCTTGCCTATCCATTCACACAGCTAAAACTTTCATCCAGGCTCTCATCATATCATATCTTAGTTACTGTAACATCCTTCTTTCTAGCCTTGACAAATGCAGACATGCCCTGCTCATATCCATTCAGAATGCTGCTGCAAAGTTCATTCTCGTACCTAATTGCTTTGACCATGTCACTCCTCTCTTTGAATTCTTCCACAGGTCTCCCCTTCTCTATGCATCAAACATAGCTGCTTGTCTTCACTTTCCAAGGCTCTTCACAGCTTATCCTCTCTCTGCTTGTTATCTCTTTCACTATTGAGATATCAGCTTGTACTTCCAATTAGGCCATAATGTCAGCGTCCATCACCCAAGTGTCCAATTTTCAAACAAGCACCTTTGTGCTTTCTCCTCTGCTGCCCTTGCATTTGGGAGGAGTTTCTCAGAAACATCTGAGAAGCTACATCATTATCCTCCTCCAGATCCATCCTTAAAACTCTCCTCTGTCATGATGACTACAAAAAACATGACAATGGCTAGGCTGCTGGTGTGCTGAGACCACTGCCTATCATTCTGCCCATATTTTCTCATTATTTCCTTGTAGCTCCCTGTCTGTCTGTGTCCATCTGTAGTCTTTTGTCTTATACTTAGATTGTAAACTCTTTGTCTTTTTGTTTGGTGTTTGTACAGTGCCTAGTACAAGGGGGTCCTAGGCTATGACTAGGGCTTCTAGACATTATGGTAACACAAATAAATAACAACAATTGTGAATTGAAAAAAGTTTGCAGATTCAGTTTAGATAAGCCTCTACAATTCAGTTGCATACCCAAATTCATTCAACCCTTGTCAATCTAGAACTCAGGCTGAAAATGGCATAAGGACACGCTCTTTCAGGAGATTTGTGTTGCTCTTTGTTTCTGATCAGGCTGAAAACGTGTCACCAGAACCACCTTTCCTGTGGTGGTATATTTTGGCATCTCTGCTTTTAGTCTTGGATGAAGTCAGGAGACACATTCAAGATCAGGAAGATTCAGATCTGGATCCAGCAGTTGGTTATTCAGGCCTCTTTTTGGCCAATAAAGATATCGGATACTAGCATTGTGTGTTAAAGCATGATGGCAAAATTCTCCTATCATCCATATCCATATTACGGATGTACATATTCTGTACGAAATATTGGCCAAATCTGGCTTTACTTTACACCAGTGCCAGTATATTGGTTGCACAAATATAGCAGACTTGTATTTGGGCCACACTGCATGCATAACACCACTGACATCAGTGGAAGTTCTGCACATAAAATACGTGCAGAATAAGAGAGCTGTACTCTGGGAAAAGATCTGTAGTGCAGATGATTCAGGAAAAATTGCCTCAGACTTTTAAGATCTATGATTTTCCTGTCACCTGTTCAGAGCTGTTCAGGGAAAACTCAGAGCAATTTGGGTTATTGGAGTCTAATGCTGCTTATTGTATTTGTTTTCCCCCAAATTGCTGTATCAAAACTGACATATATTTATATATATATATTTACAGTCCTTTGCTATGACTATAGAAAATAGCATGTATGTAAAGTGTCAGCATAAACAGGGCAACTAATTATATTCCTAACTGCAAATATCGTAAATTGTGAGGATAGCTATCTGAAGAGTGCCATCTAAAATATAAGTAACTGTTATGCTGCTTGTCATTCGTGGCACCTATCTTGCTGTCCTAGTGCTCTGAAGTCTCTATTTAAATCAAGGGGGTATTAAGTGTAGATAGCACTATGTCAATGGAGGAATTGTAGATAGCACTAGGTCAATGGAGGAATTCTGTAGACCTAGCTATTGCCTCTTGTAAAGGTCCTCTAGGTCAATGGACCTAGCTATTGCCTCTTGTAAAGGTCCTCTAGGTCAATGGAGGAATTCTGTAGACCTAACTATTGCCTCTTGTAAAGGTGGATTACCTGTGCCAACAGGAGAATCCCTCCTGTCAGCATAGGTAATGTCTACACTGAATTGCTACAGCGGCAGAGCTGTATTGTTTTAAGTGTAGACAAGTCCAAAGCCTAAAAGAATCTGTCTAGAAACTAGCACCACATGAAGGTTTGACTAGGTATTATGACCAGGTGTGCATGTGTGAGAGCAAAGCAGTAGCCTGTGAGCACAGTGTCACCCTGGAACAAGCTAGAGGGTTTTGGGGGCTGTTGGCTAAAGAGGCTTGGGCCAGTAAGCCAAGAAACTTCTCCTTTTGTTCTTCCTTCTCCATTCAGACACGACTTTGTACATTTTTTGTAAATAAATAAAACTATCAAAGAAATGCTTGGCTATCACCAATTTCTGCTCCCATCTGGAACTTCCCAGAGCCCTGAAATTCGAGTAGCCTTTCTGGCCGACAAGGGGCAACAAAACACGGATATACATTGGTGTAATATACTGTGTAAGATCAAGTAATTCCGATTATTGTTATTACTACTCAGCCAGTCACTGTTTACAGGTTAGCAATTCTTACCTGCTTTATCAGAATTCCAAATCACGGCTGTGAAAATAAGACAGCAAGAATTTACAGAAAGCAACCTGCTAATTCACTGGAGCAGTGTGCTCTTATCTCCATTGTTTCACACACAGAGAACGCCTGCCAATTGAATGAGAATATTGCCTAAAAATCTGAAGTAAACAAATGATTGGCCGGACTGCGTAACCATAGGGAAGAAACAAAAACATGGCAGAGGTCCAAATATGCTCCCTCTGAAACCAGTGGCTCATGCAAGTGTGCGCGCACACAAACAGACGTTGTGTAAGGGAGCCCTGATATCCCTGGATCCAGCCATGGGAGAATTCCTCTGGTGAAGACACTGCAGAGGATCCCTTTGCAAGCTGTGGTACAGAGGGCACGCAGGGAGTGGGGCTGTGGGACAGAGAGATGTGTCAGGAGCAGGACTGCAGCATGGAATGCTATGGTTTCCTGTGCAGTGTTCTGAGCCATAGGACAGCTTCAGGGAGACTGCTGCAGCTGCAATAAGCCCCTTAGGTAGTCCATGTTACATCAGGGGCTGCTCTGGCCCACAGCTTCATGGGGATGCAAAGGCAGGTGGATTAAAGTCACCTTACTCTCTCCTCCCCATGGATTGTGAATTCTTTGCTAAACCTCTTAGAATCCCAGCACAGACTCTCATCCCCCATGGTGCCACTAGATATAAGATTGGGCCCCGCTTCCAAGAACTTTTTGATGGGGTCACAGGAGATTATGGGCCTGATTCACTGCTGCCCTGCCCATTCTACAGTCTTTTGTACCTGTGCAGAATGGATGTACACATTCTCCCAAACTGGATTGGGAACATTTCACACCCTCTTTGCACTGGTATAAATGACCATGCACAGTGCAGGGCAGTGAAGAATCAGACCCTATGCAAGTGTTTATATGGTCAGTTTTCCTTCAAGCTTGTTGGAGGGTTCGGACATGTTGGTTTATAGAGCTATTTCATTTCTAGGACTCTGGCGGACACATGGGCTAGATCCTGGGCTGAGACTGAACTATACAGAGCACAGGTTAGGGGATGATGTGCAAAGGTGGATTAGTGCTCTATTCTGCACCGCCGGATCCTCATGTTGCTGTGTGCAGGGACAACCCCCTTAATTCCAGGCAGTACATAGTGGTGGTGAAGATGCAGCTGCTTTGTAACCTCTTTCCCAGTGGATTTTCTGTTCTGAGGACCCCAGGCATGGATCTATGTTGGCAGAGGCTGATAGAAGCTCTAGATAATTTGGCATCTGTGTCCCTAAGGAGGATCTTCTTTGGGACTTGGCAATAGGCAAAGAGACAGAATAACTAGTCCTGCTGTGTAGCATTGAGTAGAGCAATATAAAGTCTCATAGCTCTGTCCCATGCAGCATTCTGCATTACATGTTAGGGAACAATGATGAGGCATCCCGGAAGAGAAAAATATAGTCTTAAGGCCAAAATTCTCAAAAACTTCATGAGACAATAGCCCGTTGCCTCTGCTTTTGAATGCACGAGTTAAGACACGTCAGGCTTGATTTTCAGAGGTGCTAGGCACTCATAGCTCCTAATGACTTCATCTGGGATTGTGGGTGCTCTGCACCACTGAATAATCAGGGCCCAGGTAGCTCACGTTGGGCATCCAAAGATCAGTGGCCACGTCTATAAATTTGGGTAAGTTTTTAAACTTAAAACTGCAGGAAAGCATCTGATGGTAAAAGAGCTGATGACATCAGCTCTAAAGATAGAGTCCAGATAATTTGCATTTCTGTGATAAAGAACACCGACCAGTTCGACAGACCTATTTTTAACAGTTTGCAAATGAATGAACAAAAGCGTTTGTTCCCTCATGCAAAGTGTAAAAGGCTCTAGTCAAATGGGAATATTATTTCTTTCCACTTATTAAAAAAAAATGGTAAAGTCCTCTTTTTGAAGGTTTTAAAATACATGTTATTTACCCAAGGAAAATATTGAAATACCAGAATGTTCAGTACCTACATAAGAAAGGGTATACTGAGTCAGACCAATAGTCCACTTAGTCCAGTAACCTGTCTTCTGACAGTCACCAGCACCAGATGCTTCAGTGGGAATGAACAGAACAAGGCAATTATCGAGTGATCCATTCCTGTCACCCAGCCCCAGCTTCTGGCAGCCAGTGGTTTTGGGACACGCAGAGCATGAGGTTGCATCCCTGACCATCTTGGCTAATAGCCATCGATGGACTATTCCTCCATGAATGTATCTAATTCTTTTTTTAACCCAGTTATACTTTTGGTCTTCACAACATCCTCTGACAATGAGTTCCACAGTTGTCTGTGAATTCCTTATGTTTGTTTTAAACCTGTTGCCCATTAATTTCATTGGGTGACCTCAGGCTTTTGTGTTTGTGAAAAGATCAATAACACTTCTCTATTCACTGTCTCCATGCCATTCATGATATTATAGATCTTTATCATATCCCTCATTAGTTGTCTCTTTTCTAAGTTGACTAGTCCCAGTCGTTTTAATCTCTCCTTATATGAAAGCTGTTCCATCCCCATAATCATTTTTGTTGTCCGTCTCCATACTTTTTCCAGTTCTAATATATCTTTTATAAGCTGGGGAGACTGGAAGGGCATTTGGTATTCAAGGTGTGGGCATACCATGGATTTATAAGCAGCATTATGATATTTTCTGTCTTATTATCTATTCCTTTCCTAATATTCTGTTAGCTGTTTTGACTGCCAGTCACAGTGAGCAGATGTTTCTAGAGACCTATTCCCGATGATCTGATATCTCTTTCTTGAGTGAACAGCTAACAGCTAATTTAGAACACATTTGGATGCATAGTTGGGATAATGTTTTCCCATGTGCATTACTTTGCACTTATCAACATTGAATTTCATCTGCCATTTTATTGTCCAGTCATCGAGTTTTGTGAAATCTCTTTGTAACTCGACAATGACCACAGTGACTTAAGTAGATACATATTTAAAGCCTTTACCGTGGTTTGTAGTGAAGGAGAACAGATCAGCCCAAGCTAGTCTCTTGGTTAGATATGTATTTAGATATGTTTTTAAGATGCTGTGTTACACGTAACATTTTGCTGTATTGTGGAGGGAACCTGGAAGTGAAATGACGACACAGATTGATACTGAAATGGCTGTTTGACATGGACAGAGTATGGACATCAAGATGTGACATATATTTATGAAAAGCAGCTCATCTAAATGTAGAGGAGCCTCTATTCTACATGTTTACCACTCCAAGAGCAAATGCAACTCGCTTTATTAATTCATGTTGTTTCAAAATTGAAATCAAACAGGATTTATTCAAGCACAAAATAAGCATCTTAAACGGGTAAATGACACTGTTTAATGCCACACTTACTATTCCAGAGGAATCAGCCTTCTGTAAAAACTATGTGCTGTGCCTGCTGTTCAATCCAGGCTGCTGCTGGCCCTGACATAGCAAGGGGATAAACACTGCAAGCATTAGTTCTTTTCTATGCAGGTGAGAATATTATATGCATAGGGTTAATTTAACAGAGCTACTCCAACTAGAAGTCCATGCGTTCTGGGAGCAAAATGTCAGGCACATATGCTGTGTATACCAATGCTGTGCTTGTCACCATTATGCCATATTAGCCAGCAAGAATATGGCATTACACCTGCACAGGCAGGAAGCCCATATCTATAGTTGGAAAACTGGCTCACAAATGTATCCTAAGTGTAAATACTGGCTTTTCTGAATCTTGTTGTTCTGCTCTCCATCCATCTAAATGAGCAGTCATTATCTTGAGGCTTATTTTTATGTGAGCTCTCAATAGCTACCTCTTCACCCTAACTTCCTTTCTTAGGAGATCAGGCCCCAGAGAGTTTGCCTCTCCCCCTGTGGGATGCTGCAGCAGCTGAAGTACATTCACTTTCTCTCTCCTTTTGGTATAAATGAGAGGGTCTAGTGGTCTGACATCCTTGGTGAGAGGGGCCTTGGCTCTGGAATCTGCTTCCTTCCCTCTAAAAGCCCTGACTCAGTTTCTTTTAGGACATACTGCAAGACCTTCCTGGGTGTCTAATGGGGCAAGTGACTGGGGTTATGAGTGGGAGGCACTGTTGGAGGGTGAGGACTCATTTTATTGAAACTGGTTTTGATAAAATATGTAGAGTACCTCACAGACAGCTGTCCTATCTCGAAAGATGAGGGTGTAAGCAGCAAAGCAGTTCAGTTACTGTGTGTCATGCTCTAGCATTGCAAGTGGCTAAAATGTCCTTGCCCCAGATAGTGCTGTTGTCAAGCGCAGAGTCGGAAGATGAAGCTAGCACACTATTGGTACTTGAGGCCTGCTGTGCTTTCCTCTTCACTCTCCTCTCTCTCAGCCACCTTTCTTCAGCCTCTCTGACTCCCTGCTGCAGCACAGCCCTGTAGTGTAGCCTGTTGTGAGCGGCATCTTCCCAGCTTGTATAGGCAGTTTGAAAGTTTTCAGGTTCCTCTTGCAAATGTCCTTGAAGTTGAGCCTAGGTCAACTCAGTGGCCTTGGAACATCCATTAGTTCTCCGTACAGGAGAGCCTTTGGAATGCATCCGTCATCCAGATGGTGCAGATGACCAAGCTTGCAGAGAACTCTGTGTTTGAGAATAGTAATTAGACTTGGCAACTTCGCTTTCTCTGATACTTTGGTGTTAGGATCTTTGTTTCCCACTTGATATTTAAAATATGTGGAAGGCAGAGGGTATGGAAGAAATTTAGCCTTCTCTTCTACCTACTGTAGATGGTCTGGGTCTTGCCACTCTATAGCAGCATGCTCACAGTGCACGTCTGGAAGACCTGTATCTTGGTGCTCAGTGTCAGATTCCCATTATCTCACACGTTTGGTCAGCTGGCTGAATGTGGAGACTCGCTTTCCAATGTCAGAATTACGATAGTCATCTAGAGATAAGGTATCTGATACCATTGATCCTAGATAGCAGAAGTTGTGCTACTGAAACTTCTGATGCAGACAACACATCTTTACCATAATCATTGCCTTCTTTAGCCTGATGATTAATCCAAATTCATCAACAGCTATCACAAAGCTATTGCAAAGTTTCTGGAGCTCCTCTTCACTATGTCTGACAAGCACTGTGCTGTAGGCAAAAAGAAGTTCTCTTATCAGCAAGTGTTTGACTTTACTTTTTGCTCTTAGATATGCAATATTGAAGAGTTTTCCATCTGGTTGTGTGTGGAAATGTACAGCTTCAGTGCTAGATGAGAAAGTATGATGAAGCAGCAGAAAGAAGACTATACAAAGAATACTGGAGCCAAAATACATCACTGTTTGATACCACTGCAGATTTCAGAGCTGTCAGATTGAGCACCATCTCACTGGACGGTAGTCTTTACGCCATCATGGAAGGATTGAATCAGACTGAGAAGGATTGAGGGACAGCCTGTTCTCTCTAGCAACTGGAAAAGTCCCTTTCTGCTGACCAGGTCAAAAGCCTTTGAGATCTATGAAGGCCATGTAGAGAGGTTTTCCTTGTTCTTGGCACTTTTCTTGAAGTTGCCTTAGTGCAAAGACCATATTGATAACTGATCTCCTGGCACAGAAGCCATATATTGACTCTCTGTGTATACATGTTCAGCAAGAACTTGCAGTCTTTTGAGAATGATCTGTGCAAATGCCTTGTCCACAACACTCAGAAAAGAATTACCTGTCATTGTTGCAGTCACTCCAATCTCCTTTGTTTTCATACAGCCTTATGACGTTGGCATCCTTCGTACCTTGTGATACCCCTCCTTCTCTCCAGCAGGCAAGCAAGAAGCTGTGCAGATATTTAAGCACAACCTGTTTTCCTTGTTTCAGTACTTTAGCCGGAATTCCATTTTTTCCTGTAGCTTTTTCTAGTGCTAGAGAGGTGATTGTCTTTTCAAGAGCATTTATAGATGGGTTCCTTAGCAAGCTTTTCAATGTTGTGGAGCCTGGGGATTGCATTTAGCACTGCTTCAGAAACCATGGTTTTATAGAGCTCATAACAGTGTTCCACCCAGAGGTGCATCTGTTTGCTTCTATCAGCAATGATGTCTCTATTGAGAGATTTAAGTGGGGTGGTAGTCTTGGCTAAAGGAGCTATTTGCATTCTTGATTCCATCATTCACACCTCTCAGATCTTCATTCTCAAAGGACATTTGTATCTTCCTGCACAAATCAAGCCAGTATGATTGATCACATTGCCTTGCTGTTCATTACAATGTGCTTTTGGACACTCTGAAGTTAGCACATATCTCAGGAGAGGGATTCATATTGTGGTGCAGATATGCTGTGTGTTTTGCTTCAGTAACTAGAAGCATTTCTTCAGAGTATGCTGCAATCTTTATCTTGTAATCTCTTTACCAAAAGCTAACATTCCAGCTACATGGATATTCATTCTGAGTGTCTTCCATGCTGCAAGAGCATTCATGGGAGGTACAGTCCATGACATAACTTCCCTGACATTTGTAATGAATTGGAGACACCTTCCTTGATATTGTGTTCTTGATGTTAATGTGAGGACAACAGCTTTGTTTGGTACGATGGAATATCCATGGTGAAAGCCTTATTTTACAGCAAACAAGCGCATGAGCTGTGTCAGTCTACAGTGTGAAAACTGCAAGTATGGAGAATATCCTGTATGTGTGTTCTGTGGGTGATAAATCCAGTTGCTGCCAGTGTCCAGATCTGGGGTGTCTCCATGATGATGGTGATGCCTGCCGTGGAAGTAGGTGTTTTGGTAATACACAGTCCTTGGTGGGTGCATATCTCCAGTACTCTTTTCCCGTTGTCCTTCCTTTTCCCCACTTCATGGTGGTCAATGCATAGTGGCCATATCTCATGATCTGAGCAGATTCTAGTGTTGAAGTCTCCCAGCAGATAGAGTCATTTACTCACTGGTACTTACTGATGAGCTGCTGAGTTGCTGATAGAACAAATCCTTCACTTTGGAGGTGGAAGAAAGTGATAGGGCATATGTGCTAATGATGTTGGTAAAGCCTCAGGTGATAGATATTCTTATATATGTTCTGATGTTACAGCAGGACATTCAGCCATAGATGCTAATGAGCTTTTGATAGCAAAACCTGCCCCACTTTCACAGTGGTCTTATTTGCTTTTTCTGTGCCAGAAGGAGGTGGAATGCATCTCATGCAGAGAGCCTGTGTCAGCTAATCTGGTTTCAGAGAAAGTGGCTACGTCAATGTTAAGCTTCTCCAGCTCTCTGTCAGTGATGGCAGTCTATCTAGGGTCATTGATCGTGTGACATACCACGGCACGTTGTTCTGACATTCTGACAAGCAAGGATGAACATGGTTAATTTTGCTCTGTATTGCTCCCTGCTCCACAATGAGGAGCACCTGGACCTTCGGCAGATATGTGCCAAGGCAGAAGAATAAGAAGGCAGAGTCTTGCTTTACGACCACAGTCCCTCTCTCAGCAGTACTGATTGGGCCCAAAGGTATGGAAGAGGAAGACATTTGGAAGCCAGCACAGCTGCAGGAGATGCTGAAGGGCAGAGCTGGGTTGCAGTGCCAACTGCCTGATGCTTTCCTCTCAGTGGATTTGATTCAGTGTTTTCTTCCTTACCCTATGTTCAACCAAGAACTAGCTGCAAGGCAGCAGCACCAGATGGAGTTACTTCTTTATGGCTCTAGTTTTTCAGTGGGTATCTGTCATACTCCCTACCACTCGGTGAGGGATGGGGTTCCCAGTGTTGTTGCTGAGAACTCCACCTGTTGTAGGTTGTATTAGGTTATGTGGTACCAGAAGCAGACTTATACGTCTCACCTGACCTGTGTAGTGCACTTACAGCCTACAGTAAATGCAATACACACAAATAAATACATTCATTCAATACATGGAGTTCCCATTGAAGCATTTTCATCCAGGAGCTTGTCTTCCAACCAAGATATTTGTCTCTTGAGTGTTGTAGCTCCCTGCATCCCAGATACCGTTCTAGCAAGACTCAAGAAAAGCCCCTTTAGAGGGCTCCGAGGTCTCAGTGATTCCAAATTAAGGACAGCCTAAACACTTCTGGGTGCTTTTCAGCTCACTCGTGTGTATTGAATTCCAGACATTTGGTTACATCTAAACTCTAACCCACTTTTATAAAATAGGTGAGTAGATACAGTGTAATGAATATGGGTATTTGTGTAAAGAACAGCAACTCCCCACATGTTTGTGTGAACAAAAATATATTTGTAAAGAGCAAAGAATATATGCACATGTAAAAATGTTTAGAATTTAAATTAGCATTCTTGCAGCATTCAACCATTGGTCTGGTTTATTTTTTTCTAATTGCTGTTTTTAAATCTATCAGCATATTTATGTGTGAATATCTATATAAGTCTCCATCTAACAGACTTAATATCTATTTTAATCTGGATCATGCTGTGTGCTAGATTTTCTTTACTGTACATATTATATAACTGATTTAAAAATTTGCTTGCAACCATGTAGATGTTTACATCCCTTTACAGTATGGCTAAAAAGTTAAGTAATAGAGTAGGTTCCTCAATGACTATGGTTTAAAAGTTCCAATATTTAACATGGTTTACTTAATCCACTCAAAAGACTAAACACTTTTTGTAAAAGTGTAAGGGAAATATTTTCCTCTCGGACCACAGTGGTATATCTAGATTGGTGCTATTGCAATAGAAATAATAATTTTCTGCTCCCTGCTACATACTCAAAGTTTGCATTAACATCAGTTTTGTTCCAATATACAGAGACATATTCAATATTGGAATTAAGTTCTATCATATGGATCAGAGAGGAAGATTTTGTCTTAAAGTACTTGCACAAGAGAAAAGCAGCAGATAGCCTTTGCAACAATGACAGCATTGAGCATATGTTATTATCTGATTAATGAGTCGCAGGGCAGAGTGTACAATAAGCAAATGAGATCTCACATTCCCCATAATAAAGACAGCAGTGGAGGTTTACACTGTTGGATTGCTCTCTTTTTCTCCTTTCAAATGCTTCAGGTTCAACCTCAAGACAGCATGGAGAACAAACAACAGCAATTACTCTTAGGAAGGAAAACTAACCCAGAAACCGAAAACCAGCCCTTTGAGATGCTAAAAGAACTAGCACTGAAGTGGTTTTTGGAGACGCAGGCTCCTCTTATATTACAGAATGGTACTTTACCTGAGTGGTTCTATGGATTCATTACAAGAAAGTAAGATAGTCTATATCATACAGTATAGCATAAAGTAGATTAAATAAATATGCATGTTAAGTGCCTCTGTCTTCACAAATCCTCTCATATTTCAGATTAGGTTTAAGATTACTTTGCAGAAAAAACAACCCACTGACCTCTGCTTACATTAAAGTCAATGCTCTTTTAGTGAGAAGGGTTTAACAGGATGGCATTCATATGCAGAGAAAGCAGGTATTAAACCATGTCTTTGTGTTTCATCACCTACATATTGGTGTTTGGCATGTACTCTGCAGAGGTGAGAATGCCTGAATGTGGTTTTGCATCAGCTTTTAATGTATTGTACATTCTCTAATCATCCAGTTGTCAGTTTTAGAAATTGATCATGGATTATGGTAGTCTAGGATAATTCACATAATTTTAATTCATCTTGATTTTTCTGACCAGAAACTTTAAAAATGAACGTTTTTGTTTGGTGGTGGTCTGAGGAGTGTTTTTTGGCTGAAAATAATTGTAATGTCCATTGACTTGTTTGAGTGTCTTTAGTGTAGAGATACAGTGTATTTTGTGTCCCTAGGAGTAACTAGGAATTTGAGTGTACTACCTTGATAGAACTGGATACTAAATTGAAATTCATTGTAATTCACTCTCTTTCTACAGGCAGAGTGAAGAGCTGCTTAAAGACAAAGATACTGGCTGTTTTCTTATCAGATTAAGCGACAGAGCAATTGGTTACATTCTGTCATATAGGTAAGACTGAACTTTACAGGAAACAGAAAGCTGCTGCCATTTGGTTGGGAAATGTCACCATTTGTCATTTGTATTTTGCTCTTATTTTTTACATTATTTGATTCATGCACCGTTTACACCTCTGAGTTTGCTTCCTTACCTGCTCTGGCAATTAGTTTATGCCATGAGGAATGAGGATCTCTCTTAGACTTTCCCCCCTAACTAGTATAAATATCCCAAAAGAATAAAGATGTCAGTAATCTACACAGTGGCATGAAGTGTTATATTTACAGCTATTGGGAAATCAAGATGAAATATATTACCAAAGCCTGTGGTGATGATTCCATCTTTTGGAATTTTTTATTCACTAAAAGCCCAGTCCTGGAATTCTCACCCTCATTAAATGAGTAGAGACTTCAAGATTGGGCCCTATATAGGACTAAAATAGCAATGCCTGTTTTAAACTGATCATTCTAGGGAGGAAAGGGATCAGGAAACTCAATTATCAGGGAGAATCTGCCAATCTGATCAGTGTAGCACATGAGTAGTGGCGTGTGCAGGAATTTAAATTTCACCGCTTTTGGAGCAGCATTCTCTGTGCCCGTGCTGGGCCAGAGGAGTTCGCTCTCTCTGCCGCAGCTTTCGGGTTGCTGCCAACTATTGGGGGGGCCCGTGTTCCTGTTCCCCCCCTTTGTGCATGCCCCTGGATATGAGGAGAGGCACATGCAAAACACTCTGCTGGCTTTTTAGAGTTATTAGGTATTCTGTATGCAGCAGCAGCAGCATGACTCTTTGTGGTCAAATGCAAAACTGCTTTATGCTTCAACCAGTGCGTCATGGGGATTTCTCCTTTCTTTTTCTCATGCTTGACACTCTATCTCAGAACTCAGAGAGCACCACCTCCTCCTCATTAGACTCACCATGAATTCACGCTGCTTTTCAGCTAAAAGGTTGGTGTTAAACCTCATACTGCTGTTTACCAAAAGGTGTTGGTACTTAGCTCAATAGCTGCTCACTGGTGATAGTTTCCTGTCCTTCCTGCTGATGCAATGGATTTTCAGTCGCGTTCATAAGGTCAGATTCAGAGGTGATGAGTGAGATAGTGCCAGGAATCTGTCATTAGCTGCTGTGGAAAAATGGCCACATTTTCTCCAGGTCAAAAAGCCTTTGAAAAATTTCAGTTTGCACATTTTCAGTAGAGATTTGTTGGAGTGTGGCCACTAAATTCTTCAAAGATTCTGTCTGCACTGTGCATGCTTCTTCCCATGGCTTCAGGGTCTCAGCTGAACTTTCCCTTCAACAGCCTTTCCTGCTTGCCTGGGGCACTGTGGCCCCAGGCAACAGAAGTGAGACCAGGGACACAGTCTCCCCTGGGCTCATAATGCTCCCCCTGATGGTGCCCAGGCACTCAGAAGGAGAACAAGAAACAGCCTGACTGTACTGGGCTGGATAGGAGCAGGGAGGGGAAAGCAGGAGCCAGGATTGGGTGTAGTGGATAGGAGCAGAGTGGCAGGAACCAGAGGGCTGTAGAGGAACAGAAGGAGAGGAGGGCAACAACCAAGATTGGGTACGGTGGAAGGACTTGGAGGGCAAGGCGGGGCAGGAGCTGGGATTAGCGGTGGATAACAGCATAGGGGAACAAAGGCAGATTGGAGGCACTAGGACAAAATGGTTGTGTCCACTAAAGCACATTCCCCTCCAGACCCTGGAATGGAACCCTTTGTTCCTGGGTCTCACCATTTCTCCACAGTCAGCAAATATCTGTGAAACCACCTGCCAGAGTATGTCTCTCATCCCTCATGAATGGCTGGTCCACACAGAGGATAATGGCCTACTCATGCTACCAGTTACAATCTTTCTGAAGACCCAAATTCAGTCAGTATGGTTCCACATGATAGAATTCCTTGGTTTTTCAGGTTTTTTTAAACGTAGGAAATTACATTTTAAAACTACACTAAAAGAATGTTAAGATTGAAAGTCAAGCACTCAAAAGTTAGGAAATTCCAGAATTAAGGCTGTCCATGCAACAATAGACCAAATCAGACCTGAACTAAGAATGCAAAACCAGAACAGTCTTCTCAGCCTGTGTTGTGCTTGCTATTTAAATCTAAATGATGTATTTCAATTGCAGAGGAAAAGATCGATGTCGGCATTTTGTCATTAATCACTTACGGAATGGACATTATGTAGTATCAGGGGACACCTGTACCCATGAAAGCCTTACAGAGCTGATAGGCTATTACCAGACTTCAGAAATCGAGCCTTTTGGAGAAAATCTCACAACAGTTTGCACTCAGGTATGTTCAACTCTTCAAAATTTCATCAGTTCCTGTTGAAATGGGATCAGACATAATAACTGTTACCTTTGGCTGAGGCTAAAAATTGTTGCCTCCATGTCTGGCCATCTACGTGTAGGAATCAAAAGATTTGTTCTCAACCTCTGTAAGCTGCCTGGGTACTGGTGTCAAAAAAGACAAGTAGATAGAACTTGAAATATGTTAAAGAATTTATTGGACGCAGTATCTGTGAGGAGCAGTTGTCGTTGTGTAAGGATGGGGGTGTGGATCTAGACGTTTAAGGGGCCACCCTCCATATTGAAAGGTGAGATCCTGGACAGCTCAGATTAGATCAAGGAGCTGCAGGCTTCAGCCAACACCAGGTTCTGGTTTTTGTTGTGTTAGAATTATGTAAAATGAAATAAAATAAACTATTAAAATACAAGGTCTGTTGCTGTAATGCAAAGAATACATCATAGTGCCAGGCCTGGATGGATTTGAGACCCACTAGGAAGAATTTTGACAGTGATTTCAGATGCCAGAAGTTCACACATCCAGCCAATAAAAATAGATGGCTTGAACTCACCAGTACACCTGAGTTTGAAGATGGTGAGGAGGAGTCATGGTATAAGCTGCTGGGGTATAGGCGGCCTACCTAGTGGGACCTTGCCTGGTGGTTGTGAAGGCAGTTTGGGTAATGACAAGCAAAGATCAGGCTCTGGTCCAAGGGTGAAGCTGGAGTCAAGGTCGAAGAGCCAGGCTGAGAGTCAGAACTGGTGTCAAAAGCCAAAGGGTATGCCAGAGTCATGGGTCATGTGGTCGGAAGCAGGAAGTTTGGGAAGCATCCAGCCGAGAATAATGAAGCTGCCTAATACTTCAGTAGCCCTTGGCAACTGGAGCATCAAGCTCCCTGAATGTCTTAGTTCCACTCATGTGACCAGAAGTAGGAAGTTTGGGGTTTTTGGCTGGCCCATCCCTGTCAGCCAGAGGCCCTGCCCAAAGATCACGTCTGGCTACGTACCGTCCCCCAGGTGCAAATAGTTGCATCTGTGGGCTAGTCTACACTAGAAGCACTACATTAGTGCAGCTACATGCCGTTCTACTATATCTAGTGAAAATGCTCTATGCCGAGGGAGAGACCTCTTCTGCTGGCATAACAACTCCACCTCTGCAAGAGCTGGTAGCCATGTTGGCAGGAGAACCTCTCCCACCAACATAGCACTGTCCACACCGGCTCTTAGGTCAGTAGAATTTATGTCACACATGGGTGGCTTATTCACACCCCTGAGTGACATTAGTTATACTGACATAAATGATAGTGTGTACAAGCCCTGAGGATTGATTCTTGAAGCGTCCCACATCAACTACTTTCAGAGATAGGGTACCAGACTAAATGGATCATGTGTCTGTTTTGGTACTGCAATTCTGATGTTCCTAACATTCCTTAAGAAATTTTCTATAAATAGAGCCCTGAAAATTTGCAGATATTCGCTTTCTGTCCCTGGACCATTTTTGTGGATTGCAGATGGATGCAAATACAAATTTTGTATCGACGCAGGGCTCTATATATAATGCTATTGTAAGAAGGTACTGGCTTTTGCAGAATGAATAATTAAAGATTGCTAATGGAACTCATTTATATCATTATTAAAAAGTGAAGAGTTCATGCTATTGATCTTTCAGGAAAGGCATGAACATGCCTTTTACCATCATCATAGTTATTCATGACATGTTTTAGTAACTAACTGCTATTTTTTTTCATAGCCATTTGAAAAAAGTGTATATGATGAGATCTCTTTGGATCAGCAAACCTCGTCAAAGCAAAGTAAATCAAACAGTGGGGAAGTCAATCCCTTGCTGATACAGCAAGTGTCTGGCAGCTCACAAACCACTGTGCTAATGAAGGAAGCCACCAGCAATCCTGGTCACAATGAAAAGCTGTCACCTTTACCTCCAAAGTCAAAGAGGAACTTATCAGAAGAAAGAAAGAACTTTGACGCCCAGGTATGTTTTATGCAGAATGCAAAAGTAATGTCCAGATGTTGGCGACTTCTCTGAAGCAGAGGCAGCAGGTATTTTGAATTAATTAGTGTCGCTAAAGTGACCTGCTGTGTTGTGACCATGTTCCAGGAAGTGCCATACCAATATGGTGATGTTTCAGAGTCAGAAATACACATTCAGTAACATTGTAACAACACCTTTGGAATTAGTTTCTGCCAAAGGTGGCCTTGCTTGCTAGGCAAAGTAAAGACAATCAATCATATTTTTGCCACTAGCAAAGAGTGAAATTCACCCCTATACAGCAATCCAGGTACAAGTCCTGTGCACTCAAAACGGGGCTTTAAAGAGGACTTAAGAGGTGCACTGGCCTTGTACTGGCTTTGTGTATGGGGATGAATTTCATCATATGAACACACACATCCCCTGTTCTTCCCAGAAATGTCATAGGAAAGGAGTGATGCTGAAGGACCTAGCAGTGATTGTGGACAAGTTGCATATTAGATTGTAATGTGACTTGACCTAAAAAAATCAGTACAATCCTGGGATGCATAAGCAGAGGCATCAAGTCTCAGAGCAAAGACGTGATGGTCTTTTACTGTATGGCTTTGGTGATTCCTTACCTGGAGTACAGCATTTAGTTCTGTGGATCTCTACAGTGCACTATTCTATTAGCTATGCCTAAGGCCCACATCTGACCCACCAACAACTTCCTCTTCCACAAAAAAAAGGTAGAGAGCTGCTAAAGAGCTGCTGCTTTTCAAGTGTAGGAAGCTGACTTCTAGAGATAGGCCCACATCTTGCTGGTTGAGATTTTCAGAGAAATACTGAATTTTAAAAGAATGTAAAATGAACTTTAAAAGAATTTAACCATACATCCTTCTCTAAAATTAATAAGCTAAATCTCCTATGTTGCTTTGAAAATCTCACCCACTGTCTTTATTCTGAATCAGGCCAAATTCCCCACTGGCTTCAGTCAGAGTTCTGAGCAAGGACTCGGATCTAATTAAGATGTAGTAAAGGCTACTGGATTTGTAAAATGCGTACGGATTCCGTGATTTCTATGAAGTTGCCTGGGAGTAACCACAATCTGAGTTTATCTCATCGCCTTTGTTGATGCATTGGTATTTTATATACATGACTGATTCCTGAAAATTAAATTCCTCTTTCCTCCCCATCATATTAGGATCCAGACATAGGTCCACCACTGCCGGATAGGAGCAGCTTGCTTATGCCAGAGACATGTAAGGTTGACTTAGATGATCCAGGAAAGACTGTATATGCACAGCTGAACAAACACCATCTGAATGACAGAGGCCTTGGTTTGGAGACACTCTCTGCCACTGAAAAAATCCTCACTGAGAAACCAACCTCTTCATCACAAGGAGACATCCAGCAGAAACCAGACCAAGCCAATTACCCTCCTAGCAAAAAAATCAGCTCGGTGTATGCTTTGGCTAAGCAAGCCGAACGTTTCTATGACAAAAAAACCGATCTTATGAAACCATTGCCTCCAGAAATTGTTTATTCTGAAATTATGCACAAGCAAGGCAAAAGCCGTTCCTCACTTCCTTGGGGTCCAAGCAGCCATTCCCTATCCCTTTGTCCTTCAACTCCTTTAGACCCAAAGAAGTCGACATTAAGTACTCCTGCTACAACACCCTCTAAATTGTCTCCTAAGTTAGCCACTAAAGCTAAGACCTCTGTGGAGTCCCAAAGTTCAGAACAGCTATTTACAACCTATGCAACCTCCTTCCAATGCAATGAAGGGCTTAGAAAACAAAACAAGATCCTTTATGATTCACTGACACATAGCACACATGGACAAAGTGAGAACGTGAAATCCTGTAAGCCTTTTGCTTCTGACTCTGATAATGGCAGCAATACTTATGAACAGATTCCTATCAGACGTCCAAAGTCATCCACCCGTGGCGAAGCTTCAGAGAAATTTTCCAAATCTGCTGTAATACAACCCAGTGATATTTATGATGAGGTGTCTACTTTGAACATAAGATCCTCCAGAACAGAGAACTGTACTGAAAATACATATGAAAAAATCCCTGAGAGTTTCCACAAAGGCTCATCTGAAAGGCAAATTCCTGCTATTGATAACACATACGAGCAAATTTCCCTAGAGCCTGTGAAGGGAGCAGAAGCAAAACCAAATCAGAAGGTACAGTATAATTAGGTTTTATTTTTAAAATATATTAACTACGATTCAGAATCATTCCAAAGGATCAGATCCTGTCGTTCTTCCTCATGCAAATTTCCAAAGTCCTAAAACTCTAGGTACTTAGGACATGATTTGGGTTGTTTAAAGGATACTATTCAAGACAGAAAGCAAACAACATTTTAAACATCTTTAGCTTGTGATTAGATACCAAAAGCAAATAAAGCAAGGCATCAGGCTAACCAAAAATGAACATTTCTTGCAAATATAGCTTGCTGCTATAGGCATTTTCCTATTATAGAGCAAGATAAAGGAAGAGAAATCACCACACTTCCTGAAAACAGAATTTTTTGGCAGGGAGATGCTTTAGGCTGTAGAATATTCTCTCAAGGGAGGTGTTGGACATAGGTTTGGAAACATAAAACTACATGGCCAATGCACTAATAATTTCTGTATAAAACATGGGCAGTATTGGATGGATCAAATAAGCCCAATAGATCTTTTTCATTTCTTAACACGAGTCTATGATTAAATACATAAAAGCACATTTAAAAGTTTTCAACATCTGGAAGTGGTTTGTTCAGGTCACTGAATCTGTGTATTTGCTACTCTTCAAGTATTAATGACCATACATATACAAAATATTCAACTGTGCTGTCAGTGGCTTAGGAACTATTTATTTCTATCTATCTAAAATACATGCTTTCTCCTTTTTTTAATTGACAGATGGACAAGCGAAGATTTTTTTTTGCTGACAAGAAGAATAAATCATGAAGGTGGAGTTTTACATTTGTTCCATTTAGCTAAAGGCTAAAGATCATAGAAAAACATGCAGGGACAAATTCATCCCTTGTGTAATTTCACCAATGGTTATGGGTTTAACCAGGGACATATTTAGCTTGTACTGTTTATAAAAGCAAGAATAGAGATGAAATGCTGGAAAATGAATAATGCCTGTTGTTTGTCAGACAGTTATCAAGCCCCCAGTTCATAAAAATCTGCACAACTTCAATTTTCTTTTCATCTAAACCATGTGAACTTAGGACCAAATTCAGACACTGACCTGGAGTCCTAAGCCCAGGAGCATGAAGCACATGATGGAAGATGACGATGCCATGCCAATTCCACACGACCTGGGAAGGAGCCACAGACGGCAATCCCTCCATCACAGACAGTTTTAAATTGGACTAGGAGAGAGATACAGGTGGTGTGGCTCAGCTAAAGTGTGTTTCCATCCTGCACTTATGTATTATCCTTGGTTAGGTATAGCAACAGGGAGGGACAGTACTATTTTTATAGTGTTTCTAAAGAACCAATTTAGAGTTGTTCAGCTAGGAAGCCATCCTGCAACACAACAACTTTATTGAACGTATAAATTTATGAACAATATTACAGACTCTGTTCTAATAAAGAGCTACTGGCATATATGAACTTGTGTTCCCTGTCTGTCTGTAGGCACCTTTAGACTCTTATTCTTAGACTGTAAGCTCTTTGGGGGCAAGGATTGTCAGTGGTTTTTTTCTGTCTTTGTACAGTGCCTAATACAAAGGGATCCTGGTCTATAATTGGGGCTCCACAATTCATATAATTAACAACAACAATACACATATACATACATACACATGTACACCCACCCATAGAGCTTTTCATATGCAATTGTCATGACACAGATAATTGACTAATGCCAGTAAATTATTTCTTTATGGTATTTCTCCATTTTAAAAATAAAACCTCAGTCTGATTCTAGTTCTACAACAGTTTTCCATTGGTTAAACTCCATTGGCTCAGGTTATTTCTGATTTGCACTGGTGTAAGTGAAAGCAGGATAAAAC
Source organism: Mesoclemmys tuberculata (assembly GCA_007922155.1). Taxonomy (NCBI): domain Eukaryota; kingdom Metazoa; phylum Chordata; order Testudines; family Chelidae; genus Mesoclemmys; species Mesoclemmys tuberculata. The sequence goes on from ML675621.1 coordinate 5,790,917, forward strand.
CCTTTGAACTTAAGTTTATGCAATTATTTATTTTGAAATCTCCATAATAAATGTTGAGGACAAAACGATTGTCATACTTTTTCCTTAGGGCTTAGAATTAAATGTCTCATGTAATTAAAAATAAATTATGCTCCTGTTTGTAGCTTAGTTTGAAATGTGCCTTCATTCCTGCATGTATCTTTTCAGTCAGAGCTACAAAGATTGCATCTTGCAAACATTCATATCCTGTATGTAATTTGTTCAGAGCCATTAAAATTAATTTTGTTCACCGTCTTTGGTTCATTTCACACAATAATGGTGATATTGCATGTTCTGTGGATCAGCTTCAGATTTAGAGATGCTGAATTTGATCACTGTACTGTGTGTCATGGGGGCGGGGCCGGGGAGTTAGTCACAAGACTACCTGACTTCTTCTAAGATGTCTTCTTTATAGCTGTATCCCTGTACCTCACTCAGGTCCATTGCTAGAACGCTGTCAGTGTGCCTGTGCTTTAGCTATGGAGCTGCTCCGCCCATACACCCATCTTCACATCAAGGGGAAAGACACAAAATGTGCCATAGCAAACTGCATTCTCTTTCCATAAAGCTTAAGGGGCTTGTTCCGGATCTCACTTGCATCAGCACAAAATCCAGAGCAAGTCCATTTAAAGCAGTGGAGTTAGCCTGGCATAAAACTGGTGTGAGAGGAGAATCAATGGGCTTGATCCTGCAGTCCTTACTCATGGGAGTAATCCTGCTGAAACTGAGCAGACTGCTGATGTAAGGGTTGCAGGATCAGCCCAATTGACATAAAGAGAGTTACTCCAATTTACCACAGGGCAGGCATTAGCACAATCCAACAGGGCGATCCACAGAGTTTTCAGCTAGATCACACTCTTGTGGGAAGGCTTTTTATGGTGAGACCTGAATAGTATTGTCATTGGAAAGGGCAGTTTGTAGGTGTTCATCAACTCATTACACTGCACAGATTTATAGATTTACATATGCATCACAATCAAAGGTGGATCTGTGTTATCTGAGGGATATTCTCAGTCCCTGCCTTATAACCTGGGGTGCAGTGTACGGCTGGTGTTTATTAATGTGCTACATAGCCATTATGCTAGTTAATCTTCCCTTTGGCATGTGTGCCTAGTGTTGTGTAAGGGTTACTCAGCAGTTGTGTAACGTTAAACCTCAGATTTTTCTGTTTCCACAGACACCCTCCTTCCTCATTTTACACTAAGTCAATATTTTACCATTTCTGCAGGTAAATTGCTTAGAAACGTTTTATTTAAAGGCTATCAGTAAATAGCTCACAACCAGTTAGCTATTATGCTAATACCTAAAGCTACTTGTCCAGTAGAATAAAATAACCAGCCAGACTTACTTTAAAACCAGTCATTTCAGTTTTTAATGATCATTTCAATAACAAAAACTTAGGCCTCAACCCTGCAAAGACTTATGCACATGCTGAAGTTTCCACACTGCTATTCATTTAATGATTTCAGAGGGACTAGTACTACACACAGGGGCTACTCAATTGCCCATCCTCTTGAGTTCTCTTTCAGCAGATGAGAGAGGGAATGAGTTTACTCAAGGTCACCTGCAGATGTATTTATTTATGGAAACCAATTTTTGTCCCTGATTCTGGCTATGCTAGCTGAGCACTTCACTAAAGCCAGCATAGCTGCCCACAGGAGGATTGCCCCATGTAAGGGGATCACTAGTTGGAGTAAGGGCTCATATGCACCAACCCTGTGATCTGCACAGGGGGCATGACCAGAGGAAATTGTGGCTGGAGCATCACTACATCCCACTGATCTTTATGTTTTACATAAGCCCCTTAGGGTTGCAGGCAGCCAGCACAGGTTAGAACAACCCTAAGAGTTCCCTATTTTAGGACTAGCTTGCCATGCAGTTGGTCTAGAATCAGGGGAACACAGATATGGCTCAAACTCCCTCTACACACGCTCCCCCCTACTCCTCTTTAGTTGCAACATGGGCTTCTCATTTGCATACAAGGATTTTGGACCTGAAATCTAAATATGTAAGCACAAATATACGTGCCATCTAGGCAGGGACACAGCCCCCTCAAATTGGCCACATTAAACATAAGATTCAGAGCAACATGGTATTATCCTGAATATTCTTTACTCTACTAGTTCCTGCACTTGGAGTTTTAGTGGTTTAGTAGCTCAAAGTTAGAGCTCCAGTTGTGTCATGTGCTACATTTCAACTGATCTTGTTAGCTGCACCCACAAGACTTGCAAATGCATCTGTTGGCCAGCAAAAGTGAATTTTTGCACACGCAATTGAGAAGGCCTATTGAGACTTTGATCCCATAAACATAACAAGTAGTTTCATGTTCACAATAAATATAAATAGAATCACCAAGGGGAACTTACACCACCTGGTCAAATCTGCAAACAGTTTCAATGCATTTCCAAGGACTTTGGTCTAAATTTTAATCCTTTGGAAGTTAATCAGAGTTTTGACACTCACTTCAGGTTTAACCCACTAGTGGATGTGTTACAGTGCCTCCTCTGTACTGATGTGCAGGGGACAGGAGATTTAACAGCTCCCAGGTATAGCAGCTTAGCCAAATCTATTTAGTTCAAGCTGTAGCAACATGTGCTTTTAGCTTTAAAGGTCCCTGATTCAGGCCCTGGTGTGTCAGCCAAGATGGCAGCTATCACACAAGTGGGGGCTCATCCTGGGTTCAAACCACTGTGGACCTCAGATGCTTGGGATGAGTTTCTTTGAGCAGAGGAAGTATGTCATGTAACGTACTGGTACCTATGTGTTACAGGTCCCCAGAGCACCAATCTGCAGAGGACAGGAGTTGTTACAGCCCCCAACTAATAAGCTTGGCTCTTGAGGTCAAGGTATAGCAGCTTATGCTTTTAGCTCTGGAAGTCCCTAGTTCAAGCCCCAGTGTGCTGGCCAAGATGGCAGCAGTCACATAGGCTCAGGCTCATTATCCTTTCCTGGATCTTGCTGCCTAATATGTACAATGTTTTAAATCACCCACAGAGTCCAACATAGTCCAGAATAGAGGCTATTGGGTACTAATGGGAATGTTCTGTCCCTGCGAACACCGACAGCTGTTGGATACTAATGACAGCAACGATCACAGGGAACTGAAGAAGATAAATAATCATCTCGAACCATCCTCCAGATATTATTAATCCTGGTGTGAGTGATTGATCAGCAAGGAGGAGCCAGTCTTGTTCATGCTCCTCAGCTTCCAGACTAGTCAGGATGGGGGCCAAGCATGAGCAGAGATATCTGGTGTGTAGTGCATCAGAGATGAGGCAATGTGCTTCTTCTGACGGTACGCTCATGGAGAACCAGTCAATCTGATTTCTCTTTACTGCCGCATCATAGGGAGATCAAATATAGGAGAGAGGCTGCCTAAGTGCAAGGTCTTTTTTGCACATGTGGAATATGAAACAATTGTACCACATTCTACGCAGATCCATGTGTTACTGTAATTCAGATGTGAAAACTACCACAGCATAGAGAAGATTGAGAAACGGGAGTGAAATTCACCCAGTTTGGCAGACATTTCCCTCTCCTATCCCCTTTTGAAGCTCAGGTAATTGGTTATTTATCTGTTCAGATGTCCTTAAAGAACATGACACTCCTTCTAAATTATTGTGAAGACTTTTTAAGTTATGTTGGGTGAACATGTTCAGGTAAAACAAAGAATTAAACTTGGTCCAGAACCAAATGCCCAGGCAGGATTCTCTCTTCAATTACACTGGTCTTACACCTGTTTAACACCACTGCCTTCGGCGCAGTTATTCATGATTTACATCAGTGAGACTGAGGAAAGAATCAGCCTTTCCCCTCTATTGTATTCAACAACTCTTAAACCTTAGCAGATTCTAAATTCAAATTTTGCTTGTGCATCCTAGCTATACAGTGAGTAAAGCCAAAATCCAGGAACCAAACCATTCCAAAACTTTGTGGGATTCAAAAACTAGATCTAGACTCTGCAGTTTAGCTTAGGCTTGTCTATCATAATAACCCATCAAAATCTTTGCCCAATATTAAAAGCCAAAGTTTGCATTTCTCTGAACTTCTTCATTTTAGAAGGACTGGAGGGAGAAATACCATGAAAAGATAACATCCATTCTCATCCAAACCCAGAAGCACTGGGAATCTTGCAAGAAAGCCTCTTCTTGTTTCATTTCTGGCCAGCCTGATTTATTGATCACACTGGTTCAAACAAGTATCAGAGCCAAACTCCCATCCCTTTCTTGATGTTATCTCTTGCTTGTCTATAGCTATTTTTAATATTTTTTTAAAGATATATTTCACAATCTGAAAATTCACAGCTGGAAGACTCAGAAGGGTCTAACTGTGAATCACTGCTGTGCATCGCAGATGGCTGTAAATCATAATTGAAAACAACAAAAGGTAAGAGGTTAACTGTGGTCCAACAAGCATCATTAAACTAAACCAAGCATGGGTCCTAAATATATACATGAGTTTAATCATAAAAAGATATGTATATAGTCAGTGACATCTACAGAATGCTTAAGAGTAAAAAGGGACATTCAGAGAGGTAAGAACCACACTAAGTGGGTAAAAAAATCCCTTGCAAGAAAAAAAATCCTCTAAAAATCTTGATTAAAAATGATCACCCCAGCTGACTTTTCTTCCTGTACCTATAATGACTTTTTAAACTGAAAAATAGAAACTGGCTGCCTCAGCAGCCATGGAGGTGATTAAAGATCCTATGTGGGGGCAGAATAAATCTGTCATACAGAAACCAGGAAAGTGTTCTTGACTCCCCTCCTCAGCTGCCAATCCATCATTTCCCCTCTGCAGTGTGACAGAAGATGGAGATTAATTAGAAGCCAAGGCCTCAAACACAGAAGGAGAAGTCACATTTATTTGTAATAATGACTCGATTAGATTCCACAGCAGCAGATTAGATAGTAATTCAGAAGTTCCACTCGCTTTACATTTTACCCAAGGTGAAGGGGAGAGAGGAAGTGAGGATGTTTGGCAGTGGTTAGAACAGAGGGACTGGGAGTCAGGTTTCTGGGATTCTAAAATGCTAACAGCCCCCTCCCAACTCCCAGTGAAGAACTTTGTAAGAGCTCAGCATCTCGCAGTATCAGGCCCTTAACCTCACAGTCTCAGTTTAGCCATCTCTAAAACAAGTATATTTTACCTCCTTCACAGTGACGTTGTGGAGGAAATAAACTGTACCAGTATAGGCCCATTTACACCAGTATAATTGCATCCACACTGGGGAAAGGGTTGTACCCCCTTATCTACACTGGTATAATCAAATTGGTACTGTGAAAGGGGAACTCACTGCTGCGATGCCTTGTGGCTAGGTGAGATGTAGTGGCTCACTTCCCATCTGGTGTCCCCTGCCAGCAGCTGGTCTTGTCCTGTGGTGATCTGCTTTTTCCCATGGCTCAACCCTTTGGTCAGGTCACAGTTTAAATCCAGACCTTCTAGGGTATCAAAAGTACAACCAGAAGTCCAAAAACATCCCAACACAAGAGATCCTTCTGCCCCCATTTGGGTTATTACTCAGCCTCCCCATGTAGGCTCAGTCTTCAGCTTCCCTCTGGGCTCACTAGTCCTTGCATGGGCTTGTACATCTGTTCTTTGGGGCTGTTGGAGGAACCCAGCCCCAGCCTCTGCTCTGGGATCCAGCCCAGGCACCCTGTATTAAGCAGCTACATCTGCTCCTTTAGATGTGCTGCTGGCTCCTTGGGCCACTTCTTGCCTCTGAGCCCCATATGCTGCTTCCCTGCAAGCTATACTTAACACAGACTCCTCTGATTTTCAGCTCCCTGGATCCTCTCAGTTCCTTTCTCAGCTAGAAATTTGACCCCTCAGGACTGCCTATCTGCTCCTTGCCCCCTTTTCAGGGCCCACCACAGGACTCTCTCTGTGGCCTTCTTCCTCCTGCTTCCACCAGACCCTTCTCAGAGAGGGAACTCCCTACCTCATGTCTCCTGGTATTTTCTACTCTCTCTAGTCCCCCAGAAAGTGACTGCAGAAACTTTTCTGTGGTCCCTTCTTATTCTTTTTTATGGTGAAGCAGACTCACCTCCCGCACCTATAACCACCACTTACTATATTCCTTACAGTCATGCCATGACATTCTCTGAGCCTGCTTTACGTCCTTAAAAACACACAGTGCAGCTTTTCTAATATTACCCCCACTCTCCCCATCCTCTCACTAACCCCTCACAGCATATTCTGCCACCTTAAATCATCTAAATTCTTCACAAAGAACCTGTCTTTCCTGGGAACGCTCCCTGCATTCCCATATCAGGTGATCAAGCGTTTCTTTAATCTTACACGTGTTACATAACCCATCTTTGTATTTATTTAATAAACATAAATTATTATTCAAACCACAGTGACCAATTAACAGTCTAAACATTGATCCTTTCCTAATGGTGGAATAGTGCATTATCCTCTATTTTGGGGCATACTTCATAGAACTATCTTCTCTTCTCCTTGGTCCACACTTCTTGCCATTCTATTTTTAATCCCTTTTAAATTACACTTTTAAATTTATGCTTTTTCAAAGGAATATCCATATCATTTTCTCCATGTTTTCAAGCATTTGTCTCTTCTTCATCCGCCATTTCAATGCCAGATATTCCAGCATGTGCTGGAATCCATGCTAGTACTATGTTCACACACAGACATGCTAACTGTTGTCAAAATCAATACTTCATTTATTAGATCACTTATGCTTTCTGAGGTACTCCTTTTAATTGCCAGTATATCTGATGAGTCCAAAAGGGTAACAGCTGCAGTAGGCTGTCCATCACTTATCCAGTTTAATGCTAACAATATTCCCAACAATTCAGCTGTTCTAATGGCTACAAAAATCAGTATTTTAGATTTCTTAACCACAACCTCAGGGATGCAAAAGGCTGCTCCCATTATTCCTGTTTTTTCATCTTTAGATCTGTCAGTATACATTGGCAATGGTGACTCCATTTACCATATGTAAATTCATACATTTTATCTATCATATGGGATCATTTTTCTTCTGCTTTACATACTATATAATTCTAAATCACATCCAGAGAGATGATTTTGTATGTATAATTTACTGCCCCATAATTATAGATTTTAATTTCTTCTAGTCCTATGGAGGTAAACATTGACCAAATCAATGGGCCAGAATCTGTCCAAAGTTTGACCTCCCCAACTCGTCTGTGTTGCTCTAGCATGATTCCACCCTTTTTTACAGCCTGACTTGCAAAGGGTTCCCTGCATAGTGAAAAGCCAATATAAAGGCTCTACATGTGTCCTGCCCCTTCATCCCCAGAGGGTTTTTTGAGGGTGATGGGTGTTCTAGCTATTTTGTTCTGTTGGATGGCTCCACAGGGAGATGTAGCAGCCCTAAGACTGCTCTAGCTTACTCCAGGGACAGCTCTGGTCCCTATCTGTCTCCAGAATCCAGGAGGTACAAAGGTGGTGCACCACACACCTCACCCATCGGCTGTACCAGCACCACTTGGCTGAAGCCCAGAATCAGGCCGATATCCCCGTATTCATCTCCTAAGAATGAAAGATGATAAACTAGTCTGAGGGCCTTGTACTGTATGTGATATCATTCTGCATTTACAAGGAATTTTATTTTTAAAGTAGCCATTGAAACTTATTTGAAGGAAGTGAGATTCCCCCCATTGAACTGCACTGATTATAACACACACACATAACCATAATCAGTGCAACTCAATTGTGTGGGAGTCTAGAAATCCTATATTTTAAAAAATGGATGCTAGGAATTTAATAGCAGCAGTTCTAGCAGGTCTTTGTGGGGAAGCACAAAGAGCCTGTGCTATCTGACTCTGAAAGACAGTGATTGTGGATTAAGCAGGCAGAAGTGCCCTGTTGAGTTGCGAGGTTTCCTGACTGGTTTCCTGGGACTGGCAGCTCGCATTTGGATTAGTTCTGAAGTGAGGTGTTTGAGAAAAGACATTTGACGCACTTGGCAGGGAGGGAGGGTGGGCAGAAAGCAGTAAAAGAGCTTTGCAAGGTACAAATGGATGGGATGTATTCCAGAGGTCTCCCACAGCCTGGATCCATGCTACCGGTAGCAAGTTAGGCTCCTTGTCATTTGGGTCAGGTTCAGCTACATCTGACCACAGCAGAAGAGGCAGTCAACTGTAGCTATTAACTGAGAGGTAGTGTGTGTCAGTTATGCACATATGGTCAGTCACCTGAAGTGCAACTTACTCCTTCCTGTTCTTTAAAGGGAATTCAGCCCAGGCAAAGAACAGGCAGTGGCACTGCCAACTTCTTCTCCCATGGCTCAAAAGTTCACTATTCCCCCTCCGTTCTAGTGCCAACTACTATCCGAACCTTCCCTTAACACATTTTCTAATTCTGAGCCTACCTTACTTTCTTCTCTTCTTGTACCTCAGCCACTAACCAGTAAAATGAGACAATAATGAAGGTTTCTTGGCACTCCAATAATCCTCGTTTCATATAGGGTGACTAGATGTCCCAATTATATATGGACAGTCCTCATATTCAGAGCTTATTTTTATATAGGCGCCTATTACACCCCACCCTCTGTCCCAATTTTTCACATGTGCTATCTGGTCACCCTAGTTTCATACCCTCTTTGAGTGGGACTTGTATTAATGTTCTACAGAAAATAGAGCCCATTTGTTTTTGCCCTCTGCCAATAGTGCCTACCTGCACTCTTATGTTTGTCATCTACTTGCTTTATTCACCCGTATGTTTGAATAAATTAAGATATTATTTGAGGACCTGATCCAAAGCCCCCTGAGGTCAATGGGAATATTTTATTCTATGGGCTTAGGATCAGGTTCTAAAAGCTGTCTGTCTTTGGCTATCAGCTATCCATCTTGATTCCACCAAATTGAGATAAACAAATAGCTTTCTAGACAGAGTTAGGCTGGACTCGGAGCATCAATATCCTCAGCACCAGTCTGTTTGAATTTCTAGGAAGGAACAAAAAGCCCAATAATGTGGAGTCAGCCTTCTGGACTCCACTCTCTTCTCCTGCGCATCCCACCCTTCGCTTATGTCAGTTACAGAAAATAATTGAAAATGAAACAATACAGGGAATGAATCATTTCTATAAGATTCATTCTCAGCTTCTATGAGGAACATTTATTAGCTAGTTCAATGGAGGGCCAATGCTAAATCAATGCTTAAAGAATGACCAGTGAAACTATCAAGTCTAGTGCCATTGACATTGTTAAGAAATGTAAATTGATGCTACAGAATGTATCTGCATTTCATTTTGATCTGTGTGTTTATCACTCAAAGAATTACGGCCATTGAAATGTCTATATAACAGGCCAGGGCTTTTATGTAATTGAAAAGCCTCACGGAATTTCCAGAATCAAACCCTCTTCTGAGATCATACACATTTACTAGTCCCCTTCTTCAAGTGCAATAACTTCACTAACATTAGCTTCAAAATGTTCCAGCTGAGGCCCTGATCCTGCAACTGCTTTGTTTGTGTGGAATCCTCCAACAAATGTGGAACCCCACTGAGGTCAACTGAGAGCAATCAGAGCCCAAATTAATATTCTGAACATACAATTTCTATTTTAGCTAAAATCCTATCACTGTCTCCTTCCATCATGCCATGATGTCAAAGGGGAGTAGACTTCTCTGTTGGATCTGCAGAAGATCACAATCTTTGTTAGGGAAACAAAGATTTGGTAAAAATTTAAATGGAATCTATCAAAGGCATTTCTAATGCACATATCACTGTAACATCTAAACATTGTTAAAAGCAGCATAAAATATGGATATATTGATAAGGATTACTTCAACATTAGACCAGCTTACTAGCCATATGGTCTCTCTTTGGGAGATTATATCATGTGCTTGCAGGGAAATGGCCCATATGCTCTTGTGGGTCTTTTCCATCACTCACTTTAATGATTCTGTATAAATGCTTGCTAGGACATTAACCTATAGGAGCTCATCCAATCCTCTCCCTCAAAAGCCCAACACACTTACATTAATAGTAGAGCAATCTACAAACTATTTGGAGTGTCTTGCTGTACATGAAAATAGTAACTGAAGGCCTAGTTCTGAAGTTCATACTCAGGTAAAATGCCCACTGATGTCAGTTGGGAGCCTGAGGAAGGACTCAATGGCTTTGAGAAGGAAAAAGTTACAGCAAAACGGGAAGACACTTCAGCTTACTTTTGAGAAATGCAGAGGCTTGACTTGTACATGCTCATTAGGCGTGTAAATCAGGGGTTGTTCCCCACATGCTGATGCAGGAGCTCCATCTGGATTGTAAGAACCCATTAGGCATTGTGCATGTTCACTAAGACCTTTGAGTCATGCACAGAGTATTTAACAAAGCTGAGTCCTGGAGGAAAGGGAAGAATGGAATCCTAAGCTCGGTCCCTGATCTCGGTGTGGTGATTCTGTCAACAGCATAGCCTATGTCAATTGACATTTTCATCATACACAATCATACAAAGGGAAGGCCATTTGTATAATGACTGACTATGGTATAATCAAAGACATTCAGTTCCTCCTCCTGCCCATGAACAGTTTCAATGATGAAATCATTAATGCTGAGAGGCCCAAACCAGATCACGCTGAAACTTGTAGCATGTCAAATGAAAGACATGCAAGACCCAGGACTGTGAATGCTCCAGGCTCCTTGCAACCTCTCCCCAGAACCCAGCTCTATGTTTTTTCCACTGACACCACTATATGGATGATGCAGCCTCTGCTACTGATAACAACGCAGCACCTGCATCCAACAGCAAAAGTCATCGTCAAAGAGATGTTTTTCTTCCACTATATCATTTTCTTTATCTATAGAAGAGGCTTGTTTCCTTATTATCCTTTAGTAGGGAACTAAAGAGGAACAAGGCTGTAAGCATCAGCTGATGACATCAAAATTAATGACATCCATATATCATAATACATCGAGAGTTTAATAACCTCTCTTGTAAAAGAAAATCCTCTTTATTAACCAGCTGCCTGTCCCAACTCTTTTCTCTCTGAACATTAGCTCAGTAACAAATTCCCTGTGTCTGGGCATGGCCTTCTCTGAGCAGTCACTTTTTATTCATCTCGATGGAGAATTATTTGCTTGGAAACGAAAGAAGATTCCAGACTTTCCCAGTACTCTGTTGCGCCCAATGCTGCAGCGTGCTGAGCATCTTTGCAGGATGCTGTGCACCCTTAGCTCTTATTGAAGTCCATTTTTGTTTTAATCCTCTCCCCACATGAAACCTGACATGCATTTTAGTACTTTTACTATTGCTTCCTTCCCCTTCTTTGTTCCCTGTCATCCTCTAGCTTTCTTTACCTTTCAGAGGGGAAACGCTCTAGATCTACTTGTAACTGATAATAGGGAGGAACTCCCTAAGAATTTGAGTGTAACAGGGAAGCTTTGAAGCAGTGGCCATGAGGTACAATACAATATAAATGCAGCATAGCAAGGAATGGCTTAACAGGAGGCAGCATGGTGAAAAATAGGTTTGTGTCCTCCCCAGTGGATGGACTTTTCATCCCTCGGGGTCTGCAGCCTGGAATCCACCATCAAGGCCAGCCAGAATTTAGGCACAACAGACTAATTTTCAAAAGGGGATAGAAAAGTGATGACTTCCAGGACTGCCCTATAAGCCTGACTTCTGTTTCTAGAAAAACAACAGGATAATTAGTCTAAGAAAAACAACCCATTCTACGTCTGAAGAATAATGGAACCGTAAGCAGCGCTGGGTTTCTGCAGTGTAAATCTTGCCAGATGGAATTGATCACTGTCTTTGATGGAGCAATTAAATTAATGGCCGAAATGAAAGCAGCAGAGGTAATAGGTCCAACTGAGACTGGCACTTGTGTTGCAAGAAGCAGGAGGAGCACTCAAAGGCAGGATCCCAGTCCCTATACTCTGAGGGTAGAGATTTCTCCTGCCTTGACCCACCTCTCCACTGCAGGGAATTGGAGGGAACAGGCTGCACCATCCTAAAGGACAGTGTAGCATGTATATGAGCCCCTGTGCACCGAGACGCTTGTGCCTGACATGTGGCTGTCTGCCTGAATATAGCTCTGCCCCAGCCCCAGCATGTTTCAGTGCCTAACTGGCACAATATGGCTCGATGTGTTTTGACTTCAGTGATGCCTTTGTTACACTATCTCCCAAAACCTCACTCTCAAAACTAGTCCCAATTGGAGTACAGTCACACGGCTTAGACACCAAAGGCTGAGTGACTGAGACACCAAAGGCAAATTGTGGGGAGGGGCTTAGTGGGTAATACAGGGAACAGGGCAGATCCTGGTCCCATACAAACACAGAACAAAAGAACAGTATCTGCCCCAAAGAGCTGACAATTATTTCCTATTTGCGGTTCTGTTTTAGAGCAAACTCCCGTGACAGTGTTTGAAGCACACTCATGACTGGCAGCTCTTATTTTCATAGACACATGATGGAAAAAGCCCTACTAGCCCATCTTCTGTTATAGTGGGATTGTTCCCTGAAGTCCATGGTCCATTACACTACTGCATGTCCCAAATGATGGGGCTTCCATCACTTTGCTTGGGAGACCATTTCTCAGTCTAACAGATGGCCCTGCTAGAAACTCTCTCCCAATATGCAGCCTTAATTTTGAGTCTGATTAATTTAATAACCCTGAAGAAAAAATCCTACATCCTAAATGGATGGTCTGGCTTCTATAACAGAAAGAGAATGAAAGTGCTATATTGAGAATAATGGATCTGTGATGGGGCAGGCAACCCCCACGCTGGCACTGAGAACACTAAGGAGAGCCCGTGGACTCAGTCAACTCCAGTCTGCTGCACCTGCAACAAACGTCAGGTGTGGAGGGATGTTAAAAGGAGGAGACCCAGTCCAGTTCAGGGGTGACCAGGAGGGAGAGCAGAGCTCTGCTTCATTCCTGTGAGGGAAACCTGGTTCAAGCCATGAGCCTGAGCCAACTTACTACCTGAATGAGCCTCCCAGGAGATGTATAGGCCAAGGAAGATTGACTAAAAGGATGAGCTGCACAGAGAGAAGCCCTGAACAGAAGGGCAGGGTCCTCATGACAAATCCTCAGCCAACCCTGATTTAAAGTTCACTGTTATCCTTTTATTTTGGACTTTACTATCCTGAAAGGAGTAGGATTCAAGTGTGTGCCACAACTGGGGCAGCACCCAACAATGGGGACCTGCAGCTGGATGCACAAGGGGGGGCTGCCTAGACAACACAGTTACAGGACCCAATCCTACCACCCTTATTTTATTGTAGCCACAGATACACACATACAGATGATAGTCCTGCTCCAAATAAACTTACAATGTAAAGAATAGGTTTATTATTGTCTTCCATGCAACCAATTTCATGAGTCATAGGACTAAGAATTGCACAATCAGACCCTTCCTCTGTTCTCAGCTATCTAATCATCAGGCTTTGAAAGTTTTATGTATCATTGCACTGCAATTACCCTGAACCGTTTGCACATTGGAGAAGATTGGATACATGTGTGTCCAATTAGCGTTTCTATCCATAGCATCTCTCTCTTCTGTTTAGCATCTGAATAGATATGTTGCTGCTGCACCCCCCTCCCCTCCAGGCATGAAGGCCAAGCTGATGAAGAAAATATAAAGATTTTGGAAACTCCTATAAAATCACAACTGGAAACACTCAGCTACCCCAGGGACATTTCAGTTATGCAGAATTCCAACTATATTCTGCAGACACGATAAGGGCGGGCAGCCTGGCCCAATATATCTATATGCAGAAGCACACATCAACGAAATATAGGATTGCCTAGAGGTTACAGAATGAGATTGGGAGGCCAGACTCTTATGTTCTGTTTCTGGCAGCCCCTGACTTCGGCTGGGTCTACACCGATGGCGGCAAATTTGCTGCCATCAGATCGATTGCTCTGGATCAACTAAGCGGTCTGTGTAGACCCGCTCAGTCGATCCACCAAGCAATGCAGGAAAACCACCCCGGTAAGTGGCGCAGCGCAGTGTGGACGTCACGCAGAAGACACACTGCAAAGTCGACGGGAGATACGCAAGTAATTTACGTCACTTCCATATCTCCCGTCGACTGTCGCCGAATCGCAAAGGTAAGTGTAGACCAGGCCTTACTAAGTAGCTTTGGGCAACTCATTGTCTCCATTTGACTATACATAAAATGGGTATAACAAGCAGCTATTGATTTATATTGAGGGGCATATCTGGATCTATTCATGAGATATTGACTGAGAAAAATATGAACACAGAGTGATTCCTGCTGGATTCAGTGGAGCTCCTGAAACTAGCATAATGTTGTCTTTTCACTAGTCTCACGAACATGGGGGATTTGAGAAGGGGATGGCAATAGTGATTTTTCCAGGAGCTCCTTCCTCTGCCTCCTCTTCTTCCAGACTGTGAAAAGGTTAGAAGCTCTTGTAGAGATAAGAACTGAAGAAAGACACGCACTTCATCCTGTAATACTGATACCTTTTAAATTCCAACCAGAGCAGTCTCCTCCTCTTCCCCGCTGGAGAGAATTTGATAGTCACTCAGTGTCATTTAGCTCTCTCCATGAATACTGTGCATACACACATAAGTGGAACCAGATACAGAGAGGAAAAGTATGACATTTGCTCAGCCCTGCTTCTCTGTGCCCTTCATTTCTGTCTCTAGCATACGTATTTTGAAGGACATCACCAATAATCATAATCCTGTTATCTTTTAATGCCTTCCTTATCTCATCATCAAATTTCATTCCACTATCTGTCCTGCACTGAAGGTGCACAGTGCACTAACATTATAACATTGTTATTTCAACCCAAATTGATTCATTATGGCTCTCTTGCGCTGACAAATGCAATTCCTTCCACTATACATTTTCACTGATATACAAAACCATACCTCCGGCTTCCTTTCTCCTCTGTTACTCCAGGATATCAGGTGGCATTGAAATCTGAATTCTCTCAGGTCTTTCAAACTACTGTGACTCTTGCTTTCTGCACAACATTGTCTCACTTTTTAGCTTATATTTCAAAGTTTCAAGTATTTGACTTGGAATATGTAATCCAGCCAGAATCTAGAAAACAGAAAACATTGGATCAGGTGCTGGCCTACTCAGGGGACATGTTATGTGATATGGAACCTTTCATCAAGATGGCCACAATCCTGGAAAGCATTCCTATTCAGGAGAGGACTTACACATGTTAAACTTTAAGTTAAATGTGCGTAAGTCCCATTGAAATCAAAATTTTCAGATGATAGAAAATAATTTAGGTCAGCGAAGACTGTGAGGCACGTCAGAGGGACTTAATGAAGTTGGTGAACAAGCAGCAAAATAGCAGATAAAATTCAATGCACAGGACGATGCACATCTAAAGGATTAATCTGACTCACTCCTTCACATTAGTAGGATCTATACTAACTATAACAGAGCAGGACAAAGACACATGGATCACTGTAGACAGCTTAATGAAGAGCTCTACTCAGTGTGCAGCAGTGTTCAAAGACAACCAAGATATTAGGTTTTGTAAAGAACAGTATCGAAAACACTGAAAATATTATTCAAATCAATGGTTTGCCCGCATCTGGAATAATATATTTTGTTCCGGTCACCATATTTCCAAAGGATGTAGCAGAAATAAAGAGGGTTCAGAGACAGATAAAAATTATGAGAAGCTTGGAAAGATTTGTATGTGAGAAAAGATTGAAAGAGTCAGACTTTAGAGAGACAAGAGGAGACATGATAAATGTATACAAAATAATGAATAGTTCAGAGAAGAAAAACTGGGTGCTTGTACTTACTCTTTCTCATAAAAAAAACCAGGGGACATCCAACAATGAGATTGAAAGTTAGCACATTTAAACTGGTAAAATATCTCTCCTCTCTCTCTCTCTCTCTCACACACACACACACACACTCTCGCGCACGCGCACACACACACACACACTCACATGCGTGCGCACACACATACACACACAGAGGCATAATTAATCTGTGGAATGCATTGCTACTAGATATTATTATGGCAAAGAACTTAATAGGATTCACAATGGATTATAAATTTATATGGACATATATGATTTTAAAACATATATAAATCTGCATGTATTGGGGAATAACCCAACCTCTAAATGTCAGAGGGTTAGGAAAATACTTCCCCCATGGGCAAATTTTTCTATAAAATTGTCCAGTACAGGATTTCTTGCATCTGCTGCCAAAGTACCTGGTACTGGCCAGTATCAAGAGGCAAGATACTAGACTAGGTCGATCACAGGTCTAATCAGGTACAGCATTCCTATGTAACTCTCTGTGCTACTGCATCTCTGCTGAAAGAACAATTTTCTTCTTTTCATTTAGTCTCATACAGACCACAGTTACATCATACAGGTCAGAAAAATGTTTAAGTAATGACCTGGAAGAAGACTTCTGTGGTGAGAAAGGTCAGGAGATGGTGTTATGATGCCACCCAGTGGTAGTGTGTCATAAATGCTTTTAACATGCATAATAATGACAGGATGAGCCAGTCAACAGGAAGTAGGTGTATGATCCTGGTTAGGGTAGAACCATGTAGGATGTAGCCCTGGAGTTCCAAGAGGTGTCAGTGAAGTCAGGTGACAACAGCATTATACACCTGCTGACACAGAGGAAAGTCTGACTATCAAGCAGCAGAAGAACATACAGTAGCAAATGACTAAATAAAAGAAATAAGAAGAGGCACAGCAGGGTGGGAAGCTCTGCAACAGAGGATCATCTGCTTTCCTCAGCACAGGCCCAGAGGTTGACCTCAGGTATATTGGTGTATATATGAATTAATTCCAATAGAGTTACTCCAGAAAGACACCAGTATACCAGAAATCACGCTCCTAACTCACTTAGGTGTTTTTGAACGTTTTACCCTTGGTTTACTCTACCCCCACCTCCCCGATTTCTTTTTTAAGGATATCTTTTGGCCAATATGCAGCAGATATTTCAGACAGTCACATACTCCCTGAATGGTTAAGATTACACTGACTAGAGGAAAATTCTGATAGAAAAGGGAATTAATGTTCATATTGTAGCTCAGCACAAAAATCCTCAAAGCATGATAGATCAGTCAAATGTTTTAATTGTAGGGGACTTAGATACAGAAGCCATGTAAATGACAGAGCCCTTCTATTGACTGTCAGAACAGTTATACAAGTATGATTGTCGTCATGCTCCAGTACCTAACCAAGAGTGGAATTAAAAAAGAAATGACAAAGCTGATTTTCAGGAGGGCTATGAGAGAGAAATACAGAGCTGCATTCATGCATTTTATGAGAAAAATTGCATAGCTGGTTTAAAAAATGTCTTTTTTGTGTCCTTGGTACTGACGCTGTGCTTCTTGGGGCTACAGATGACAGTATTCTTCTATCCAACGTTATCATCCCAAGACGTGAAAAAAGCAAGACCTCCTTGAAGAACAAAGACACAATTTAAAGTTGGTCTTGGGAAAAAGTGAATCACTTATACAGATGTTGTACAAAAGACAAACACTTCAAGTTTCATAAGAACATGACAATCCATAAAATATTGGTTGAGGGTTAAAGCACCAAACCCAGCAACCTTTTACTGTTAGACTTAAATGGCAAGCCCAGTATGTGGTTGTCTTCAATACCCTGAACTTGATCTTGACTTCAAATTTTAATCAGATTATTTTCAGGCATGGTCCCCAGCTGTGTAACACAATGGTGGAGGCTTCTTGCTATTTTAAGGCCAGTGCTTTCTTTCAATAAATAACCTGTGGGAAAGTCACCATATCTTATCTGTCTTTCTTTTTTGCTTTAAATTTTCATATATATAAAAACTACAGGGAAATACATATAATAATATTCTGTTTGTTTAAAAATACCCAGTTAATCACCCTTTTCCAGAATGCCATTGTTGGCCAACACTGAAGATAAAAACAGACATTTCAAAAGTCTTGTAGATCAGTGATGATTCTTCCCCCCATGGGCCAGAATGATTCCAGTCCTTGTTGCTGAGTTCTAAGAAGCCATAATAAGAGGACAAAAGGCCCCAAAGTGCCTGAGATTCAGAGAGGCAGGACTGATGGCAAGTCATTTCTGATAACAGTGGCTCACACCAACATCTTCAGATTCTTATGTGGAAGGTACTGCAAAGAAAAAAAGATTAAGTGGTATCAACACTTGTCATTATACAGGGGATTTTCTCAAAGAGTCCACTTTAATGGAGAAAAGTGGGAAGGGGTGGACTTGATCACTGGTCCATAATGCCCTTTATCCCAATATGGATGTTTCAGAAGGTCAAAAACACAAAAATACCTGTGGCCAACTGTACAGTGCTGTATGTGAAAGGGAAATCTTGACCCCGTGGCAATCAGTTTATACCTGAAGCATAAGGTTTGATTATCCTTTTCTTAGAATGCCTAACAACTAAAGTGCTTGGGTAACAAAATGATGGGATTAAGAAGTAAGTGTCTGCCATGTTGAAAGTTTCTACTGGTTTGAGAAATATTCCCTATGCTTAAAATAGGGTGTTTTACTGGAAGCCCTAATGACATCAACTGTTTTAGAAATGACCCTCATAGAAAGATAGTGAAAACTGGTGCTGGCCACAAAACTATTCAACCATATTTAAAATTCAGACACAGTATTTGACTTGCCGACCTTCTGCAGCAGGGAGTTCCTCTTTCCAGTTTCAATCAGTGTGTGACAGGAGGGTAATTCACAGCACAAAGCAACAGTTTATCTAGAGATGACCCTGGGGAATGAAGCTGGGATTCAGATATTGACTCTTCCAAAGCTTGAGTGTGTCTGGATCCGGCAGAGTTTGGTCTCTCAGAGACTTGCCCAAGTGGAAAGCTCAAGCCTTGAATCTTGAGAGATCAGTGGCAGAAGGTTTTGAGATCTGCTGCTTCAGTTTGGATCTAACTCATTGTTTATCAGAGTGGGGTTGTCAATATGCAAGCTGCATGCATTTAATTATAATGGCTATTTTACTTCTTCAGCAAAGCCCTTAAGCATATGCTGAAGTCCTATTTTGCTCATACAAGTGCTAAAGTGCATTGCTGAACTGGGCCTTGGTCATTAATGATCACCAGCATGGAGACCCAGAACACTGCAGCATGACACTATTCTTCCACCTACTGGAAGGAGGAGCTTCTAGGAAAAGCTATGTAGGATGTCACATTGCCTTTCCCCTTTCTGTAGCTCAGTCAAGAAACAATGGGCCAGATTCATTCCAGGTGCAATTTCACCAAGGCCTGATCTACACTTACTGGCAAATTCGGTGGCAGTTGATAGGAGTTATGAAAGCTACATAGAGTAGCTTGCATAACTTATGTCGACTTCCTGAAGTCTGTTGTGTACGCCACCTCCACTATGCTGTACCAACGGGAAATGCGTACCCGTCGATGCAGCATTACCCTTTTCTGGAAGTGGTTTTATTAAATTGACTTCCAGATCAACTGAGCAGGTCTTCACTTCCACTCAGTCAAACAAGATAAATCGATCTGATGGCAGCAAATTTGCTGCTGTCAGTGTAGACATGGCCTAAGTCACTGGAGATATGGCAGGGAAGACTGGTCTCCTCTCTGCTTAGTGTTATGAGTGTGTTTGGTCTGGTGGGGTTCTTCTGACAGTGCTGACTGCTGATAAACCATTATTTATTTGGAGCAATTTCAGGAGATTGCTATTGGTCAGAGCCATTAACTAGCATTCAGCACTGGGTGAGGCAGGTATTGTTGAATATAGCTAGACTACAGTACAGCATGTTAACTTGTCTGCCACTAAGCAATACACAACTCCACAAACCAAGAAGCTGCCAGAGTAATTGATGATTACACATACAGCCATTGAGCAATAGCCTGGTGCAGCAATGTGTCTAGATTTCTGATAACATGGCTAATAAATAGATTTGAGAGATGCTCTGTCCTGTTCAAAGCCCTGCCCTTCTTCAACAGGTGCAGAGGAACACAGACTATGTGGATGGGTGTAGAGGGAGGGGAAGGAAGGGACAAGATTTTGGATGGCACAGAGCAAAGCTCTGCAGGGTCTCCTTGTACACTACATTGCTCCAAGTTCCCTGCCAATCGTGCATGGGCTAGGGGAGGTGCAGGAACAGAGCTGGTGGATTCACCACTACTCTTGGAAGCTACTGCAGCCTCAGGACTGTAGTAATAACACCTACCTCTAAGATAGCACTTTTCATCAGCAGATCGCAAAGCACTTCGCAAAGGAGGTCAATATCATTACCCCCATTTTATAGATGGGGAAAATGAGGCATGGAGAAGTGAAGTGACATGCCTAAGGTCACCCAGCAGGCTAGTGGCACCCACGTCTCCAGCCTCTCAGTCCATTGCTTTTATCCACTGTCCAGTAATTGGCCATGAAATGGCCTTGGGAGAAATACTTTTCTCGTGGCTTCCACAGCGAAACCCAGCGACTCAAAATGTGTCAAATGTCAGTATTAGGGGCATTCTGAGGTGGGAAAAGTACTGCCCTTTGAAAAGTTTTTCATCATGTTATCGTGGGTGAGCTATTCTGGAAACCTGGCTTTACAGGGACACATTTATAGAGGATGGATGGAAAAAAAGCATCACACCACACAAGTTCAAACTCAAAACCGCAATGTACCATTTAGAAAATATAACATGCATTTTCCAATAGTAGTGTCATGTTTTCCTTTCCCCTTGCAATAAAGTTAAGTAAACAAAAGATGGTAATTCATCCTTAAAGACACAATCAAAGCAGTTTTCATGGTTACTGAAAGCTGGAGTGTCATGTCTGAATTTTAACATAGCAGTAGCGATTTAGTCCAATATTGTCACAACTATGGTTTCTAGAGCTCCTTTCCATTGTATTGCAGTTGACCTCCAGGAGTTCTTCAAAACCTGCTAACCCAAGGCTCAGTGTACTGAGCCGTTCATTAGAAATTTTAATTAAAGGGACTTGTTCTGGTTCTGGCTGTAAACCAGACTACAGTGCTATGCACATGAATGGACGACAAAGTCAGCCAGGTTAGAATGCTTCCCTGAAGCTGGGAAGATTTCATTAGTCTTTCAGCAAGGTACACTGTGATGTCTAACACTCTCTTGTGTGTGTGCAAGGCCAAATTCTGCTCTCAGATACACTCATGTAAACCTAGAAAAACTCTGCTGGTTTCAGTGGTGTTGGTCTGGATTTATACCAGTGGAACATAGAAGAATTTATTCCAGAGTACAGTACATACAATAGAGTAGCTGATTCACTCATAATGGTGCCATAGGAGGGGGGAAAGATTACAATTTCACAGAGGAGAGACAAATCCAAACCAAGACCTATGAAATTCAAGGGTATCTTACATTCAAGCTCTGATTCAAATCAGAAATTTGCAAACGCCTTCAATCTTTGTGCTGGACTGAACCAAGACTGCAGTTGAATGTTGCAGCCTGAGTCCCTCTCAAACAGAGAGATAAGAAGAACTGCAAACTCATTCTGGAGTTCATACATCATCTGCAGAATATAAGCCAGTTACTAAGACCTGAGGCTAGTGCAGCCTTAGCATCATCTTCAAGTTCTGAAATGACATCAAATGGATTGGAGACAGGACATACCTCAGGATGGCTGCTCAGCCCAAACTGAAAGACTATCAAAATATCCAAAAATAGATCTTCAACCATCCAAGGAAAACTGACAATCTGTCAGGGATTCTTCTATGCTAAGAAGAATGGAAAGAACATTCTTCAAATACTGGCAGACAAAAGGACAGTGAGTGGTCTTTCCAGAGCCAATATAAGAGATGTGACTGCAAGATTGGATGGGCTTCTGAAACTAATGGGCAAGATTCCACTGGTGAGGGTGCTTATCAGCACTAATGACACTGCTTCACATAATACCTCACAGATAACAGATTATTTCAGAGAACTCCGAAGGGTGCTCAAGGACAAAAATGTCTAAGTGGTGATCTTGGAGATACTTTGGTGACCCAGGAACCCCTTGATGCCACTGACAAAGGGCATAATTGGATGTATAGGGGTTTAGAAGGATGCCTTGCATCTGATGTCTACATAATAGTGTGCCAAAGGGTAGTATGTGAGGTCTCTACCGACAGCCAGTAATGCGATGGTCATCATGATCACTGTGAAATGCATGTAAGGTTATTATTTTAAAAGTTATCTATACTGAAAACTGTTTTTAAGATAGGTAAATTAAGATAGGTCACCACAAGGGGATAATTAGGTTCTGGTCAGGCAGGGGGTAGCAAACAATTATTTCCCTGGCTATCATCATGTATTGTTTACAATGGAAGTCTATCTGCATGTGAAGCCATCAGCTAATCAAGATTGCGAAGACGACAAGAGATCAAAATATCTACAGGAAAGAACAAACAGCAGGAGGGTGCCCTGTTTATGACTTACATCAAATAATTAGTATGGTATTAGAATGCAAGGGGACGGACAGTATCCTTCACCTAGGAAGTATATTTGTTTCATGAAAAAGGGATCATGGCCAGCCAGGTTGTCAAGGGCTGTGAAAGACTTTGGGATAAGCTGAACTTTATTGGACAAGAGGGTATCTTGTTAATTGAGTCTAGGCTCTAGAATGAGTTTTATGATTTTCATTTTATATGTAACCATTCATTTTCAATACTTCTGCCTACTTGCTATTACTAGAATCTCTCCTCTTTGTTAAATAAACTTATCTTGTTTTTACTATAAACAAATCTCAGTCCAGTGTATCAGGCATGATACATTTTGAGCTTCAGGACTAGCCAGCCTGGTCTCCATGCAGATTAATGAGTTCAGCTGGGTTGCAGTAAGACTGTCTGATTGGCTGGCCTGCCTGACTGGCTGAAGGGAGCCAGCAGGCCTACTTTTAAGCTCAGCAACAGCAGTATGTTGCTGGTTTCTCATCATGTATGCCTGCAGCAGTAGTTCTTCCTTTGTCTGCTTTTTTCCCAGCCTTGCTTTAGCCTTATTCCTCTCCTGCTCCAGCCCTGCTTGCACATGACTGTCACTGACCCTGATCATGACTCTGGCTTTGACTCTTGACTCCAGTTCCACCCCTATCCTGACTCCTGCTCTAGTCTTTACGCCTGACTGCCCACACCTTGGTTGTAACACCGTGTGCTAAACAGAGCGGTAATGTCTGATGTAACTGGTGAGCTGAGGCATATTGTTCCTTTGTGAGCAGAGGATCTGGGACTTCTATGTGTGTGCAGAGGATCAGGGCAGGACCATTGCAGGGAGAAACTCAGAGCGCTCAGGAGTTGGAGTGTGTGTAATGCTAACCTGTAAAGGGAGAGCAGAGCCTGTATGGGCTGAGAGGGGCGGGCCTGTGTGGGAAGTGGCTTGTGGAGCCAGGGAGCTGACCTCCAGCAAGGCACAGACAAGTCTCCCTCACGCTACAGAGGGATGGTAGTGAGGTATCTCACAATCCCTGCCACCCCAAGGAAGCATCACTCCTTCTTGTCTCAACAGCAAAGGATAACAGAAGACAGAAGATTCTGAAAGGAAATTGCTGGCTAGGTAAGTGATATAAGGGAGAAAGTTTTGATTTGGTGGAACATTAGTCCACCTTCTATGGGGAGAGGGGGTTGTATAGTTTGGATGGCCTCCAATCAGAAGAGGAACCAACCTTCTAGAGGACAGGCTGAATAGAAGGCTGTCTTAGAGTCGAAGTGAAAGCAAAAGTAAAAATTAAAAACAATATAACAAATGGGAAAAAAGGAAGTTTATACCAATGAACATGAATTATAAGCTAGAAACTTTAGAAAACCAATAAAGGACACAGGGAAAAATCTACTGCCAACAGAGTTAAGGACATTCAGAAGGACATTTTCAGTATATCAGGAAAAAAAGAACCCTAACAATGGCATTGGTCCATTACTAGTTGGAACTAGTTGAACTGATCATTCTAATGCAGAAAAGGCAGAAATCTTCACTAAATATTTCTATTCTGTATTTGGAAAAAGGCAGATTATATATTTATATCAATTGATGATTAAATATTTTCCATTCCAACAGTAACTAAGGAAATGTGAGACAGTAACTACTAAAGTTAGACATTTTCAAATCAATGGGTCCAGTTAACTTGCATCCAAGAGTTTTCAAAAAAGCTAGCTGAGGAGCAATCTGGACCACTAATGTTGATTTTTAATAACTCTTAACATTGAGAAAGTTCCAGAGGACTGGAAGAAAGCTAACGTTGTGCCAAATATCTTTAAAAGGTAACCAAGGTGACTTGAATTACTATAAATCTCTGGGACTGCATCGATTCCAGGCAAAAGAATTGAATGGCTGAGATGGGTCTGTTAATAAAGAATGAAAGGGTAATAGAATTAATGCCAATCAATATGGGTTTATAGAAAACAGATCATGTCAAACTAGCTTGATATCATATTTGATAAGATTATAAACTTGGCTGACACAGGTAATAGTGTTGACAAAAATTGGTCCAATAAATAATACTTCATCCACTTTGTCTGTCTACATGCTTCTGGTAAGGCATTTGACTTGATGCCACTAAAGCTAGACAAGTTCAGACTTGAAGTAAAGAGCAGATTTTAACAATGAGGGTAATGAACCACAGGGGCAATTTACCAAGTACTATGGTGGATTCCAGAATTTTTAAAATCAAGATTGGATGTTTTCTAAAAGATATGCTCTAGCTCAACAACAGGTATTGGACCTGAAGCAGGAATTAATCTAAGAAGGCCCTATGGGTGTTATGCAGGTGGTCTGACTAGATGATCACAATGGTCTCTTCTGGCCTTAAAAATCTAAACCTATTAAATGTGATTAGTGACATGGTGTATCACATTCTAGACTGTTAGCCTGGAACCTCTAAGGTACAGATCACATTTGTCAAGGAGCTGCCTAATTACTGGGTTTTGAAAAGAGGGGAATTAATAAAACTTGAGAGCTAGTATGTCTGGTAACTCCTTGACTCCAACTACCCTTCGCACACTAACATCCAAGTGCCCAGAACCTGCAGCTTCCATGAACAAAGAAAATCCCTCTATTGCTTGTGAAAGCATTTCTGTTAGGGCTGGTCAAAATTTTCCCATCACAACTGGAAAACTGGGTTTTTGAGTAAACTAAGTTTTGCACAGAAAGCATCTGGTTTCTAGGGAAAAGTCTCAACTTGTCAAAAAACCAAAAACCTGAAAACCAAAAGTTTTTTATTTTGGAGTTTTAGGTCTTTTGATGACAAATGATCTTCTCCCATTTTCCACACTTTTCTGCTTTAGCTTCCCTGATCCTCAAATTCCCTGGCTAGCTCTAGTTTTAGATTTTAAGATTTTAAAATCTGAAAAATATGTATTTTGGAACAGATCCTGTCAGAAGCTGTGAAGTGGCTTCAGTGGAAGCTGAGAGCACTCAGTCCCACACAGGATTGGGCCCAAGACGCAGACTGTTCTGCTTCCATCCAATGGATGGAGGCAGATGATGAAGGTTCAGCGATGGTACATCTCCAGCCAGGATATATACTTTTTAACCTCTCTGTTGTTTCCCTGTCTGGTTTTGGCAGCTCTGGCATGTTGCTAATACCATGTTTTTCTCAAGCCCCGTTTCAAATTGCTACCACTGTGTATCATCCTCCGGCCTTAAAATAAGCTTAAGCTTCCACGATGATTTATAAAACAATTTCCTGTGGAAACGTAACCAGTCTTGTAGAACAGAACACTTATCCAGTGCCAGTTCAGAGTGCTAATGCTTCCATTAAGCTACAAGCAGGCTCTTAATGATAACATTTTTGAGTGAAATAAACCCAGTGGGATCAAATTTCTGAACCAGCAACTGTCACTATCATTTACAACTTATTCAGCTTCTGGGATAATAGCCAAGAATGCATATTTCCTCTGTCCTGGGCAGTGATTATAGTTGAGTTTTCTCAAAGTATTTTTAAAAAAATCATTTCCTCAACACAGGAGTGCAAATCAGACAATACACTTTACTGCATCTTCATTTCCTTGGCAGCAGTACAAAGCTTGGCAGACTGTCTCTAGGAGATTAAACCCACACAGTGTCATTAAATGAAGGTTTGCAAAAGGAGCAATGAGAGAGAAAAAAGTCATAATGCTATGAGTGAACTTCAGCCGGCATCAGGCCAAATGCTGAGCTCTTGGGCCAAACATAATGATTGTGGTACTATATGTGCAAGGGCATCGTTGTGTGGCATGGCTTAAAAAATCATCCTGTATGTGCAAGAGCAAATATTTAAAATCAGTCACCTGTATTCATCATTCTTCCAACAGGCAACGTGGGGACGATGTACCCACCACTTGTGTAATTATACAATTAGCTTCATTTTAATGATAATGATGCTTTGTACTTTGAGAACTTCCTGTGAAAGGTGCTACATTTTTCACAGATTGGGTCCTCGAACAAGAAAGGGAGACAAATTATGAGACTTACCACAGTCCACACAATGAACCAGTGGGAGAGTCAGGAACAGAACCCAGGAGTCTGGAGTTTCTGACTCTAATCACCTGAAGGATTTGCTTTCTTGGGGGTGAGAGATAAGAGAGCCTTTTGTCACTGACATTATATAAGTAAATGAAACCAATATAGCCATCTTGTTTTAAAAGGATCAGATGTTGGGTGCGAAACTTGACATACCTTGGGCTAGATATTCAGAGATGCTGAATGCCCCTGGATTTAGTCTCATAGACTCATAGGTCAGAAGGGACCAATATGATCATCT
>ML675621.1:5822547-5961270 GCA_007922155.1 Mesoclemmys tuberculata
TCCAATTTGTACCCATTCGTCCTCGTGCCTATAATAGTACTAAACTCGAAGTCAGTGGAAGCTGCAGGTACTTAGTTAGCACTGCTGAACATCAGGAACAAGGGCCACAATTTTCAGAAGTGGCCACGGATTTTGCATGCCTCAGTTACGGGGTTCCGTTGGGCCAAATTTTCAGAGGTGTTGACCACCCAAAATTACAGCTCAAGTCAATGGGTGCTCAGGCACCTCTAAAAACAAGACATAACATGTCTCAAATTGGATATCAATAAATGGAGGCACACAAAATCAATCGTTTCTTTGAAACTGTGGCTGTATCTGTACATGGTTCGGTAGGTATTTCCTCCAGGGATCTGGAAACCTTCACAAGAGCATTTTTATAGAGAAAAACTGTTTTACTACCACACTAGAAGATTATGAAGATAGTTACCACTTACGGTACCATTACTGCCTGTGGCACTGGATAGACAAGAGAACCAGAGGCCATAAATGGAGCTTGAGATAAATTCTGGCCAGACACAGGAAATGTTGGTCCATTCAGTGAGCAGTAAATGTTTGGAATGGCCAATCAAGATTGTTACACTACAAATAATTGAGATAATGAATAAACAAATTTATTTAATCTCAGGGAAAACTGAGGTAATGCTTCTTAGAGAAAATTGCTGTCTCTCCTATATGTTAGCCCCCACGGGGGAAATGCCGCACGTTCAGAGGTATATTATACTAAAATGATTACTAAGAGTGTTTTTTACATGGAGTTAGGGTTTGGACTGTAACTTGATAATCAACCCTGATTAACAGGTTGGCACATAGTTGAGCTGCCTATCACAGGATGACTGGTCCCTTTAAGAGGGAGCAGGGACAATGCACTTGTGACTGTTCATCTGACCCCAATTAGGTTTAAAACAGTGCATTTGGGTGGAGAGAAGAGGGAGACTTGGTGAGTTAGAGCCAGGGATCTGCAAGAATCAGGTGCTACAGGCAGGCTGCCAGAGTCCTCTGGAGGGGAGGCAAGACTCCAGGTGTGGCAGTGGGTTCTCTGTGAGCTGAGGAGAATGTCAGCTGGTTACATATGGTGAAGACTGGGCAGGCAATTGGCCCCTAGAACTGAAGGGAGACTGAAGCCTCTGCACACTGACTGATACTCCACCCAGTCTGAATGACAAGGCAAGGTATATCTGTTGGTAAGAGCGCAGCGACAGCAGAATCAGTAACAGCCCAAGCCCAGGCTCCTGCAGTTAATGGAGAGCCAGCAGAAGCAGCAGGAGGCACACTTTGCCATTCAACAGCAGTGGCAAGAGGCTCATTTCCAGCAACAAGAATAGTTGCAGAAGTGGCTGGGCCAAGGGATTCTGGGAATATTGTTGGTTTTAGGGAGGGTAGCTTGGGCTGGCTGGTCCCTGGACTGGAGAAGCTGGGGTCAGAGGAAGATGCACAGGCCACTCTATGTACCTTTGAGTTAGTGCCCAGTGCAGCGGACTGGGAAGAATTGTCTGGGGCATCCTACACAGCACATTTGATAGATGAGGGACTGGCAGCCTACTGAGCATTGAGCGATAAGCAGGTGCACTCCTATCCTGTGGTGAAGGCTACCATCTTAGATAGAATGGGACTGATTCTGGAGGTGTATCAGTACTATTTTTGGGCTGAGTCATTCCCATAGGGGACATGATAATGGGTACTGGTGCAGTGATTACAGGACCTGGCTGCCCAGTGGTTATGCCCAGAGACTAGTTCCATAGAGAAAGTAATGAACAGTGACCCTGGAGCTGTTCTTGAAGGCCCTTCCTGTGGTACCCCAGAGCTAGATAAGGTGGTTCCAAACTGGCTCAGTGGGTGAGATAGTCAAGAGGGCAGAAGCTTACTTTGAGGCCAGAGAAGGTGAACAGTGACAAACTAGGGCAGATCACTCAGATCCAGGAAGCTGCAAGAAGCAGGTGCAACAGCAATTCCCTGGGTGATGCTGTCAGAGCCTCCGGGGAAACAAGGCAATGGAAACCTGCTGGGGAAAAAGGGCCTCCAAGAAGAAAGCCCTGGGAAGCAGCGCTCAGTGAGCAGAGCATGGAAGATTCCTGCAGGAAGCCCTGAAGCAGAAAGACTGAGGGAAGGGGGAGAATCCCCTGGGAGCGGTAGCCCAGAGTAAGTTGAGGAATGGATTTTGTTCATTTTGCCTATATTAGGAAAATAAAACTGCCAGGAAATAGATTGTGTGGCAGTGGGTCCTATGTGAGCTGGGAGAAAGCCAGCTTATTGCACTGTCCCACAAATAGGGCAGGGTCCCAGTTTCCCCCTCTGCACCCATTCAATTATGCTAATCAGTAAGTTGAAAGTGTGGAGACTTGGATCCTTACAATCTGGCGTTCATGACTGAGCCCTTGGGGACTGCAAACAATGGCACTAGAAACTTTGCAATCAGACCCCAGATGGAAAAATTGCAAGCGTCTGCATCACTGCTACCTAATAGCAGGCTCCAGCCCTGGTTCAGAAGGGACCATCAGAGAGAGCTGTTTAGACTCAGTGACCCATTCAGTCTTTGGCCTCCCTATTGTGATGGTAGTTGGTGTGGGGGCTCCCTACCCCAATCAGGATTGAATCTGAGTGCCTCACTTTAACAATACAACACTTGTATAGATTTTCAAAACCAAGGGTAAATACTGAGAACACAGAGTTCAGTATAAGACATAGGGCACAGAGGAGGAATAAGGTAATGAAAACGTCTAATAAATGCTTCTGTAGTATAAACAGATCAGGTACAGACCATGAGAACCAGTCAAGACAATACAAGAAGTAATAAAAGTAACAAGGGAATACAGAATGGTAATTTAGAGAAGGCAAACCACAAGAATGCCAGTTTCTCTCTCTTTAAGAGGCAAATGATACCTTCCACAAAATGTGCATTGAAAAATAATAAGGGCCATGCTGATCAGAGATGCACATGATGGAGTATTTTAGAATACCAGCCGTAGATCCACAAGCAGCCAAGGATTTTTTGAGACATTTTGTGCAGTGATACACTCAGGCTACAGTATATACAGTACAGAAAGTGTCAGACAGAAGTATTGCATCATGGTTTGGTGACAGCAGAGAAGGGGGAGCAACTAGCTATCTTGGGTATCATAAGACATTACACGGTGCACTAGCCCAGACGTGCCAAAGAAGCAGTCCAATAGAATGCTATTGTATTGTACACAGATGCCGCAGCATGTTTAAGCAGTTAAATAAATAGCTTCATTACCAAGGAAAACCTAGAACAGAACTTGATCTTTAGTCCTTAACGAAATGGAAGTTGCCAGTCAATCTACTATCCATTCTGTCTATCATTAATATACAAACTCCGAGCACCAGTCCCTATTCAATGTACATATTCTACATCGTATAGCCAGAAAGCTTCATGAGATTCAGCATGATTGGTCATTGCAATTCAGTGGGAACTCCAAGGTGAGATGGGAGGATGTGTGCGGTTTGGGACAGAGGTGCATTAGTGGGGGAGGGTAGGACTGGCTGTCCAGCATGTGCCTGCAGCATGCTTTAAGTATCCTTATTTCAGTGGGCAATTAAAAAAACGGTTACTTACCTTGTAACTGTTTTCCTTCGAGATGGGTTGCTCATGTCTATTCCCAATTTAGGTGTGCGTGCTCACCAGATGCACTGGTTCCGGAAACTATTTTCCCTTAGTGATACCTGTACCAGCTGGCTCTAGCGCTCCCTGCAGTGACGTGCATGTGCACCTGCATATAGGTGCTGTGGACACCCCCTCCCTCTCAGTTCCTTCTTGCTGGAAGTCTGACTGAGGGGAAAGAGGGCACGTGTGGAAGGGACATGAGCAACACAACTCGAAGAACAACAGTTACAAGGTAAGTAACCGTTCTTTCTTCTTCGAGTGCTTGCTCAGGTCCATTCCCAATTTAGTGACTCACCAGCAGTGTCTTCGGAGGTGGGCAGGAGTTCAGGGTCATGACCTCTGAAGCACCACTCTACCGAAGCTAGCATCATCCTGGGATTGGTGCGTAAGCGCATAGTGAGATGTGAAGGTATGTACTAATGACCAGGTAGCTGCCCTGCAGATGTTCAATATAGGGATGTGCAGTCCGCAGAAGATGCCTGCGCCTTCATTGAGTGGGCTGTCAAGGACACCAGAGTTGTGATTCCTACCTGCTCACAACAGGCCTGGATGCAGGCTGTGATCCATTTTGAAATATGCTGCAAGGAAACCAGTAAGCCTTTCATCCGGTTCGCAACCACCACAAAGTGCTGAGTAGAGCGACAGAAGGACTTAGTCCTATCAATATAAAATGCTAGGGCCCTCCTCAAGTCAAGAGTGTGCAAGCGTCTCTCCTCACTGGAGTTGTGTGGCTTGGGGCAGAAAACAGGCAGGAAGATCTCCTGATGCAGATGAAAATGGGAAATCACTTTAGGCCGGATGCGGTCGTAGCTGGATCTTGTCCTTGAAGAACACTGTGTATAGTGACTCTGACATTAAAACCCTGCTCTTTGACACTTGCCTGGCAGACGTGATAGCAACCAGGAAGGCGACCTTCCATGACAGGTATGTAAGGGAGCATGAGGCTTGGGGTCGAAGAGTAGTCCAGTAAGTCTGGAAAGGACCAAGTTTAAGTCCCACTGAGGAGGAGGCTCCCTTATCGGCGAGAAAAGCCTTTCCAGTCCTTTGAGGAGCCTAGTTGTCATTCCATGACAGAAGACTGTTGTACCTTCCACCAATAGCTGGAAAGCAGATATGGCTGCCACATGGACCTTTACTGATGAGAAGGACAATCCTACTTGTTTCAAATGGAGCAAATACTCCAGGATTGTAGGGATCAATGTTTCCGTCGGGGACATGCCGTGTTCGGTCGCTCAGCAGGTGAAGCGCTTCCACTTGGCCCACTAGACAGATCTGGTTGATGGCTTTCTGCTCTCCAGGAGCACCTGCTGAACCTGGGTTGAACAGGCCTGCTCCTCCTGGTTTAGCCACAGAGCATCCAAGCTGTCAGATGGAGGGAGGCCAGCTCTGGATGGAGCGGGCAACCTTGATCCTGGAACAGAACGTCCAGGCACAGGGGCATGGTTCAATGCCTGGGACTCGCCAGCTCCACCAGCATCCTGAACCAATACTGTCTGGACCACTCTGGTGCCACCAAGATACCTGTGCCATGTCCCTCTTCACCTTCAGGAGGACCTTGTGGATCAGAGATACCAGTGGGAAGGTGTACAGGAGCCCCTCTGACCAGGGGAGGATAAAAGTATTGGTGATGGAGCCTGCACTGAGGCTCTGGCGGGAGCAGAAGCAATAGCACTATCTGTTGGCCCTGGTGGCAAAGAGGGCCACTCAGGGATTGCCACACCTTCGGAAGATATGAGCCTCCACCTCTGGGTAGAGGGACCATTCATGGTGAGAACAGAAGGCCCTGCTGAGACGGTCCACTAAAGAGTTGTTAACCCCTGGGAGGTGAACCATTATTGCGTGGACATAGTGGTTGATGTAGAACTCCCAGAAGCGCAAGGCCTCTACACGCAGGGCAGGGGATCTGGCCCCCCTTGTCTGTTGATATAATATACGGAGGCCCCATTGTCCATGAGAATGTGCACCCCTCTGTTGGTAAGATGAGGTGGAAAAACTCCACAGACTAGTCGAATTGCCCTGAGCTCTTTGATATTGATATATAACTCCAGCGTCCATGGATTGATATGTAACCCCAGCTTCCATGGGGTAACCATGGTTACTGACAGCTGAGGTGTTTCATAGGGCATTCCTGGGAGGACGTGACCTGGAGTCAGCCACCAGATGAGGGAGGTAAGTATTTCTAGAGGGACCGTAAGTATCCTGTCCAAAAGGTGCCTGATCGGAGAATATACTGACACCAACCACATCTGGAGGGGTTTGAGGTGCAACCTGGCCTGGACAACCATGTAGATGCAGGCCGCCATATGGTCCAGGAGGTTAAGGCACACCCTCGCAGTTGTAAGGGGACGGGTTGAAATATGAGGAATGATTTCTATCATTGCCCAGAATCTTTCATCCAGAAAGAATGCACTGGCCTGGATGAATCCAGCATTGCCTCGATGAACTCTGTGCTTTACATGGGGACTAATACAGATTTCTGTTAGTTTATTAGGAGCTTGACAAATACCTCAAGTGATCGATATACTCACCTGGACCTGAGATCTTGACATGCCCCTGACGAGGCAATCATCCAGGTACGGGAATACCTACACTCTTCTCATTCTGAGGTAGGCTGCTACCACCAACATATACTAGGTGAAGACTCTTAGTGCAGTCAAGAGGCCAAAGGGGGGTTGGATCCAACGGAAGAACTGGTAGGTTGCTCTCGAGCGCACCTTCAAAAGGACTGCTTCCCACCCTGGTAATGATGGCTAGGGCCTGTTCGAGGGCTGGCCAGTGCCTCTTGTAAGATTTGTTCTTCTTCTTATAGCAGTTTCTGTGGAGGTGGTCCCCAGACCACTGTTCATGCTGGGGCTTAAAATGCTCCCTAGAAGAGAAAGGAGTATAGAGACCAAGGGACTGTAAGGTTGCCCTACAGTCTTTCATGCCATTTGATGCATTTGTGTGCTTGGCAATGAGGGACCATGCCATCGAAGGGGAGGTCCTGAATGAACTGCTGGACCTCAGATGGGAGACCCGAGGATTGGAGCCATGATGCTCACCTCATCAATATCACTGATGCCATGACACTGCCTGCAGAATCCGCTGTGTCAGAGGCCGCTTGCAGGGATGTCCTGCCACTGGTCTCCCATCTTCTAATATGGCCTCAAACTCCTGCTTGGAGGAGGGGGACAGCAAGTCTGTGAACTTGTCCAGCGACTGCCAGATATTGAAGTGGTATCTACCTAGCAGTGCCTGTTGGTTCGCCACTTGCAGCTACAGGCTGGCCATAAAATAAATTTTTGACCAAACAAATTGAGTGTCTTAGTGTCCTTTTATTTAGGGTTTGAGCTGACTTTCCCCTACCTGCCCCTTTCATCAGTGGCCATGACAAACAGTGCATGGTGGGTGTTAAGGTAATATTTTCTTTCTGCCTTCTTGGATGTGGAGAGGCTGGGGTTTGCCACAGGGCCTTGGCAAGTTTAATAACCCCCTCATGGACTGGAAGGGCCACTGTACCAGAAGCGGCCAAGGCCAATATCCTGAACAGCTCATCCATTGACTCATCCAGTTCCTCTATCTTGAGGTCCAAGTTAGAGGTGACCCTTTGCAATAAGTTCTGGTGCACCTTAAACACTTGTCCATTGGTCCCACAAATGAGGATCCCGTGATCGCTTCATCCGGTGACGACGAGGAAGAGGCCAGCACCTGATCTGGGGGAGGAGCCTCTGTCCCGGGAGGGGCAGTACCCACGAGTCCCGACTTGCGCAAACCATCATGGTCTGAGTCCAAGTCCAGGTGTGGTACTGTGGTCTGAGGGGTGGAAGACTGCAGTGCTGAGGTTCCTCTCATGGAACCGACCTGCAGGACACCAGAGAGAAATCCCCATCTGTAAGGCCATGGTCCAGGCCACTAACCTTGAGGCCACGCTGCCATTGGTGGTATTGTGGGGAAGCTGGGCGCTGTAGCTGGGGGTTGCCTAGTTTGGACAACATCGCTGCTGTCCGAAGATGATGCGCTGACGTCCAACAGCCATGGTAGTGCCATCTCCGAATAATTTGCGGTGCCATGTGAGCCGCATTGTCATTGCGCCAGCATCGGTGAGCAGCAAGCAGAGCCTGAGCATTGGGAGTGACGAGACTGGGTCTTGTCCTTAGGCTTCCTGTATGGAGTAGGCAAGTGGGGTTATGGTGCCTGGGAAACACTGTGAGTTTGGTGATCTGCATTGCTGTGCTCCATGGAGGTGCTCCACTCGGTGCTGGCCCTCTGGCAAACATCGGCAGGAGCCTGATCTGGTGGTGTCCTGACCTGGAGAGTGTAACCCGATCTTCGGGGACCACCTGTACACCAGTGAACAGTGCCTCAATGAAGGGGATTGGTGAGCAAACCTGATCCTTGCTGACCTGCCCCAAAAGACCAATGCCGAGCCCCAGTGCAGCGTTCTGCTATCCCTCGGCATTTGCAGTACTGGCTGTGCCAAGAGGTTCTTCATAGCTTGGAGGACCTCCGGAGTCAACGGCACCACTAATCGATGAGGGCTTCTACCACTATCTGGAGTCGGTGGAGGGCTTGGTGCCAGAGTTGATGCTCCCTGTAGCGAGGGACCCTTCTGAGGTGGGGAGAGTTGGTGTCCCAACATGGGTCCCTACAGGTCCCCCTTAGCCTTCTCCACCAGAGAGCATCCCAGTCCCGTGCAAATCTTCTTAGACCTCTTCTTTGGAACCAGGGAGAGAGATCGGTGTTGGGAGGAAGAAACAGGTGCTAGAGGGGCACTGCACACCGAGGCCATTGTGCTCAGTGCTGAGTCCGACCTGCTGGTCTCTGACATCCGTCTAAGCACCGACTCCATCATAACGGCCTAAAGAAGGAAGTCATGGTCTTTCTTGGTTCTCAGGCAGAAGCTTTTACAAATCTTACACTTCTCACTGATGTGGGCTTCCCTTAGACACTTCAAACAACTTTGATGAAGGTCCCTTCTGGGCATAGGCTTCTTATAAGAACTGCAGGGTTTAAACCCCAGAGAACAGGGCATGCCCTGATCCTCGGAATCTAACTACTAACAAGTAGAACTAACTAACAAATGAGAAACTATATACATTAAAAACGATGAACAGACCACTAGGGAGATGAGAAAAACTTGCGAAGGTACTGTCACTGGTGGCAAGAAGAAACTGAGAGGGAGGTGGAAACAGCAGTGCCTATATGCCTGCACAGGTGTGTGCCGCTGCAGGGGGCGCTAGAGCCAGCTGGTACAGGTACCCCAAGGGAAAAAGGTTTCCGGCACTGGTGCATCTGGTGAGCACACACACCTAAATTAGGAATGGACATGAGCAACACATGTCGAAGAACAACAGTTACAAGGTAAGTAACCGTTCTTTTAATTATCCACTGAAATAAGGGAATTATATTATTACTACCCACAGCAAAGCATACTGCGGGCACATGCTGGACAGCTGATCCTAATCTCCTCTGCTAGTGCATCTCTGTCCTAAACTGCACAGGGATGCCACTAAGGGAAAAAAGTTTCCGGCACTGGTGCATGTGGCAAGCACACACACCTAAATTGAGAATGGACATGAGCAAGCACTCTAAGAAGAACTTACCAAATCCAGCTATAAAACATAATGCAAACTGGCAGTAAGGTAGGCACAGCTGTTAGAAACAATACCAATGATACATCATACTCATGTTCCCACGGTCTCAAAAACATAGCCATATAATTAGAGATAGGTCATAACCAGATTCTTGAATGTGAATTTTCTTGAATTTCATGGAGTGTGAATGCTCAGCTTCCACCTTCAAATATGCCCTTCAGTTTGTGTTCCAGGTTCCGTTTAAAACCTGAAAGATCCTATTTTCCAGTTCCAGTTTGGATGCAGACAAGACAGTAGAAGTCTCATAAACCCACACCCTGTGGCTGACTCATCCTCATGCCTGAATCCTGAACCTTTCGACCATCTCTGTTGAAAGTGTAACCAGAGACTTGTGAAGCTGCTGAATATCTCTTAATGATCAAACAATAAAAAAGCAGATAAAGGAGATTTACCAAGTTTAGAATGTGGCCTGGGTTGCCTAGAAGAGGCACCTGGGAACAGTCTGTTTCCTTTCTTGTAACCATTAAAAGGTGGCTCTAAGAGAAATCACAGAGAAAAGACAGCATGCAGCCTCCTCTTGGCCCTGAGACTGTAGAGGCATTTGTACCAGTGTTTCACAACAGAGCTTCTAAATATGGAATAGATTGGTTGCAAAGCTCAGGGGTGAGAGGTTATGAGCCAGATGGCTTTCAGTGAGAGCCTAGAAGGAAGCTCATTGCTTCAGGCCATACCTTATCAGGAGCACTTCAGTCTGAGCACTTCAAGACTCTTTCCACAGACACTTCCCTGGGGAAAGAGAGACTGATCTTGTAGCTCACTCAATCTGCAATCAAAGCATGACCAGAGGGGATGGAGCAAGGCTAGCATTAAATCTTCCTTATGCGCCCCAAAGGCCAGATAGGGCCAGCTTTTCTCTGGAATAAATTTACAGCTGGCTCTGAGAGGCCATCATGATAGCGAGGGATGACTGGAGCATAAGTGGTTGTTAAAATGGGGATTGGGTTGGGAAGGAGGATGATTGCTAACATAGTCCTTTGAGCCATCAGTATGGTCAGAGATCCCTTGCTCTCTACTACTCTTCTCTTTATACCTTCTGTGTAACAATTTATCGGCTCTTCCATTCATCTGCTCACTCACCTATATCTACAGTTGAATGCCCTCTACCTCCTACACTCAGCAAGCTACCCAATCACTCCCTTGCCACTATCCCAAAATGTCACAAGCTGTGGGGAAAAAAAGAAAGGGCGCAGGACCTCTTATGGCTGCAGGGACAAACATATCACTGCCTCATTCTTTCTCAGGGGACTCTGGGACTTCCTCAGGGCTTTTCAGTTCTAAGAGAGCAGCTTGCAAGTCTCCCCTGCACAGCTATAAAGGGAATGGTGATAAGTAGCCTATAAAACTACAGCCTACAGGCTCTCATGCCTGACCCCCGTCCCTTGCAGCGGATCCATTCTCTTTATGAAGTTTTCATGTATAGTTGCAGTATTTTGTATTGTAAGGAAAAAACAACAGCTCTACATGGCAAAATTTACAAAGAAGTTTGGGTTTTATTTAAACTGACTTAAAAATTAGAATGCTCTCTATTATTTCAGAGGACATACTTAATTGCCTGGGTATCTGGTACTATAATTGCTCAAGCTGACACAATTAATATAGGAGATTCTCTCACTGAAACCGTAGCAGCTCCTTTTGAGTTGGTACATTGTCAACGACCCTCTTCAAGTGGGCATGCAGCACTGAGTTCTGACTCAGCATCAGTGGACTACAAAATTTAATTGTAATGTGCTGTTCTTCAAATTTTGTATGTTGAGTAACTCGGAGCAGAGGGAGTCCACGTCGGCTCGGACGCCGGACGCAAGGCAGACTCCATGAGAATGGCCTTAAGCCGGATCTCCCTTTCTTTTTGGGTCCATGGCTTAAAGGCCTTGCAAATGCGGCACCGGTCCTTTCGGTGCTGCTCCCCCAGACACTTTAGGCAGCAGTTGTGGGAGGTTGCTGATGGGAAAGGCCTTCCCGCAGCCAGCACAGGGTTTGAACCCCGGCGAGCCCGGCATAACCGGGTCGCCCACAGCCCTAAGGCTCTTTCCTACACTAACTAAAGGTCCTTATCTAACTGAAAAACTAACTTAGTTCAGGGTGAACTGCTATCTAACTACTTACATTAGGGGAAAAAGGCTTGCAAGGACGACCGTCACTGGCGGAAAGAAGGAACTGAGGAGGGGAGGGGCCAGCAGCGCCCTATATGCCGCCGCATGAGGGCGGCACTTCAGGGACTGTCGAGGCCAGCCCCTACAGGGGGCTGCTAGGGAAAAAGTTCTCCGGAGGCCATGCACGAGGGCGCGCACACACCTAAGTGGAATGCATATGAGCAATCACTTGAAGGAGAACTAGTGGTGCCAAGTTTAATGGTCCAAATTTGGCTTTACCTCTTTTTTTTTCTCTAACAGTACAAATGTTTGAAAAGTCCATGTAATTCTCTAGACATATATTTTCTCCCCAAGTTCCATTGCTCTGTTGTTCTTTTTAAAATCAATGCCACCAGCCTATGCTAACTAAATACTCTGAGTCTGAACAAAGAGGTGTGGGGAAAACATCTGTTTCATGTTAACAAGAGGCAATTATTTTTAGGGCTAGATGAGCCCAAGCCTCAAAGTTCAGAGTCAGAACAAAACAGAGGGAGAATTGGTGTCTGGGGCGTTGGTTATACAAATAGGGGTCTGGATTTAAATCTGATCTTCCCCAAAATTGGGAGTATTTAGGTCTGTGGTCTTGGTTCAGTCACCTCTCAAACATTACTGGTGTCGTTCAGTCCTCCCTGCACAAAACCTGAAGTTCTAGGGAAGGGTGGAATTTACCTATATACAGGGATTTGGAGTCACAGAACCGCAGATCTGATGGCTCCATTTCCAACATGCACCCACCCTGCCTCACTGTCCTTTTTAGCCAAGATTATTTCTGTGGAGGACACTTGAATAGCTGCTCCCCTCATCCCTCTCCCCAACATGCAGCCACACAAGGGTATGTGATGAAAAGTTAAACAATAGCTATAATGGAAATTCAAATACAGTAGAAACTTAGAGTTCCAAACACCAGAGTTACGAACTGACAAGTCAACCACACACCTCATTTGGAATCAGAAGTACACAGAGAAAAATAAAAAGCAAATACAATACAGTACTGTGTTAAATGTAAGCTACTAAAAAAATAAAGGGAAAGCAGCATTTTTCTTCTGCATAGTAGTGTTTCAAAGCTATATTAAGTTAACGTTCAGTTGTAAACATTTGAAAGAACAGCCATAACGTTTTGTTTGGAGTTATGAACAACTGCCATTCCCGAGGTGTTCGTAACTCCGAGGTTCTACTTTAGATGAAATCTAGATTTTAAAAATCCCTTTTAATTTACTCAGTGTAAATTCATAACTTCTTCATGGCTGATGGGAACTAGTGAACTGAAAATAGATCTTTCCCTTTTACTAGCCATTCAAGAGAGACTCCTGCACTTGTGATGGAGATCATCCCTCTGTACCATAGTACCCAGTATGACGCTGTAAGCAAAACATGAAACCTTTGCATGAAGAAGCAGTGGAAGATAATGCAGTTGAAAAATGTGAGACTTTGTAATGATTGGAGATGGTGTGCTGATCCTTGGGATATCTGCCTGTGGTATATATAGCATGATGATGACTGTAGTAGGTATCTAGATACCATGCTAGGCAGAAGGTTTATGTAGAGTATTTTATTAATATGTGCAAGTTGAAGCTCTTTGCCTTTTCACGAGATTCCTTTAAATATAAAACTTGCAAGGGAAAACATGTGCAATTTCCAGAAGTCCATTATCTTGGGCAAACTGCTATGTGTGGGCGAATAAACTGATTTTGATTTAGGTTTTAAGCTCAACTTTCCCTTCTTTGCTTGAGGGCATCTTTCTGGCTCAGTAATAGGCCCTGATAGCATTTAGGAACCAAAAGAAAATAAGTTGCCCCCCCCCTCCAAAGAGTAAAATTAACTGCAGATCTAGAAAAGATCACAGTATTTAATTAATTTAACTGGTTTTGTATTATCAGTATGAATTATACAGTTGTGACAATCTCTGGCTTGCATTTCATGAAGACAAGTGACCATGATGTTTTCATGTATATTCATGACTTATATTCAATAAATACACCAATGGATATAATTAATCAAGACCCAACAAGCCCTGAAAAATTCACTGTTAC
Organism: Mesoclemmys tuberculata; assembly: GCA_007922155.1. Classification (NCBI taxonomy): domain Eukaryota; kingdom Metazoa; phylum Chordata; order Testudines; family Chelidae; genus Mesoclemmys; species Mesoclemmys tuberculata. The sequence goes on from ML675621.1 coordinate 5,835,959, forward strand.
ATATCTCCCATTTCTGTTCCAGGAGGAGGATGCTCTTCAGTTTAATTCTTTTCTCTACCAGTCCCAAACTTTCTGTAGTTTTAAAAATCAATACAAGTTGAGGTCTGATTCCATTAGGTGCTGGTCATCCTTATTTCCTCATGACTTCCATGGGAGTTGAGGGGAATCTGCTCCTCACAGGAGGTTGTCAGCACCTCACAGCATTGGGTTCTTTATGAGCCAACCCTCTCTCTCCAAATAAGTCTGGTCTTTATCTTATCAGAATAAGCACTGTCCTTTCAGATCTCACAGCATGCTCTCAGGATGATACAATATGGCAATATGTTCTGGCAACAGTAAGGAGGAGACTCCATACCGCTCTGTAAACTATAGAGTTCCATTTCATTTGAAAGGCTATTGTGCTCAGAGCAGGATTTAGACAAAATGCCTGTGCCCTGCCTGTGCTCGTGCTCCCAGTGCAGATCCCACTGGTGAGACAGCAGTGGTCGTGGTGCACAGTATGGGGATTGTTTTACACAGAGGTTTCATGGCCCCCCTATTACCAGAGATGACCAGCATGTTGTAAAAGGGACCTAATAAACTGAGGAACCTCTGGGTAGATCATTCTCTAGTTCTCTGCTAAAGGGCTTGGAGTCTCATATCTCTGGGCTCAAATTTGCAGTGCCAGCAGTGACAGGATCCAAGAGTGAGCAGAAAACAAAAAGGAAAAGAAGAAAAAGGTCAGTGAAACTCTTCGCAGTGAGAGGGAAGAGTCTGAGTTCCTCAGCCCCCAGTACTGGTACACGCCCCGAGAAAGCTGGGGCTGAACAGGGAGAGAGCAGATAAGGCTCAAAGAAGGACTGCAAGTGCAGGAAAAGCTTAAGCCTAGAGAAGAGGAGACAAAGTCAAAAACAGGGAAAACACAAAAAAATAAACTCCAGTGAGACCTGCAGCACGAAGCCCTAGACACAGAAAAGGAGGGGTCATCTCTACAGGGACAGAGAAACAGAGGAAACTACATTAAAGGACAGATGCAGCATACACAGAGTCTGGAGTGGAGCAAGGACAATGGAGCTAATGGCTGCCATAACACTGATAAATCAGTATGGTCAAAAGGGATACACCATTTTGAGTAGTTTCATGTGGCTTCAGAATGTGTAAATGAGTGAGGAGCACCAAGTTAACATCCTCCTGTTTTATGCAGTAGTAAGGCAGATCTCAGTCTGATGATGTTAGTCCTCACTACAAAACAGAAAAATGAGTATGAAATAATAAAGAAAATGTTCACCACATGTTTCACTGGAAAACCTGAGCTATCCCCACAGAATCATTGTATGCACCCAGATTCCAGCTGAATCCTTGTTCCAAAGAAATACAGTTTTCATCAAGAGTCCATGAGAGAAGAATTTAATGGAAGATAGTAAGAAAGACTTGGAAGAAGGGAAAGAGGAGAGCCTTTCCTTTTGTGAATAGGGCCATGACAGACAGGGTTTTCACAGTTGCCAATCCCTGATTGTGACAGTGCTCAAAGTGATGAAAAAGAATCACAGAAAAAGCAGATTGGACAACAGAGCTGCCAATGGCTGATCATGGAAGCACTGGAAACAGCAAAATTGAGGCAGAGTAAGAGATGCCCGTGACAGTCATGACTATGCAGTGGCAGATACTGGCATGTGACACTGGTCAGAAAAAAGTTTCTGGTCTTCCGCTGCCACATCCTATTGAAGAGCAGTTCAATGAAGATTGTAATCATAGACCACCATTGGATGCATCAGCAAATTTAACAGATCAATGCATAAATGTAGGAACTTTGATGCCAGCACATTACAGAGGAACCTTTATATTCAGGAGAATTTAGGGATTCTCCCAGTTAGGCATTTACTCTTGATGGAAAATACCCCTTGTGCTACTTCCAGGGGGAAATTTTTTATAATCAGTATAGAGATGACTCAATCAAGGAAAATCATCAAGAGGAAGGTATGGTGATCTCACACATGACTGTTGCTGGAACCTGGTTTGCCTGCATGTCTGGATCTATACTCCACCTGTTCCACAATGAAACACTTAATCATCTCCAGGACATTAACATAGCCATTCCTTATACAATACGTCATCAAGAGAGCAACGTGTTTTTGTGACTGGTCTACTGTTGTGCCATTGTTGTTTGGAACAAATCTGGGTATTTCAGTAGCACTACCAGTTCCTTGTTAGCAAAGAATTCCAAAAGGAACTGGCAGGGACTGGTATCCATGTGTGAACATATGGCTAAGTTAAATTCCTTATAACAGCTACAGCTATAAGCAACAAAAACAAATCCAGAAACAGTCTACCCTTTAATTCAGGATCTAAAGTCAATGACTAAAATCTGTCCTGCACAATGAAAGACCAGGTTTCTCTAAGTAACACTCATGGCAGCACAACTGGGCCAGGAGTTTCCACAGGGGTCCATTACACAAAGAAGGAACTTGTCTGCATTATCTGGATCTCTAACATAGTCTCATGATTCAAAGTCCCTAGAACACAGATGTCACAGGGGACATATGTGTTCTAAGGGATGCCTTTAAGGGGGTTGGAGTTTAGCCTCATATATGTGAGGTGTAGCTTGCCTCCCCAGCTGGAGGGAATGAGGAAGCACAAGGGTCATATAACTAGGAATCAGGTCTGCTGGGAGATAGGACAGCCTGTGGTCATCCAGGGAGAATGGAACTGGGAGTGAGTGCTCCATTGAAGAACAAGCAGCGAGCCAGGGAGGCTAATCTAAGCATACTAAAAGAGGTCTGGGAAAGGAAAAACAGAGATATAGGGCTCAGCTGTTTGGACTCTCAGGGCAGGAACCCATAACAGAAGATGGGCATGGGTTTCCCCTCATACAGTTTGCCTTGTGAGGTGGTACAGCCATGCCTGCCAACAATGGAACAGGGATGAAAGAACTGATTGGAGTTCAGGAGGGTGGGAAGCTGAGCTCTGGGGAAGAGCAACAGACTATTGTGAAACAGGATAGACCCTGAGAGGAAGGCTGTGCCTAGCATGATGCTGGGGCAGAAGATTTGGGACGGCCTTGTGATTAACTCCAAAGGGATGGGCTTTTGTTACTTAGCCAAGGAAATTGAGGCAGAGGATGGGCCCAAAGTCAGACTGGTAGGAACCTGCTACAATAGGCCTATCATAGGCAGTGTCATTGGAGCTTTTAAAGGATCAAAGCATCTCACAAAAGATCTAAGAAAATGAAATGCAGAGATAATTAAAACTCATTGAGTTCTTGGTCGTCAAATTGCCAAAGGACTAGGATATGTTGTAGGAGGAAGTCAGTAAAGTAAGGGATTTCCAGGCAGAGGTCACCCACTAATTTGCAGGTAAAGGATTTGGGTTCAAATCCTCAAAAGGTATTTATGCGTCTAACTCCCACTGAAACTAATAGGAGGTAGGCACTGAGGTTCTGAGCCCTGGGGTCTGGTGTCTCTCCACTTTCACCACACAGTAGGAGATCCTCCAGAATAATGATAATAATTTTAAAAAGGCAAGTATAGGCAAAGCATTGATTCTGGAGAAAGTGCAGAGACCTTGGCTGAACACCAGGGCAGAAGAGTTTAAAGAAACCCACTAAGCACTCCTGCTTTGCTGTCGTCAAAAGTTGTTAAATTGTAACTCAGTTTTTGAGTCTATCTAATGTTACTCCATCGTGTCAACATTTGGCAAGGCAGTCTTCTTTCCAACTGGAAAAAAATATGTAAAGAAAGAACATTTGATAGTTTTGAAGGAAATTCTTATACCTGAGAAAGTCTGGTGCTTTGGAAATCATATTTTCAAAGTCTGCAAATGCTAGTTTCCCGTCACCATCCATATCAGCTTCTTCTATCACCTTCTCACAAACTAGAGTGATTTCTTCTGCTGTGAGCTCTTCTCGTGTCAGCTTGTTGAGGGTCTTTTCCAGGTCAGATTTACAAATGAAGTTATCTGTGTTAAAATCTAAACAAGAAGAGAAAGAAAGAAGATTGTCAACACTTCTCTCCAGATTAATTTACTCACACAAAATGTGTACAAAAAAAGAACAGTTTAAACAAATGTTTACTTCTGTCTTCAACCCCAGCAAACTTGGGGCCCATTTCTCTTGCAACAGGTAACTCCCATTTATTTCAACAGGACTTGATTTTGTAGGGTACAAGCAAGTACCAGGCCAGCATTCAGAAGATGCTGCATTTGACCAAACATGGAGCATTTCCATCTATTCAAATCCAAGGCTCTTGGCTCAACACCTGTATTCTCCCAAAGACACCTCACCCAGTTTCTGTGGCAAGTGACAGCCTGCATGTCTGTTTAGAAGAGCTTATATTCTCTGTGGGCCAACATAATTATGGGCAACATAATTACTTTTGCCTGATCCCGCAATACGTGGACTTCCATGGAAGGTCATGGCATGGAGCAACTCACAGAATCAAGCCTTTATCAAGAACACTGCAGTCTGTTTCCCCACTCATATACCAAATACTTGGCAGGATGAATTAAGGTTTGGAAAGTGCTTTGAAAACCAAGCACCCTATTCGCAAAGTATTATTTTTAGCATTCCCATTCAATCGGGTTTCTGCTAAGATGGAGATTTTGAGACACCAACCACAGAATTGATGGGGGAATAGCAAATTATGATATGGCTCCATCAAACATACAAACAGCTACTAATTTGCCAGTAAATCTCCACGTAGCACTTCCATGGTCACAAAAGCGCAGAACCTAGTTGTCCACTGAGCAGCAATATTCCAACCCTGATGGAGCTGTTAGATTTGCAGCTTTGTACAACTCAAAATTTAGTGGATTGTCTGCCAAGAAAATATACACATAGCAGGTTTGTTTCCTACCTGCTTTTCTGTGATGGTCTATAGCCAAACGGTTGCCTCTCTCTGCTCTCACTAAATAAACCCTAAGCAGGCTGTTCACAAACAGATGGCACTTTTTCTTGGCTTAGGCAGAAACATGCTCCAGCAGGGGGTTGGTGGATATATGCATAGTATTAGTATGGGAAATGGTGTGTGTGCGCAGCTACATGGCATTGTGACAAATGTCTCTCAATAGATTAGGGGGAAAAACTCACTCACCCCCTAATATGAGAAAGCGGCTGTGTGAGATGGTCGCCTGGATAGTGACCACCCTGCTATACACAGATAATAAAACAATAACCAGCAATTATACAGAGCTTCTCCATTCATAAATCCTCATGCTCTTTATAACAGGGAGTAAAGGTCATTACCATTTCCTGCATCTGATGAAACGGACAACAGGGAATTGACTTGCCCAGCATCACAATGCAGATCAATGGCAGAGCCAGGAATAGAATCCATGCCTCCTGGTCTTATCACACATGCACATTGCACTAGTAATGTAATGTAATCACCAGCCCTTGTATAGCCAACACCACTCTGATTCGCACCAGTCTGTCTTCAGAGAAGATGATGGCTGATGTAGGAGACTAGGGTGGCAATACATCATAAGGGAGTGTAATGGGAAAGGAAAAGTTTCCTGCAAAGATTCCATCTTTTTATTTTTTGCCTGGTGCATTGCTCTATTTTTTATGTTTGTTAGTATCTCGAGCATCAAAAAGCCAACTGTTGTGAGCAAATCGTGAATTTTCTGTTTTTACAATTCAGCTGATGTCAGGACTCATGTCTCAGTGGAGATTATGGAGGGGCACTGAATATAGAAACATTTCACCCACTCATTTTGAATCTCAGAATCTCACATATACTTTCATTGTCACTGCCAACTGTTCCATTTTACATGCGTATGGATGGAACACACACTGACTAGGAGGCTATATAGACACCTACCAATAATGCAAAAAGGCAGTATTTACAGACCAGCATTTGGTAGTAATGTATTAAGGTGTTTTGCAATTACTTCTGCAAATGTATAACAGAATGCCTGTTAAAAGACCACTGTGAACTTTTTTTTTAATCAGCCTTTGAAAATAGATTAGATTAGCATGTTACATTTAATTATGTATTTCAAGAGGACATTTAGCATGCTGTATTAAAGGATTATAGAACAGTGATTCAGTGGGTATGAATTTATATGTAAGGCCTATAGCATGTGGCAGCTGATTTTATGATACAGAAGACATTCTGGGAGGCTTGGTTTAGCTCTAATTGGTTAGAAAAAATATGCTTTCAGCAAACCTGGAAGCAGCTGTTACTTTAAACTAGATACTTTAAATACAGCATTGGAATCCAAGAATTATTCTTTATGTCCACTGAAGGTAGGAGAAAAAGAAATTGGCTTAATCTGGAGCAAGGAAGATTTAGGTTAGAACTAGGAAAAACTCTAAGGATAGTTAAGATCTGGAATATGCTTCCACGGGAAACTGTGGAATCCCCATTATTGGAGGTTTTAAAGAACAGGTTAGACAAACACCTCTCAGGGATGATTAGGTTTACTTGGTCCTGCCTCAGCACAGAGGGCTGGATTTTATGACTTCTTGAGCTCTTTCTCAGCCCTACATTTCCATGATTCTATTAATTTAAACTGTTATGAGTAAGACTGTAAGAAAGGTGTGAATTTTTTTGTTCAAAAGTTGCGGTCACAGTTTGTTCAAGTTGAGGTTTCAGTGCAGTCATACCAAAACTGCAATTCTGCCCAACATCCAGCCCTGCTCTCCCCCACTGCCTGAGAAAGGAGTTTGTCATCTCATCCTGAGAGGGCGGAAGCACACAGACTGGGCACCCCTGCCTCCGTGGTAGCATCAGTACAGGTTCTCTTTCCCCCTGCGCTGCAGCTCCCTAGTGGGCCACGCTGCAGGGTGCTCACTGTTAGCCCTTCGTGCTGCTGCTAGAGGCAGGGACCAACCACTCTGCAGCTAGCTCTGTGCACCTATGCTTCCTGCCTTGGGATAGGACCACAAATAGCCTTCCTGCCAACAAAGAGAACAGCCCAGCTTGAAATGTTGCCCCTGCATTGTGATCCCATGCACCTGTTGACAACACACTCAAATATGCAGCAACTATACAAAGTTACAGACAGTGGCTAAAAAGATGCAGTTTCCACAACAAAACTGTGTCCCATGATTTTCTTACAGCCTTAGTTACAAGCTATTTAATGCATCTGTTGAGAGATGTCTGTCATAACATAAAGGGTAAATGACTAATAATTTAGGTGAAAAAACAAATACTAATTTTTATAGACAGGCTTTTAAATTTTAATGTTATTGTGGGATTTCCCCACCCCCCAAATTTAAAAACATTTTCCTATAGTGTTTGCCACCCAAACACTGAAAATTGTACCATTATTTGAGAACCAAGAAGTAAAATATTTCATAAACACACCAGTAAAACAGATCAATGGAGGTTAACTATTCAGCAAGAGTGAATTGCAAAAAGCAAACCAAGAGTAGAAATGGAGAAAAAAAATACAAAATTTCAAAACAGCCCACATTTCAGTAAAAAATACATGGAAGCGTGCTAACAGTGGCTTATTACCACTAGCCTGGCACTAGTCCTGTAAATACAGTTGAGGGCCAATATACATGTTGCAGAGCCACAGTCTTTAAGACCAAGAATTCTGGGAAATGTAGCCTGTGAAGGAAACACAGCGGTCATATGAGTGATCACATGACTAGGCTGACAGCAACTCAAGATATAAAAGGCAAAGTCTGTTGCTCATTCTAGGGGAGATGCTGCTCATGGGGCTTCCGATGGAGAAAACGCTGGAAGGAGCAATAGCTGAGCCAAGCCATAGGGGATGCCCAGACTCCAGCCTCAGCAGGCACCTCTACACTGTTATTTTCAGCCCCACTGCACAAGCCCAAGTTCAGGGGGGCTCTGAGACTTGCTGCTGCAAGTTTTTGGTTTTTTTGGGAGGAGGAGTTGCTTCTTTTTTATTTGGTGGGTTTTTTGTATTTTTTTGCTGTGTACATCTTAGAAACTTTGGGAACCGGCTGGTCTAATGAGAAGGAGCTCTAAGGAAAAACAAGCCAATTGGGAAGGTTCAGAAAGGGATGGTCTCTTGTGTAACTGCTGGTGATAATGTTTTTTGAGACCTTATTCATAAGTCAGACCCTAGGAGGGAAGACCTTGCTTTGAATTTGGAAAGGTGTGATCTGTTTCAAAGACAGGGAAAGTTGAGACAGTAATTTTGTGCTGACTGTGCGGAGTGCTGTCTTGGCCACCTCTGCATCCAGCTTTTCTCACTAGTGCTCAGTGCTTCTCAGTTGGACCCCAGGATCTAGCCATTAGTCTCTAATTAATAAAAACTTTCAACCTTTTGATAATTATAGAAATTAGCAGTTTGTTGCCTAAGATCTGTTATTAGTGCTTTGCAAACATTCTAGAAGCACATGAAGAGGACTCCTCTCAGGAAACTGTTGTGCAAAGATGCAATAACAAGAATATTTTATACAAAAATGTTGCCTAAGTGCTGATATAAAAAGATGTGATTCATGTTTTCAGAACCATTTGTGCTTCATTTGGCATCCATGTGTCTAAAATTAGATGCACAAAATAAGAAATGCATATTAGTATCATAAGAATCAGCTATGGGCTTGTACAGCTAATCAACAGATGTGCAAAGATATTCTAAACAGGCCAAAAGAAAAAAGCAAGAGAAGAATTCAGAAAGTATCCTTGTGTGTACAACATGCTCTCTCATTATCTTCTGGTTTCTAGAACTTAATTGATATTGGAACTCTGAAACAATCTTATTTACCTTCTGTGCTGTTATCACAATGATAAATAACATCTTTTGATATTTCAGTGGACTAAATAACACAGTATAGCTAGAGTGGAAGATCTCAGAATTACATTAAGACCATCTCACATACCAGAACATCTTCCTAGGGCATAAGTCGTTCCATTGATTTTAAAGTTAAGCACATGGTTTGCTGACCGGGCCAGAATGCTCAGTACCTTGCAGAACTAAGCCATTAAAGTGAGAATGACCCTTATTTTGCTTTTTGGCTAAGCACAGGGCTGATGGTAAGCATTTCTCCCAGGTGGACAGTTAACCTGAATTAATGGAATCATTTCTGTACAGCATCCTCGCACATTACCATAGATCTTAAAGGCATAGATTGCTTTGAGCTCTCTGGGAGCCATTTCACTGAGCACAGAGAACATGTCCACGAAGTCATTGAAGCTGAGGTTTCCATCTCCATCCTCTGAGAAAGCCTCCACAATCCTCTCCTTGAAGGGGTTCTCCTGCATAAAACACATAGGCTTATTTTTAGAACCTGGGACTTCAAGAAAGCAGCAAGAACAGCAGTCATAAAGTGCAGCCTCTAGATTCCCTGGGAGTTTGAATAGGCTGGTGTGGAGAGAAGGATAGAGGCAGGTCAGGGAAAGAGCTGCACAGATACACAGATCTGGACGCCAAACCCTGTTTACATGACTCATGAAAGTAGTCCCAGGGAAATCAATGGTGCTACTTTTGTGAATCTGGCAAGAAAAATTTGGCCCTGAATTAATTAAAATAATAGGAAAGATTATGTGCAAATGTTTAGTTTTTATAAATCTAGATATAACAAACACCTGACACTCTAGGAGTTACTAAATCGCTTCTATAACATTATTCCCATGCCTAACACGATGGGTCAGTTGTTCATTGTTGATGTAAGAATTAATGTCACTCCCAGAAGAATGGCTTTTTATAGAGGGTAATTTCAGGACTGACTCTAAAGATACTTTGTAATAGTCACAATCAAACAAATGACCTTATTTTTCAGTAAACTGGTATTTCTGTGGTCAGAAGAATTCAAAGTTTGCCAACTCACATATTTTGATATATATACATTATTGAGTATATATTTTCAAACACATCACATGAATATATTTATGTATCTTTGTAAGTGGAAAATTAAAGTGACCAAGATGAGCTATATCCTTTAAAAAAAATCATATTGCTTCCAAGTTCCAGCCAGCAAATGAATTGAACAGAAACTCAACAAGGAAAAATATGAATCAATGCCACCTTATTTTTGTTTCAAAAAAGAAACAGAATCAGAAATGGAAGGAACTTCAAGAAGTCATTGAATTCATTCCTCTGTGCTGATGCAGGACCAAACAACACTAGACCATCCCTGACAGGTGTTTGTCCAGCCTATTCCTAAAACCTCCAATGATGGGGATTCCACAATTGCCTTTGAAAGCCCATTCTAGAGTTTAACTACCCTTATACTTAGAAAGTTTTTCCTGATATCTAACCTGAGTCTTTCTTGCTGCAGATTAAGCTAATTACTTTTTGTCTTACCTTTAGTGGGCATGGAGAATAAATTAATCACAATTCTCTATATAACAGCTTTAACATATGTGAAGAATGTTATCAGGTCCCCGCTCAGTCTTCTTTTCTGAAGACTAAACATGTTCAGTTTTTTTAACTTTTCTTTGCTCTTCTTTGGACTCTCTAATTTTCCCACATCTTTTCTAAAGGGAGGTGCCCAGAAGTGGACACAATATTACAACAGAGTGCCAAATACCAAGTAGAACAAGACAATTACATCCCATATCTTATGTACAACAATCTTGTTAATACACCCCAGAATATTAGCCTGTTTTGCAAGTGCATCACATTGAAATAACACTAAGTTTTATAAGAAAATAAACTACATTCAGAGAATCAAATATATGTCAAAAGTGACACTTGCGGTTGTCAAACTTGAATTAAAACCTAGTTCTTTGTTATGAACTTGCATAGAAGTAGAATTGTAGAATCCATGTGTTCCAAAAAGGACTGTGGTACTGTACAATCATGGTTTAAATATACCACTAGTACCATGCTTCCATAGTACTCTACTTCTTTAGGAGGAATTATTTATATACTGTATCTGTTTTTCACTGCCCTTTTTTCTAAGTCAAACAAAAAATACAATGCCAGCTGCAGCCCAACCTTTCTAAATAACTCTACAACCCCCAGCTCAGTGCTTCCATGCAATGGAGTGAAACCAAATATGGGGAAACAAACAGAATGGCACAACTAGTCATGATAAACAGCAAATAAAACTTAGTAGCACATTACAGAAGAGATCTTGTGTGTCATTTTTAAAAACCCAGTGACATTATTTGAATGGTAACAATCATTCTGATGACGTAGCTGTCCTGCCAATACTGAATCACTGTACAGCAATGAGTTTAAGCAATTCCAATAGCCTTCAAGGAAAATACTGCTGGCACCTATGATTGTGGCATTCTGCTGTAAATGATGGATTCCAACTTTATATGAAGTTGACTAGATTATTAAAGGTTTCTTTTGTTCCTCCTTTTGATGAATTTTCAGGCTCGCTGAGACTGTGCATGTTCCCACGAATAAGGTATCATATAACTTCTGTAGCGGCTATAAATCAGGAATGTGAAACAAATTTAATAAACTAGGTCACTCTCAGTAACTTTTCGTACAAGCTGACCAACTGTTTCTAATTACAATTTATAATGAAATTTCATATGAAGCTGCATTTGGGAGGTGAATGGCAAAAAAAAATGCTTATTGATTATTTTTCAGTTTTACTCAAACCCCCTTCTGATAACTCCCATGCAGCATAGGTGCAGTAGTGGAACGCAGCAGCATTTTCTGAGACTACTAAATTAACGGAGACTACTAAATTGATGGAGTATGTACAAAGCAGAGTACCATGAATAGATTAATATTTTATACTTATATAGCACCTTTCAACCTGAAGGTCCTAAAGTGCTTTACAGATAGAAACAGGAGTCACTTCACTAACTAAATGCTGCAGGCTCCAGAGTGAAATGCAGCTATTGTTTAATGGTGCCCAGCAGCTTAGGACAAGAAGTGATAAACAGGGTATCTAAGTGAAACCATAAGAGGAACTTAGCAGAAATGGAATTTGTCAGACATACATGGTTAACATTAGAGATATTGATATTTTGTTATGACCACAAAACTATGCAAAAAGTTATCTAATTTTAGACTGTTAAACATTTAAAATGTGGGCCAGGTTGCTGGAGTTTACAAAGCTTTCATGGGATCAAATATGAGCAAACCTGTGCTAATGTTTAGAGAAGTGAGTCTGAACCAAAAACCTGTGCCTGAGAGCCTCAGCTGATGTAAGTCAGCATAGTTCCATTGACTTCAATGATGCTGTGCAAATTTACACCAGTTTAGGAATTGGCTCTTGTAGATGTAACAGCCCTGAACTCCAGGGGTGTACAAAACCAGAATCTAGACTTTGTGATTTTCTGGACTTTTCTCTAATCTGGAGCTTCGTTATTCAAACCCAGTGAAACTCAGTGATTTCTGCTGATTGAGTTTGTTGGTTGTTTGAATCCCAAAATCAAAGCAAGACTCAGGACACATAAACCCAGCTGGACTGAAAATTACAGAAAAAGGAAGTTAACTCCATTCCTAGGAACATAATCAAAAATCCAACAAGTAACTCAGTCCAGATCCCATTAGAGTTCCGTGGAAGTTGATACCAATGGAAATGAAGTTAAAGTCCATCTGAAAGAGGATGAATAAATTCCAGTTTTTAGGGAATATTGATTTCTAGGGATGGACTGGATGTGATGTAAAAGGCCTTTTCTCTCTAGTTTCTATGAAATGGTTTTCTACATGGCAGACTTTATGACAACTGGATCTTATGCCAGTACAATTTGCAAACTGACCCATCTGGGGGAGCATTTGTGTAATGAACTGGTGTGGGACACACACAGATACCCTTAACATCAGTGAAGATCACACCTAGGACCTTCTGCAGCACAAGTGCAACATCTGGTCATATTTACAGAAAAGATGTATTGTACTTGCATAAGTCTAGCTACCAGTTCAACCTGTCAGTCACCTAGAAAAAACAAATAACCCAACCGTGGAGTAATGGGACCTGAGCATATTTCTTAAATGATTCTGTATCTTTGCCCAATGGATCTTTCAAATTTGAGTGAAAAATAAAATCTTTCCTATATCCATTTCTTTCTTTTACCTTCCCCACGTTACGTATCTAGGGGAGGTATAGTTTGCATAATGGAACGTATTAGTTAGTTTAACAGATCCTTTTCAAATCCCTTACGTAATTCCATTACCTCTGCTCTAAAGAGCACAGATTAGAGTTCCATAATATTTAAAGGAAAAAACATTTTCATATAAATTGCAGGGGGAAAAGATTGTGTTCCTTTCTAAGCTTCTTGTGTTCCCTTCAGCATTAATTGTTTTTAAAAGAATCATTGTAAAAATTCAAAACCTAGGTTTAGCTTGTTAAAAAAGCTTTTTGTGTCCTCTCACAAGACAAATTAAAAGGAGAGAGAGAAGCAGGAAATAACTTAATGCTGAGAATTCTGCTATCTAATAGACTGTTTGAGCATTGCTCTGGTGGTTGAGATCATCAGAACCTCTCTGAACGGTTTATAGCATAACAATTGTCATGATTCTTTAGGCTCGTTATTACCCTTTAACCCACCTTTGTTATAATCATGACCGTTTCTATGGATTTTTTGAGTATGCTACAATACATATTATGAAATGCAGTTCTGGTATAATGCATTAAGGCAGCCCCTAACCATTGTGTGTGTAAGCTTTTCTGCCATTCTAGTTATGAATCCTAATGTGCAATTTGTTGTTTATTCCTGCCCTACCATTTTGCTCCAAAGCCTTTTTACAAAACATTCATGTTCTGCTTTAATCCCATCCATTTTGTATTTATCTGTAGTTCAACCAGTGAATTCAGAACACTATGTACTGTTAGCATGAGCTGATTGCACTTTGGAAATATGAGGTTACAAGGCACAGGTAAGTAAAGTAATACCCAGGGCTGTGAACAAGTCAAGATAACCAGGCAGGAGTAGCAGAGGTGACCCATCACATGCTGATTAAAAAAATTGTATCACTCAGGGCTGGGGAGATATAACTATTTAAATATTTTTAGAACTTCTGGGTCCATCCTGTCTGTTTTTCTAGGTATTTACAAGGGAGTTTTATAGTCTACAATGTGCAATATAATGGCAATCAATGTTGACATATGAAAAGCAACACACAATGGAAAGGAAAATATAAAGTAGCAAACTTAGCAAAATTCAAAAAAGGATTAGACGTTTATATAGATAAATATCCAGAGTCAAAATATACACCTTACAGTGTTTTCAGTTAATGGTATCAGCTGAGGAAAGGGACATGTGCATCACTGTAGATAGCTCAATGAAGGCATTAGCTCACTGTGAAGCTGTAGTTAAAATGTCAAGCAAGATGCTAGTATGCACAAAGAATGGGATGGAGAAAGATACAAAAAACTGTATAATGGCATTATGTAAATCAGTGGTGCAGATTCATCTGGAACGCTTTACGGCCCATATATTAATGCCTAGGGGAGTTATACTTGTAGATAAGGGCACTATGACTAAGATTTTCAAAGGAGAGTCTGGGAGTTATGTCTCCAAATCTCACTGAATTTCAGTAGAAGTTGGACTCAACATTTTTAGACCCCTTTGAGAGTCCCTAGATCTCATTTGCCATTTTTTGCTTTTATATTAAATCTCCTATGTTTCCGCTTTAACTTTGTTATTCAAAGACTTGCTACTCTGTGACATTCCCAGGTGACTCCTTGATTAGAGAGTACATATTTGAGAAATGGTTTATGTCAGCACTTGGTTTTGAATAAAGTTTGGAAGAGAAGCATCTTCATCCCACTTACATCTACAATAATAAGTGCAATAATTAATGGAAAGGTAGGTGTTTGGCATGGAGAGGCAAAATACCCATTTGCTCCATTTTGAAATGGACTCTAGTAAAGCACTTGACTAGAAAGTAAAAGGTGGAATTGCTAGAGCTTGATGTACCTGGACAAATTTCACCTCTCTCTGTTCACGGATTGCTATTTACCAAACTGCAATTTTTTCAGCAGTATTCATTAATCAAAATGAATTTGCCACATATAATTCTTGCCTCTGGCTTGTTTTTACCAGTTTTCTGAGGGTATTTGACGTCTCAAAGTTGAACCGTATTGATTAGCTGCAACTGAACAGAGAGGTCACATGGTTTGTTTTCATTCCGATTGGACTAACAGAACTCTTGTCTGGTTTCCAGGGCAAATACCCATTATTACCAGTTCAAAATTCAACATTCATTTCCTGCATGCTCACTGCTGTTTCCATGAACACTGCAGCTAATGAACTTCTCTAGAAAAATTCCTGGAAAGTTAAAAAAAAAAAAAAAAAAAAAAGAAGAGTATGTACACAGTCAAGGAGAAATGACTTGTATATAAATGAGTATTTATAGATCATTGTTTGTAGTCTTGCCCAAGGCTAGTAATTCCCTTTACATTCTAAATTTCTCTAGGGAGAGAATTTGGGACAAATTCTACCCTAAGCTATACCTGTGCCTTAAAACTGATTTCAGTGTGGGCAGGCATGTAACTGACAGAACCTGTCATGTTATTTTTACTTGTAAAGCACAATACACATGCATTGTGTTAAACAAAGGATAATAATATGTGTGAAATGTGGAACACAGTGCATGCATACCTTTGCCAGACAAAAGCTTCTTTTGTTACTACTTTCCCTTTTTATAGAACTGGATGCTGAACTTATCTATTTGATGATCTCCCAATCAACATCCCCTACATAACAAAAAAGAAATGCCAAAATTTAAGGCTGTGGGCTCTTCACACAGCTCTTCGATGCTGGCTAAAATCATGTTAGGTATTAGGTAAATAGCTGATAAGTTCTTTACCTAAGGCAAGGAAAAAGATGTAATGATCTTTTTTTAAATAGGCTTTTTCCATTGCTAATTGTAATGAATTATTTTTGCCCAATGTACAGTTGTTTTACCATAGGGAGCAAATGAAAGACACTGGGATTATTGGATGCACAGTGTCTTTCCAGATCAAGAATTGCTTTAGTTCTCTGGCACCAGAACACTCTACACATAAGTCCAGTTCAGGACCAGCAAAGGCTTTTTCTTATTGTCTGGGCTGCTTTCTCCAGTGGCAGTTCTTGGGTTTCTCTTTTACTATTTGCCACATTTCAGAAAGCCGCAAAACGTTTAAAGATGTGAATGATACAGTGGACAGAGCACACAAGCCACATCAACACAGGAAGAGGAGCTCAGATGAAGATTCAAGGGTGCAAAAGTGGCCTTGAGCATCCCTGCCCTGCACCCACCTGTCAGGGAAGTGCAGGGGACCCTGGAGCCAACAGAGGGATGTGGAGGTAGAATGGTCCAGGAGAATGCTGTGAGGGGATGCCTGCACGGTTACCTTCCATACCCATAGGACCCCCATGTCCTGCAGAGCAGGTTGATAGGGTTACCAGGGCCTAAGGCATGAGAGGGGATAGGTGGAACAAAAAGGCTCCCTCCAATATAAGCTAATTCTAGAAAGTGAAGTTAGCACTGGTTTTTCAGTCACAAAGCATGGTTTGTAAAGGAAAAGATGATCATATTGGATGTGTCCATCTGGCCCTAAAGGAAGATCTCTGCTCAACCAGTTTCAGTTGAATGTCAAAACCCCACAAGGTCCAGGCCAGTGATGATATCCAACCGGTTCGCAACGGTTCGCACGAACCGGTTCTTAAAATAGAAAAAATTCAGCGAACCGGTTCTTAGCGCTCCCCGCCGCCGAAATTGAAGAGGGAGGGTCAATTTCCCTGCAGGGAGTGATTCTCCCTGCCGCCGAAATTGACCAGGGAGGGTCAATTTCACGGTGGAGGGCACTGTGAAGTTTGGGTGCTGGGTTGTTGGGGTGCTGTGTGCATGATGTTTAAGAACCTATTCAGAATAGGTTCTTAAATATCACCTGCCTTTATAGAACTGGTTATTGGAAATTTGGGATATCATCACTGGTCCAGGCTATTTGTAGTGCTGCCCCGATATATTAGCACTGTGTTGTGTGATGGGACTGTTAACATTTAGAAAATCCGGAACCTCCTGGAACTGCTCCTGAGATGGGATAAATTGGTGTAGCTCTATTTACTTCAATGGAACAAAACAGACTTACATCAGCTGAGGATATGGCCTGTTATGTTTATATATTTTCCTGTTCCAACACTGAATCTCTTCTCTCACTTTATCAGGAATTAATGCATGATTCATGGCAGATGAAGATTTGTGGCTGTCAGCAAATTTTCTCTTCTTGAGTCACAGAAGTCACATTTAAATTCAGACTGGCTCAACCATTCCTGTGTGTGGCAGTGATCCCTCTTCCTCTACATCTAATTCCCTCTGAATCTAACTTAGAAAAGTGCATTACTGATTCTATGTACCAGATCCTGTGGCTGTGCTACTGAGCTCAGTCTTGGCAACAACTACAATGATACCAAGCATGTATGAGAAACGCCAGGTACACAGGAAATCTCCCAAATGTACTTAGAATTCAATAGCTGTTTTGTTTGTTTTTTTCAGAGACTCAGATGTTAGCTTTATCTTCAACTCTATGATGGTGAACAGTTACTGATGGGAAATACTACTGCAGGTATCTCTGTGGCACTCCTTTTGGAAAAGCAGCAACTGCAGAGCTATATTATGCATCTTTTCTTTCTGCATGAGTCAAAGCAACCACTGCCATTAGATTTAAACTCTTTGGGCAGAGACTATTTTTGTTCTATTTTTATGGCCCCTAGAACAATGCAGTCCAGGTCCATGACTTGGGCTTCTAGGTATGATCACAATACAAACTAATAATAATAATAATATTCTAAGGCAGCTCTGGCAAAAATAGGAAATCAAATCCCATCCTCCAAACCAAATTCACCGGCACTGAAATATAGATCTCTTTACAAATAATCAGAGTCAGTTTCCAAACCAACAAAATTTGCAATCTGACAGCAACCTTTTCAAGAAATTTACAAACTCTGGTGAAACTGAAAAACAAACTATTATGTCATAACCACAAATCTGACACTGACTTTTGTCACACTGTTTTCACAAAGCAAGATCCAAGATTTTCATCCGGCTCCATTCCCCTATAGACGCCTTCTCAAAGCCAGCCTTAAAGATTTTGCATATTCTCACTGAGAAGACCAGAAAAATTCTTCTGAACTTAAAGGTAATTATAACAACTCTGGCCCATAAGGAAACACCATTATATCCTAAACCTTCCTAGGCAGCCCATCTCAATCTTAGAAGAGGGAGTCTTATTCCTGCAATTCAAAATCTGATCACTTTAAGAAACTTGTTTTGTGCCTCATTAGTAATTTAGCACCAGGTATCATGTTTTGCTGCAACTATACCTATCCAATGGATGTTCTCTCACAACAGGCAGCTTCCTAGAGGCTTCATCATTTGGGGTCCAATCCAAAGCCCATTGAAAACAACAGCTATAGAATTTTTGTAATAAACCTCTCATATGGGTCCCATTCTAGTTCTAATGATCCCTGTTAATAGGTATAACGGTCCCCTATCCTCTAAGGAGTTCATATAGTGAGTTTTCCTGTATGTGCCTGATCCTTGAGGTCAAATAGGATTTTTGCCACTGACATCATACGGGAGCAGCATTGGGCGCTTTCAATGGTCCTAACAACTCATTTCTCATAGGGCCACTAACCACCATTTGAGAGTTATAATTTTTGTCAGTGCCATCCAGTCTGGATTCGTATAATTGAACTAAAGACAATGGGTTTCATACCTCATTACCAAAACCCAGAGACCTCCAGTTAATCCAGTTCTTCTAGTTTGGTGTTTACATAAAATGAAAGGTGTGCTGCCTTGTCATATACACCCCACAATCTCTTAGATTTTGATGGGTGTATTGCTCGTATGACATTAGAGAGATACATTTCATATCTACATAAAACATCCTTGCAGGAGATGGATGAGTCAAAGAAACAATTTCTAAATCAAACAGCCCTGAGTGATGAATGGATTTCTGACAATGGTATAATTCAGTTTGCATGCAATGTGACTGAAAAAGCAGCAGCAGATAGAAGGTAAAACTCAAATGGGGACATATTTCCATTCTGCAAAAGTGCTTTAAATGTGAAGCATATGCTGCTTTACCCTCCCCTTCACCAAGTATGTAAGCTGATTAGTTTCTTCAAATACCCCATTTTTCACTTTGTGTCAGTGTAGAAATGGCAACTGGCACTATCTGGTGTATAACACAGTACCCCAAACAACAACAATTTGACAGCAATTCAGAGCAGTAAGTATTAACCCCATTTTACAGGTAAGTGTACTTATCTGATATAGCGAGGTATAGAGGGGACAAATCCTTGATCCCACTCTAGTTGCTTTGCACCACCTCAGTGATGCACAACTGGAAACAATGGATCTGGCCCTGGTGATTCCCCTAGCACCAGGAATTCCCTAGGTATAACAGAGCCACCAGAGAAGATTTATGCCATCCAGCCTTGCAGCAGGAAGGAGAAGGATGCGTGGACAGGTTACTTTTGCACTCCACAGACCCTTGGCTGCTGGAATGTCCCCTTCAGGCCACAGGCAAAGGGAATAAATCAGAGCAACCTGGGTGTTGCTATAAATTACTCTGGGGATTGACTGTAGGACTAGGGAGCAGCAAACGGAGACTTAAAACCACCTTTGCCTTCTCCATCTCTCAGCTGCACCGCATTTATCTTATCACGACTGTGGATCTAGGACAAAGATTTAATTGGTTCTGCTGAGTGCTGGACATTTCTGACAATCAGGGCACTTTTAAGTGCTGAAATATGGATTTAGGAAACTAACTTTTAGCACTTAAGTTTGACAGTCTTGGTCAATATGTCTAAAGTTGTCCACTGAAAAACTAAGGTATCTAATATTAGAGGCCCCATTTGAAGAACGTGGCTGTTAACCTCTGTGCCTCAGTATCCCCACCTGTGAAACAGGAATAACACTTACCCACCTTTAACACATGTTTTGAGATCTATGAATAAATACTGTACAGATTTAATAAAAGAGTATTTTATGTAAAAGGACTTAAGTGACTGGTTAAAAGGATTCTGAAATAAATATTTATTGCTCCAAAATAGCTTATTCATATTACGAGCTATTAAAATATACTATACTGTGACAGATGATAAAATTAACAATTCAACATTATGTTTAACACATATAATTTCACAGAACATTACAGAAGAATAATGGTTCTTGACATATTTCATACATTAAAGTTTTATAGATAAATAATAAATCTTGAATTGCCCTCATTTTGTTTTCTGTTTCTGCTGTCATGCTATATGTCATGATGGACAAGAGAGGAAATATTTTTGGATTCATGGATTACCCACATGTTGCCTCACATCATTAAAATATCACTCACTTTATTACATAATGGCCCTACCAATATATTAATAATATAACATATTTAATATTGAATTGAAACATCAAGGTGTTATATTGCTGATGACAGTGGTATTTATGATACTGATGGCATTCAAAAGTTTGATTCATATGTGTGCTTTTTTCTACACTTTTTGGTAAAGTGTTGTTTCTTTGTTACATTTTTTATAATAACTTTGAAAGCCTGCTATATCTTCTTGTACTCTCTCTATGCCTCTGAAAGGGTTAGCACATAATGAGGATTTATAAATACTACACAACTCATGTTTTGATCTTCCCAAAGAAATCAAAATATCCCAGCATGAAAGAATCCTGAACTAACCTCCAATTTGCTTAGTGAACCCCACTTCTGAGCTGCATGTTTTAGGCCTCCGGTAAACCATAATTATGCCTGAAGTCTTCAAAGTCAAAAAAGTCTCCAAAGATCTTTTTTTTAAATAAATCCTTACGGACTGAAAGCCATTCATTTCTTTATTTACATTAAACCTAGAGCTGGTCAAGTGCTCTTCAACATTCTTCTGAGTCAAATAGGCTTCTATGAATACATATGATGTTGCCCCAGCCCTGTGCAAGCACCAGATGTGGTACCCAGAGGACTAACAATGCTGAACTTCTGTTTGAGTTCTGCTTTAAATGCCTTTCAGTGCATCCTGACTTCAGAACCGTACATTTATTTTTTCACAAAAGTACTGTATTTGTTTTGTTTCCATTCAGATGTTGATTGCTGTTCTACATTATGGAGACTTTCTAAACCACCAAAACCAGTCACAACATTTTTGCACTATTTCCTTAAACATTTGGGTGACTCTTCAAATGACGGTAGCGTGGGCTGTGGTTTTTGCATGATAGTACATAAAGACTCTATCAATCTATTTTATATTTTATATTATATTATATATTTTATAATCTATTTTATAGAAAACTAACACACACATTATATGGCATAATTGGTATATTTCAATACTTTGCTTTAAAAGGTTAAATGTATCTAACAATCTACACTTGTCCTATTAACCTATGGTAAGTTTAGTTGCTGTAATAGAAAAAAGACAGACATGTGGACTCCTATTTCTCACTCCAGATTTTTGCTCAGTGTGAACCATATTTTGATTCTCTTCTGGAAATCCTCTCTTCCTACTTAGATTATGTGACATCCTTTTGGCAACACAAGCACTTGATTATATGGAAAAGTAATATGGGGGAGTAGTTACTGTGTTTTCAGCTTCTTTTGTATGCAATCGAGTAGCTGGAAACAAAGAAAAGGAACCAGCACCTGTGATAAGCCAGCTCTCTGAAGACCACCAGCAAGCTCTCCACCGACAATAGTGTAGGATCTACTGATTTAGTGATCTGAGCACAGAGCTAGGAGCCAAGAACTCTGGGGCCCCGATCAGCTGTTTGCACACTACTCCCATTAACTTTACCACGAGTTGCATACATGCAGCTGATATCATGATGAGAGCCCTCAAGTTCTGATCTGGGGTCCCTTGGTGATGCAGAAGTCTATACTTCATGCAGTTATATAAATCATTTCCAGTGTCTGATATTGATTTTGCTCTGGAACAGGAAGGGGAAGAACTCAGCTTCTCACAATTATCATACAACCCTGGTACCAAACTCACTCCCCTGAGACAAATATAACATAATGCCATTTAAAGCAGTTAGAAGCAATACCTTCAGTTCAGGCATGTTAATTATAAGCTGTATAGGTAGTTTAACATCCGGATCCTTGGTGTAGTCCATGGGCACAATGTTTGGTGCCATTTCATGATATCGGCCATGCAACCTGCAAACAAGCAAAAAGAAACCCTTTTAGTAACTAATTCCATTCGATTCGATTCAGTAAACAGACTCGTGTTGTTTTACTGCTCTAGGCCCCATTTACTTTTATTACAACAAAAGTCTTGCAGTTTCAGTCATAATGTTTAAGGCCAGAAGGGATCAGCTGGTCTGATCACCTGTGTATCACAGGCCACATACACCACCCAACACCTGCACTCTAAACCCAACAATGGAAATGAGATCCACAGGAAACTAGTCCAGGGGCATGCACAAGGGGAGACAAGCAGAGGTATGGGCCCCACCAGTAGTTGGTGCGAGTACAGAATGCCTCTGGCTCTGGGGCTACGGCGGGGAAGGCAAGCTACTCCAGGCCTAGGACTGCAGTGGGGGCACAAAACATACCCCTCCAAAAGCCATCCAATTTTTATTCCTGTGCACACCCCTGGACTAGACAATCATGAGCCAC
Organism: Mesoclemmys tuberculata; assembly: GCA_007922155.1. NCBI lineage: Eukaryota > Metazoa > Chordata > Testudines > Chelidae > Mesoclemmys > Mesoclemmys tuberculata. The sequence goes on from ML675621.1 coordinate 5,858,373, forward strand.
ATGAAAATAGGAGAGACCAAAGTGCAGCAGTGCTCAAGGCCTGTGCAAATGGCAGGGAATTGATTGAGATATACCCAGAAAATCCTGGCAAGTGACCCACTCCCTCATGCTGCAGCGGAAGGCAAAAAAACCCCAAGGTCACTATCAATCTGACCTGGGTGGAAATTCCTTCCTAATCCCACATATGTAAATCAGTTAGATCCTGAGCATTTGAGCAAGAACTAGCCAGCCAAGCACCTACTAGAGAGAAAGCTTGGTACCACTGTAGAGCCCTGGCCCACCCTGCCCACTGTTCTATCCCCAGTCATGGCCATCCCAGATGCTTCAGAGGAAGGAGATAAAAACCCTCCCAGAATACACTGGTTAGGGGATCCCTTCCTGATCCCTGCCAGTGGCTGGCTCAAACCCTGAAGAATGAACTTTAGGAACATAAGATACAAACCTGAAGTGAGCCTCCCGGCTGTTGAGCCCTGCCCGTCACCATCACAATCAGCCCGTTACAGAATTGTACTCAACTTTGTCCATCTCTCTCTCAAAACTAAGTTGTTTGACCCACAACTCTTGTTAGGAGGCTGTCCAGAACCTCACCCCTCTGATGGTTAGAAATATTCTTGTAGTTTCCAACCTGAATTTGTTCATGGCCTCTGTTGCTTCCAACTGATGAACTCCCAGCTTGTAGCAGAAATTCTTATTATTAGACCCTAAGTGCACGACCTTGCACTTTGTACTATCGAATTTCCTTCCAATTCTGTCATTCCAATCTTCAAGTTCATCCAAATCATCCTGCATAATATTCCCATCCACCTATGTATTAATGATGCCTCCCAACTTTGCATCATCAGCAAATTTCATTAGCACACTCCTACTTTTTGTGCCAATGTTATTAATAAAAATACTGAGTAAGATTGTTCCCAAGATCAATCCTTGAGAAACTCCATTTCTAACCTCTCTCCCATCCAATAACTCAACTTTCAACACAACCTGTTGTTTCCTCCCCTTTAGCCAATTCCTTATCCACCTTACACTGTTTATACTGACCCTACCTTCCCTACCTGAATTAATTAACTGAATTAACTGACAAGTGGTACAGTGTCAAATGTTTTAATGAAGTCCAAATATATTAGATCGACTGCATTTCCCTTATCAAAATAATCAGTTAGTCTGGCATGATGTCTGCCAGAAGTCTGGCATGATCTACCTTTGGTAAACCTGTGTTGCGTTACTTCTCTTATACCATTTAGATCTATGGATTTAATTATTCTTCCTTTCATAATTTGCTCTAAAACCTTGTATGCTACTGAGAAGAAAGAGAGCTTGATCCAGTACCTGTTATGCAAACTGCAAGTAATATCCATTAGACCCCAGTCAAGGTGCAAAGCAGAAGTGCCATTCACAGGTGTCAGTCTACAATAAGCTAGGTACAGAACTGGTGAGTCCATGGGTGGGTCAGGCCCAGTTTATATAATATGCCTACACAGCAAACCTGTGTGATCCTGAGATGTATTTGCTTTGCAGCTACACAAGAAGAGGGTCACCTAGGCCAAGGGTATGTCTATGCAATTGGTGTGTAGTGATGCAAAAACAGGATTATCTGGGAGCAAGCCTCCAAGCCAAGGTCCACAGACTTGTGCTAGCAGGGCTCATGGTAGCACACTAAAAATAGCTGTGTAGATGTTGCAGCTTGGCCTGTCAAACTTGAGGCAGGGATGTTCCAGCCTGAACTGCAACGCCAATGCAACGTCTACACAGTTTTTTTGAGCATCTTACTGCGACACTCCCTAATATTAGTCTGGGGACCCAAGATGGGAGGCTTGCTCCCAGGTGCAGTGTAGATACCCTAGAGAGCCAATGACATGGGCAAAAAGGTGTTTAAAAGACAAAGGATACATGACTCTGACTAGTGGACAATGAAATCCCTGGTGGGGCCATGGCTGCATAAACCAAGTCCCCTTTTCTACTTGTACACACTTCATTGAGGAGATTTCAACGTATTCTTCTAGCAGTGAATTACACTAGCTTGCAAAGCACATTTCTATTTCATGCATTCCACATGACTATCTTGCCCATCCATGACAAAGCTGATCAATCAAATCAGTGTGTTGAAATGCAACAGACAGCTACCTAGTTTTTTTTTCCCCCATGGAGAAGCAAACCAGGAGCTTCCTAAATCCAATTTCACTGTATAAACACAGCCAGTAATAATTATAACAACATCGATTTAGGAGGGAACTGTGAGTGGGGGAGGCAGAGGTTCTTTGGATTCATTAGATGAATGGGTACTGATATAAGTTTAGATCTTTCATTAAAGCATTACAGCAAATTCTGAACACTGATGTGGAGATGCTGTGGCTGCTGCCATGGCTCAGTTCTTCACTTGTTTAGAACTGTCCCCACCTGAGTTAGGCAAAACTACAGAAGTATTTCCACAAATATTGGTTCTAAATGAATTCACTTCCAATGTGTTTGCACCCCAATTGTATCCCCTATTGGCAAATATTCCAGTGAATGAGTTTATGGGCATCAGCATTTGCAGAAACAGCCAGTTTTAAAGAAAACATTGAAGAACATAAATAGGAAGCAAATTTTAAATTTGCAAACATGAGTCTTTTTTCCAGTAAGCTGATTCTAACAGAACCATTCCATGTGAACCATGGCCCAGATCCACAAAAGTATTTAGGCTTTTAACTTCCACTGATTTAAAGAAGCATAAATACCTTTGTTGATTTGGGCCTATGTGCCCAATCAAATCTAACTGAGCTTGGATTCTGGGCATGCATTATATATTCACAATAAACTGTTCTCAAACAATCTGCAGACCAAACATTATTGGCAGAAATTGTCTGGTGACTAATTTTAAAGAACACCACATTTAAGAAAAAATCATTAGCTCTCTGCAGACAATTCACACATAGGGAGAGAGGTGAAATTCTAATACACTGTTTGCTATAAATTGTTCACTCAGCTCTAATGGATGCCCTTATGTATGTCAGAGACCCAGTTACAAGAGAGAAAGCAAAAAAGAAGCAAATACTGGAGAAAGTACTTGTCAGTATCCTCGTATCCAGTTGAGATAGTTCAGAAAGGCCCTGGTCTAACACCATTATTATTCAAATTGCAGTAGCACCTCAAGGTCCCAATGTGGGATCAGGCCCCACAGTACTAGGTGTTGTACACACAGTACCTGTCCCAAACAGCTTACAGATTAATGAAGATGAGAGACAACAAGTGGATGCACACACACACAAGGAAACAATGAGTCAGTTAAAATCAGTGTAGTAAGCAGCGGGCCCAGTGTACCAGCTGCCTAATCCTTGTCAGCAGCATGGCATAAATGGGTTTTAAGGAGAGATTTAGGGGAGGATAATGTAGTAGTTTCGCCATAACACTGAAGGACATTGATTTGAGAGAAAAGAAACTTTACCTTGGGCTGTACTGGAAAATACAACAAGGCTGCTTAAGAGTTGTAGCTACTAAGAACATGTATTCACGGTGCCAAAGGCTCTTTATATTGACCCTCCCTACAGTCTGATCCTGCAAACCCTTATTCAGAGCATCAGACTCGATGATCACAATGGTTCCTTCTGGCCTTGGAATCTATGAATCAATAGTTCCACTAAGTTTAATGGCATTACACACCTAGTAAGGACTAGTCTCATGGGAAGAGAAGAATGATTCTCATTCTCTTTGCAGGATTTGACCCCTGGATTACTTTGGATTAGTATCAATGATCTAGAAGTGAAAGATGTCATTACAGTACCAATTCCTTATACCATCCAGTTCAGTGTCACTTGAAATGATTTTACACAGCCATTTGTGCCTAAATATTTTATGTAAACTAACTATACAGCAAGAAATATCTGACAGGTCTCATGCAGGCTGATATGCATCAGCATTCTAATTTGTCAGCTGTTTTCCTGCAGTTTTTCTCAGCTGTATTCAGTGCGTTTCACAGAGCAGCTGCGTCAAGCTGTGATGTGTTCTTTAGTGTTATATGTACGCCAAGGTGTTTTACAAACCTTTCCAAAAGAAAAATGTTAAGAGAAGTCCATTTCCCCACAGCTATCAAACACAGTTAACCACTTTGAGCCCTTAAAATCTCATTTATGCTTTCAAGATTCCATGTGCAATGTTTTAGCTAAAGTCATTTTTATGCACTTAGTGGAAGAATGAAAGTCATATTTTTCCTTTACAAGTTCAATTTATTGGAAGGTTTCTATAGGATGTTCTCAGTACTATATGACAGCATGATATAGCCTATCTATGTACATTTAAAGATGTTACTTCATCAATGGAATCTAGGCACATTATAGACGAAGCATTTATAAGTCAGTGCCTTGTTGATAATCATCAAACCACAAAGGACAGAACTATACATCTTGGCTCAGAGCCTTGGCTACGGCTAAGGATCACATAATGCACCTCAGGAGGGGTGTTACAAAGATGCCTGAACTGTCTATGCATCTGTTTGCTCATCGAATGTAATGCAGAACAGCCTAAGAGCTGCTCTAAATTACACTGGTTGCTAAAGGGCACAAGGGTCTGATAAAGGAACCAGAGTTTGCAAAAGGTTAAGGGAGCTCCAGCCATGTCCCCTTTCCCTTCTGGTTATACCGGCTGCACAAGGAGCTGGAGAAGGGGAGGTTGCATAGAATCCTCTACACTAGCTCTGTGTCATAGATTCATGAATTTTAAGGCCAGCAGGGAGCAACAGCTCATCTGGTCTGACCTCCTGTATATCACAGATCATAGAATTTCACCCAGTAACCCCTATATTCAGCCCAATAACTTGTGTTTGACTCACTGAGGATCCCTTAAACTGGGGTAATCCTCACAAAGCTGCATTATTGTGTGTAGTTATTTAAAAACAATAACAGCTACAGTCTTATAACAGCTTAGTCTCATCTCCTTTCTAAGGCTGCCAATTTCCCAAGCTATCCCAAAGAACAAACTCCTGCAATACAAGAGCAGGATGTTCATGCTACAATGTCTTGATGTTTTCTTGGTCAGTCGTGAGACTACAAAATGCTTTAGCCCAAGATCATCATGATCAAGAATATCACTGCATCATGAAGTTTTGCATGCCCATCAAGGACCCAGTTCCACCATGCTGAGTAGTATCTTACTTTTTGAGAAGTCCTCTTCTATTCAGTGGGACTACACAGAGGTATTACCTACAATAAGGTCTGGATCAATTTCACAACTCATTCAGCACTTAAGACACCCAGGTGTTAGGCATCTGAGAAATGCCACAAATTAACTTTCTCAAGTGATACTTGATAGATTCAAGATCACCTGCAATAAAAGTGGGTTAATCCTGGAAGCTACAAATCACCCCCTATAATCCCTATTCTTTACTTCTGCTTCCCTGTGCCACCATGTTTTTTGTTTCAACCCTTCCCACTGCACCTTAGATATTTTAATTTTACTCTGAGCAACATTTCAGAGGACAATATATGCTTTGCATTATGTACTCTTCTGACATTATACTTTTTCCATGCATTTTTCAGAGGTCACTTATGACATCATTTGCTGAAAAAAGAGCATATAAAAATACCCAGGATTTCCATCTATTGTAGATCTAGTTGGTATTAAATCTGGTCATGAAAAGACTCCAGGGACATGACAGAGGGTATTATTTAGATAGAAAAAGTACTGGGAAGAGTTTTTTAGAGATGTATTTCATTTAACAGTTCAAAGGATGCAAACACTAACAAACCTCAGTCTTGACCATCATATTTAGCAGCACACCACTGAAGTTCTCTAAGCTTATTTGAATCAGCTTCTGGCTCATATAACCATCAGCAACTACTGAAATAACATTTTCCTTATCACTATGCAAAAGCTGCTTTCAGCACATTCACAGTACAATCAATGTGGTTACATGCTAATGGATGTTCCTCTGTCAGCAAGCTTGTGATTTATCAAACACATTTACAATGCCTTTTGACATACCGTTTGAGTTAACTAGTTGGTGCTGAGGTTTGTAGGTATATGGATGATAGAATGGGGTCAGAAAAAAAGTCAAACTCCTATAGAGAAATACTAGCCCCAGTGAAATCAATGGCAAAGCTCCATTCACTTCAGTGGGGTCAGGATTTGACCACAGGCATGTAAGGGTCCAAGAAGACTGTTTCTCACATTCTCATCTGACAGAAGATAAAACTCAGAGGGAGGATTAATCTCCAGCTATCAGTAAGGATATCTTGCAGGTATTTATTTCCGCTTCAACTTCAGCCTACATTTCTCTGATGATTGTATCACTAGGATGATGATAGTGGCTGTGAAATGCTCAGGGAGATTACAGAGGCTATAAAAATAAAAAAAATTAATATTAATGGGGGATTTCAACTATCCCCATATTGACTAGGTACATGTCACCTCAGGTGAGGTGCAGAGATAAAGTTTCTTGACCCTTAAATAACTGCTTCTTGGAGCAGCTATACCTGGAACCCAGAGAGGAGATGCAATTCTTGATTTAGTCCTAAGTGGAGCACAGGATCTGGTCAAAGAGGTGAATGTAGCTGAACCATTTGGTAATAGTGACCATAATTTAATAAAATTTAACATCCTTGGGGGGATGGACGGCAAACACCAAAGCAGCCCACCATGGTAGCATATAATTTCAGAAAGGGGAACTACACAAAAATGAGGAAGTTAGTTAAACAGAAATTAAAAGATACAGTGCCAAAAGAGACATCCCTGCAAGCTTCATGGAAACTTTTTAAAGATACCATAACAGAGGCTCAATTTAAATGTACACTCCAAATTAAGAAACATAGCAAGTGGACCAAAAAAGTGCCACTGTGGTTAAACTACAAAGTAAAAGAAGCAGTTAGAGGCAAAAAGTCATCCTTTAAAAAGTGGAAGTTAAATCCTATTGAGGAAAATAGAAAGGAACTCTGGCAAGTGAAGTGTATAAATATAATTACGAAGGCCAAAATAAATTTTAAGAACAACAAGCAAAAGACTCAAAAAGTAACATCAACATTTTTTTTAAGTACATCAGAAGCAGGAAGCAAGCTAAACAACCAGTGGGGCCACCGGACGATCAAGATACTAAAGGAACACTCAAGGAAGATAAGGCTATTTTGGAGAAACAATGAATTCTTTGCATTGGTCTTCATGGCTGAGGATGTGAGGGAGATTCCCAAACCTGAGCCATTCTTTTTAGATGACAAATTTGAGGAATTGTTCCAGGTTGAGGTGGCATTAGAGGAGGTTTTAGAACAAATTGAATAATTAAACAGTAATAAGTTACCAGGACCAGATGGTATCTACCCAAGAGTTCCGACTGAACTCAAATGTGAAATTGCAGAACTACTAACTGCAGAATGTAAGCTATCATTTATATAAGCTTCTGTACCAGATGACTGGAGAATAGCTAATGTGACGCCAATTTTTTTAAAAGGTTCCAGAGGTCATCCTGGCAATTACAGGCAAATAAGTTTAAACTCTAGTAAAGAACAGAATTATCAGACACATAGATGAATACGATTTGTTGGAGAAGAGTCAACATGGTTTTTGCAAATGGAAATCATGCCTCATCAATCTACTAGAATTCTTTGAAGGGATCAACAAGCATGTGGACACGAGTGATCCAGTGGATATAGTGTACTTAGATTTTCAAAAATCCTTTGACAAGCTTCCTCACCAAAAGCTCTTAAGCAAAGTAAGGAGTCAGGGGATAAGAAGGAAGGTTCTCTCCTGGATTAGAAACTGGTTAAAAGAAAGGAAACAAAGGGTAGAAATAAATGGTCAGTCTAAATGCACTGGGAGAAGCAGCCAAAAGCAAAATCTCCAAACCAATATTAATTTTTAGGATTAATTAATGTTTTAACCTTTTTAGCCATCAGAGACTGGAATGAAGTTTCATTCTACAAAGATGGGGTATTCCCTTCCCTCCAAGTGTCCCCACATATATTGTCAATAGGATGGCAGGGCATCATTCTGGACTCCATTTCAAAGCACACCTGCAAGGAACTATGTGTCTATTGATACTTCCTAGATTTCCTCTTCTCCATTTCTCTCCTTAATCCCCTACTATCTGGCTTCTGCCCTGTCCGTCCACCAGAACTTCCCTCAGCAAAGCCACTAATCACTAATGTAACCTCCTAGCCACATCAAAGCAGCATTTCCCCATAGTTCTTTTCAGGATGCTTTGCAGGAATCAGAATAACAGTCTGTGTTTCATAGATTTTATGGTGAAAGAGAACCATTAGGATTACAGTCAGACCTGCACAACACAGGGGGTAGAATTTCACCCAGTCTTGAGAGAAATTTTGGTAGAGAAACAACAGCATCTTGTGCTGCTCACCAAATTAATTGGTGTCATAATACACGATGTCCAGTGTGAAAGTAACATTCTGCTAGGAATACCATACTGGCCATATGCGTGAGAGAAGGTAATGATGCATCCTAGCTGTCGGGTTTGTGAGCAGCTGTCTTTTTAAATACGAGCAGTAGCTGGGGGCTCAGTGGGTGGATGGTGAGAAGGGTTAGAAGGAGAGCAGCAGTTGGAATAGCAGTTATTTTTGCTCAGTATAAAGACTAAGACTCAGTCTTTTTTGACAGAATCAACATTAGCACAAAGTAAACACACCCCAAGAGTAATTTGAGGACCTTTCCTGCTGATGAACCCTTTATACTGTCCATAGAAGCCAAATCATATCATGCTCTACAAATGTCATCATGCTCTACAAAACGGTGTCCTCTGCACATTGTGACCTCATATATGTTGTGTGCGCAAGTTCATGATGTGCAGAGAATGCCAGTTAGTAGGGCAAAATGTAGTCCTTTATTCATCGTGACCTCACATGCATTGCACTTTCAAGGTCAAGCTCTGCAAGCAAAATTATGTCCTCCGCATAGGAGGGATCGCCACGACCCCATCTGCTGAGAGTTTGACCCCAGCTAGGGTCTTGACCCACACTTTGGGAACCGCTGATGCCCGAGGAACAATACCTTCAACATGTGACATTATGCCCACCCCATGAGGAACTGCAAACCCTTCCCAAAGCACCCTCCATGCAGTTGCACAGTGGGATAGCTACCCACAATGCACTGTTCCCTGTGTCGATGCAAGAGCTGGTAGTGTTAATGTACTCCACTGACACAAGTAGCATAGTGAGGACATGCAACATCATTTTAATTACAGTGGTGACTGTACACCTGCATAACTTATGTCGACAAAACTCTGTAGTGTAGACAAGGCCTAAGAGTATGATGTTGTCAATCTCGTCCCGTTCAGAAAAGTGACTGGGTTTCATATTAGATCATAGAACTCTCTTTGTTGTCCCATAGGATACCAAACAACTTGTGTCTTCCAGTGTAAGGTCAACAACAGTGCTCATCTTATTTAACGTGAACCTATTTCACATAATTAGTTTCCTTCTAAAGCACCTTGGAAAGTAAAAACATCCAAGAGCAGTGTTTCCCTGACAAATGCATCCTGTCTCCTTGGTTGTGCGTTCCCCACTGCTTAAGCATTTAACTGTTGCAACTGCATAAAGGAAAATGATATTCCTGCAGCACATTTGCATCTCTTTGTGGCATTTCAGGAGTACTCTAGAGTTAGAAGGCATCACCAAGGGAACATTAAAAGCAATGTTCCTTGGCTGGCTATTAGAATGATTAAGCTACACAACAACACAAAAAGATGTAGAGAGGAGCATGTTCCATGCAGTTAGCTAATCAGAGATTTAAATAAAACTCCCTGCAATAGGGAGGAATGGCCAGAAGTTTAGAACTAAACGACACTTCTGATCAGAAAAATAAGTTATTTTTTTTAGAATCAGAAGGAAAATGCTTATTTTTAGGTAGAAAAACACAGCACCATGTACCAAAGTATCTGTCCTTACCTATACAAAGTAATAATACAGCTCTGTGTTTTACCTGGAAGTCTCTCTATGAAGACACACGAAGGCTTATTTTTAAAGAAAGTTGAGCTAATAATGTGCCTATCAGAGCCATTCCACCAATGCTAGAACAAAGGCTCAGGAAGCACAGGAGGTTGTGAAAGCAGGGATAAATGGCAGGGTGCTATATAAATGATTTAATAATTAACAGTCATTTGACTGAGCTGCTCACCCATGTGATTGTCCTCCCTCCTCCCACCCCCTCATAGAAACACCAGGGAGTTAGAAACAATAGAGGAATTGTGAGGTAAAGGGCAGAAAGAGTTCAAATGCCACCATCCCAATGGCAGAAAAAAACAACATTTTATTCTCTTGTTTGCTTTGTTTCTTTGTTATCTCAGAGTAGATCTTTCCCTTTTGGGGCCCATCCACCTACTAGCAAATGGACCAGAACCTCATCTGGGATAAATCATCATTGCTCCATTAAGTTCAGTTTATACCTGGTGAGGATTGGGCCCATCGGCTTTAGTTCTAGCTCATTCACAGATGAAAAGAGAGGCAAGTCTGACACTCTAAACTGAAGCCCAGAGTCACAAACTTCTCCCATTCAGCCCTAAATTCTATCCCACTATTCACCAAGGTAACTGTCTGATCACCTGGCTTTTCATCTAACTGCCATGATGATTTTACTAAAAATGTATCTATTGATTTTGTCTATGCTTTTTCATATAATGTTTATTCCGGCATTGATCCTGCAGCATTGAGAACAGGGAATATATCCATTGAAGTGGAATAGGATTTCCAGCCACTTTCTGTAAATAATTAACCTTTTAGACAAAAAACAAAGGCTGTGCCTATTTTTTTCTGGAGTCTGACAAACACAAGGTATTGACTGTTTTCTGAGAGTCTTTGGAGACAGAACCAAGTCTGCGACAATGATATTCACAGCTGAACTTTACAAATAATTGCTTTATTGAAAAACATTTCATTCAGAACTGTGCATTAGTGAGAGAAGTACAGGAGACAGTAGAATTTTCGCTTCAGTAATAGTCTCAGTTGTTGTGATTAAACACTGTGAGCTTTGAGCTTTCATGTCATACATGAATAAACAGTTAAGGCAGGATAATGCTGCTGTGCACTGGTTGAGAATGCCCCACGTGAGTGGGACATTTTCCGTATAGGATTAGTTAAGCTCAGTTACTCAGTGCAATTGCCATTGGTGTGGGGAGGTAAAGAAGACATTGCAGGGGGCTCCTTGAGGTACCCACTGCATCCTTATCAGATGTAGTCACTGCTGAAACCGGACTGTGACACAGACACATCCTTCTAAGTTCCTGCTAGAATGTAGACGCTGGTGCATGTAGACGCTGGGGAGAGAGCACAGCCCTCTAAAAAATGTAGAAAGTGCCACTTCTGAACATGTCACCTGCTCTACTCCACCAGTTTTATCCCTGCTCCAATTCTAGATAGTACACCTCTGCACTTGTCCATTAGAGTCATTGGATCATAATTTAGCTGATAATATCTGGAATTAAAGTTGAATTCTGGTGTGTGTTTGGGAGGGTAAGGGATGATCTGTAACAAGAATACTAGACCAAAGTGTCAGTGTCTTTGCATAGGTAGTCGGTCAAAATAGGAGTGTGTTTTGGTCTTAGTCCTAAAAAGAAAGATCTAGCATAGCACATCTGTTTGCGTGTTTGTTTAATATAACTAGCAAGTCTCTAACCCATCCCAGGATAAAAATTCACCACTAAAGAAAGCATTTTTTAGAAGAAGAGATGGCAGCTGCTCCACCACAATCAAGAACACTGCACATCTTTTCTATCTTATTCTAGCATAGAACCGCTTCCATTGCTAAAATAAGGTATATTTTAGGTTCCACCTACATTTAGTCAAGCTGCAAAAATGAACTCCATTTCCAAACCTCCCTGCAAACTTTTGCTGTTAAGCAGACGAGTTCCTCTCTAGAAGGCTGTTTCTGGGAATCACACACTGTGTTTTATGGGAGCTGAGTGCTATATTGACAGTCTCTATCACAGAGAACTGGCAGAGAGTCGTGTATGAAGGAGTTGAGTAGCTTTGATTGTGCAGTATGGCATTATGGTATAGACTCAGACTCTAAGGTTAGACGGGACCAATATGACCATCTAGTCTGACCTCCTGCACATCGCAGGCCACAGAACCTCATCCACCCACTCCTGTAATAGACCTCTGACTTATGACTGAGGTATTAAAGTCGTCCAATCATGGTTTAAAGACTTTAAAGTACAGAGAATCCACCAGCAAGTGAGCCGTGCACCATGGTACAGAGGAAGGCGAAAAAACCCCACAGCCTTTGCCAATCTGTCCTGGGGAAAATTACTTCCCAACCCCAAATATGGCGAACAGTTAAACCCTGAGCATATGGGCAAGGCTCACCAGCCAGACCCCCAAAGAAAGAATTCTCAGTAATAACTCAGAACCCACCCCGTCTAACATCACTTCACAGGTCATTGACATATCTACCACTGGTAGTTAAAGGTCAGTCAATTGCCAAATTAGGCTGTCCCATCATACCGTCCCTTTCATAAATTTATCAAGCTCAGTTTTGAAGCCAGCTAGGTTTTTTGCCTCCCTTGGAGGGCTATTCCAGAATTTCACTCCTCTGATGGTTAGAAACCTGTGTCTAATTTCAAGTCTAAACTTCCTGATGGCCAGTTTATATCCATTAGTTCTTGCATCTACATTGGCGCTGAACTTAAATAATTCCTCTCCCTCCGTGATATTTATCCCTTTGATGTGTTTATAGAAAGCAATCATATCTCCCTTCAACCTTCTTTTGGCTAGGCTAAATAAGCCACACTCTTCGAGTCTCCTCTCATAAGGCAGGTTTTCCATTCCGCGAATCATCCTGGTAGCCCTTCTCTGCACCTGATCCAGTTTAAGTTAATCTTTCTTAAACATGGGTGACCAGAACTGCACACAGTATTCCAGATGAGGTCTTGCCAGCGCCTTGTATAATGGTACTAATGCCTCCGTATCTCTACTGGAAATGCCTCATCTGATGCATCCAAAGACCGCATTAACTTTTTTCACGGCCACATCACATTGGCGGCTCATAGTCATCCTGTGATCAACCAATATGTCCAGGTCCTTTTCTTCCTCTGTCACTTCCAACTGATGCGTCCCCAGCTTATAGCAGAAATTCTTATTATTAGTCCTTAAATGCATGACCTTGCACTTTCCACTATTAAATTTCATCCTATTTCTATTACTCCAGTTTACAAGGTCATCCAGATCTTTCTGTATGATATTCCGATCCTTCTCTGTATTGGCAATACCTCCCAACTTTGTGTCATCTGCAAACTTTATTAGCACATTCTCACTTTTTGTGCCAAGGTCAGTAATAAAAAGGTTAAATAAGATCGGTCCCAAGACCAATCCCTGAGGAACTCCACTAGTAACTTCCCTCTAGCCTGACAGTTCACCTTTCAGTATGACCTGTTGTAGTCTCCCCTTTAACCAGTTCCTTATCCACCTTTCAATTTTCATATTAATCCCCATCTTTTCCAATTTAACTAATAATTCCCCATGTGGAACCATATCAAATGCCTTACTGATATCTAGGTAAAATTAGATCCACTGAATTCCCTTTGTCTAAAACGTCTGTTATCTCCTCAAAAAAAGAGATCAGGTTAGTCTGGCACGATCTACCTTTTGTAAAACCATGTTGTATTTTATCCCAATTACCGTTAACCTAGATGTCCTTAACTACTTCCTCTTTCAAAATGTTTTCAAAGACCTTGCCTACTACTGAGGTCAAACTAACAGGCCTGTAGTTACCTGGATCACTTTTTTTCTCTTTCTTAAAAATAGGAACTATGGTAGCAATTCTCCAGTCATATGGTACAGCCCCTGAGTTTACAGATCCATTAAAAATTCTTGCTAATGGGCTTGCAATTTCATGTGCTAGTTCCTTTAATATTTTTTTGGATGGAGATTCCCCTCCCCCCCCCACAATTTAGTCCTATTAAGCTGTTCAAGTTTGGCTCCTACATCAGATGTGGTAATTTCTACCTCCATATCCTCATTCCCATTAGCCACCCTACCACTATCCCCAAGATCATCATTAGCCTCATTAAAAAAGACGTAAAGTATTTGTTTAAATATTTGGCCATGCCTAAATTATCTTTAACCTCCACCCCATCCTCAGCGCTTAGCAGTCCCACCTCTTCTTTCTTTGTTTTCTTCCTATTTATATGGCTATAGAATCTTTTACTATTAGTTTTAATTCCCTTTGCAAGGTCCAACTCTACTTGGCTTTTGGCCTTTCTCACTTTATCTCTACATGTTCTGAGCTCCAAGAGATAGCTTACAAGGAGAGGAAGATGGAGGGGGGATCAGCCAGGAAAGCTTTCTGCTTGCCCTTAATAACCTGTCTGAGATGCTTACTCATCCAGCTTGGTCTATAACTCTTGCCTATACCTTTTTTCCCCTTCCTTGGGATGCAGGCTTCAGATAGCTCCTGCAACTCTGACTTGAAGATTCATGAATTCTTCAGTCCAATCCACTTCACCAACTAATTCCATTAATTTTTTTAAGTTAGCCCTTTTGAAGTCAAAGACCCCAGTCAGAGATCTATTTCTGCTTATCCTTCCATTTAGTTTGATCTGAATTAGCTCGAACCAAGGTTGTCCCCTACAACCAGTTCTTCTATGAGGTTCTCATTACTCACCAATACCAAATATAAAATGGCATCCCCTCCTCTTGGTTCAGTAACTGTTTAACTTCTAATTTCTTTACAGTCTATCTCATCATTGATATACAATGCTACTCCACCAACTTTGCCTTTACATCTGTCTTTCCTAAACAGCACATACCCTTCAATATTTGTACACCAGTCATGACTACTATTCCACCATGTTTCTGTTATCCCTATAATATCTGGTTTCACTTCCTCTACCAGTAGCTCTAATTCCTGCATTTTGTTACCCAGGCTTCTCACTTTGGTATACAAACATCTTAATTTGTGCTGTTTGGCTTCACTCAGGTTCCTTAGCTGATTTGGCACAGTCATTCTGCTGCCAATATCGTCTGTTGAACTGGTATCTACACTACCCTTCCTCTTCATGTCTATTCTACTCCTCACTTCTATGTCCTTTCTTACTTCATTTTTCTCCTTCTCAATGCTAAAATCAGGTGTGGAGATTACCTGGGCATCTCCCAACCATCTCCCCCAGCTCCCTAGTTTAAAGCTCTCTTAATCAGTTGTGCCAGCCTCCATCCTAGAAGTCCATTTCCCTCCCTACTCAGGTGAAGTCCATCCCAAGAGAACAGTCCTCTGCCCATGAATGCCTTCCAATGATCATACAACCCAAAACCCTCCTTATAGCACCACTGCCTGAGCCATCTGTTGATCATCAGAATCTTGTCACATCCTTGTTGTCCTCCTCTAGGGACAGGCACAATCCCACTGAAGATCACCTGAGCCTCGACTTCCTTAAGAGTCTTCCCCAGCCTAGCATAGTCTCCTTTGATACATTCCAGCTAGAATCTAGCTATATCATTTGTACCCACATGAAGGACAATCAGTGGATTCTTTCCTGCTCCCATTAAGATCCTCTTCAGCCGCAGGTTCACATCCCGTATCTTAGCACCCAGCAGACAGCACACCCTTCTGTTCTCTGGATCAGCTCTGGTTACAGACCTGTCTATTCTTCTCCACAGGGAGTCCCAATCACATAGACCTGCCTTTTCCTGGTAATGGTGTGATTCTCTGACCTATCCCCTGTTCTTTCTGGCTGCATGTCATCTTGTCTACTATTCTCCTTTGCAATCCTATGCAACCGTTCCTGAATCCTCCTGGGGTTCTTATTTGGCAGTATCTCCATTGGCTCATCCACTCTTTGTATAGGACTAGCTGCTCTTCTCTTCTTCCTTGCCCTCCCACCTTCAGCAACCACCTGCTGTGCTCCTTCCTCATTTTCCAGCTCTGCAAACCTATTTCTGAGCTCTACTTCTCCTTCACTAGCCTGTCTTTTCGTCTGCCAGGTTCTTGCAGTCACATGCTTCCACTGGCTGCTTTCCTCACCAAGCATTCTCCCCTCAGAGTTCATTGGTCCTGCTTCCATCTGCAGGACTGCGTTTTTCCCTTCAGCCTCCTCATTCCTTTGCTCCATCATCTGCTCGAACCCCCTTCTAAATTCAACCAGAGTTTCCACCTGTGTCTCCAACCCTCGAATCTTCCCTTCCATTAGCTCTATGAGTCGGCACTTCACACAAACAAAGCTCTTCTGAGGTACTCCCTCCAGGAGCATGTACATTTCACAGCTTCCACAATGTCTCTTCCACTGCCTAAGTGACAACCACTACCGCCTCTGTATCTGTCATAGCTTTTTCCCCTAGTTCCTGTCAGTGAGAAACACAAAAACAAAAAACCCACCAAAACAACCCCTAACAACCACCCCAATAATACCAGAACACCATACACTCCCTCCCCAAACCACTCTTGCAAGCTCCCACTCAAACTCCCCTGTTTTCAGCTCTCGATGCTGGCTCCTGTGCCGCTGCAGCTGTGGCTCTGCCTGATTGAGTGTTAGTATAGTATAATCATTCAGGAGTGCGCTTTAGTAACAAGCTGCAATTTACCTACGTTACTCCACTAGCTTTTCACTTCTGCAGATTTGATTTTGACAGGGGAGGTGGATGCATTTCTAATCACACCATAAAAGTTGAAGTGTAGAGGAGCTATTTCCTAAACTGACTACACTTGCTTCATGTTAGGGCAATAATCCTCCTATTTTTATGTAGTAGATAATCACATCAGTCCAAGGGCATACACAAGGGGGGACAAGCAGGGGCAAGCCTCCCCCCCCAATAATCAGCAGGGGGACACAGAGCTCCTCCTGTTCCCAGTGCCCTGGCGGGAGCTAACACCTTGTCCCGCCTCAGGGTCTCCAAGGGGAGAGGGGGGACATAATGTGCCCCTCCAAAAGCACTAGAATTTAAATTCCTGCACGCGCCCCCGCAGTCAGTCAGTCATGCAACTGTCACTATTTGGAGCAAGTTGAGTTCTGAGTGCTGAGAGTCAGATTCAGCTACCAACTCCCAAAAGTTGCAGTGAATGGAACTACGTGGAATATTGTCTTCTGAGACTGATCTCTTGCTGAAAATTATTATTAATCATGAATTCACACAGCACATCAGTGAACCTCTGTGCTAAAGGCTAGCAGCTCCCACACTTGCTGTGTTCTTGCAGGAGCAAAAGACACTTTGGATGAAAGATGATGACTTCTGGTCACTACTAGCTTGGATTGGATCTGACGGAGCAGTGACAAGGAAATGAAAGTCTCTCTCCTATTATTTTGATTTTGAGCTTTCCATCCCCTTCAAAGAGGAGGGGTATTTGGAAATAATTTTAAATTGCTTTAATTATTGTGGTCCTGTCCCCTCTCATGAAAAATCTCATATCTTGTCATAATGGGGCAGTATGGAGTTTGCCCCCACAAAAGGTTTCGGGGCCTGTCCCAAACCAAGAGATCTGAAGGAAACTGGACACCATCCTTGTTCTAGCCCCCAGCAGCTCCCACTTCCCTTGCAACATGGCTCCATTGGCTGCAGCAGTCCTGAAGTATAGTATCTTCTCCTGGGAAGATCCACGGAACCAGAGAAAGGATGAGCATCCATCCACTCAGTGCTCTGGGCTGCTCAGTCTTGACTCTGTGGAGATTGCAGATGCAGTATGTGTTCTGGGTTGTTGGAGGGAGAAAGGAAGATGTTGATGCTGTGGCGGTGATTGGATCCTCCCTTTCACATAGAGGGAGCAGACCTATTGAGGGTTCGCTTTGGCAACAGTTCTCGGGAAGGGAGCATCCCAGGCCTCTAATGTCACATGTATGGATTTATACAGCCGATTCTTTTAGCAAAATGACCAAGTGGATTTCCAAGCTCACACAACTGCAGGGACTGTTTTCATCTTCTATCGAATTTTTATCGAGTGGGTCTCAGATTTTCCCAAGGTTCCTGATGTGTTAAATTAAGACTCAAAGGCAAGCTCTTCTTTGGCCTGGTACCCATAAATCACCACCATGCTAGGCGATGACAACATATTATAGCTGGCTACACTGCCTTGATAATAAGAACTCCACACACAGGGGAGTGCTGAAAACAAAAGATAAAAGCTGGTAATGGCCCATTGATTAGAAATAAGTAGAGGCTTTAGTGGCCATTAGACCCTAATACATTAAACATCTCATTAACTCTGCAGTGCTTTCACAATATCACAAACTAGTAGTAGAGGCAAGGTAAGAAAAGATTGCTCACATTTATTCAGGAATATTATATGTTCTCCTATACATCAGGAACCTATTCAAACACATTTGATAGTATGAATCATTAAAATAAAAATGTCCAAAGTTGAATTCTAGATTACTTTGCATATTTATAGAAAATTACAGCAAAATGGATTTCATAGATTCCAGTGACTATGGCGTGTCTTGGAAAGCACTATCAGTGTCAAGTGAAATGCTGATTAGGTCCCATCTTCTCATTCTAAACCATCTGTGTGCTCAGTGGCCAGTTCACCATTCACTGGTGACTCATATCACATCAGCTCATCACCATCACAAGATAATGCAACAAAAGCAACAGAAATCAGCCTACTTCCTCTCAATACTATTTTCTTCCAGTGGAAAATATGGCTTCTAGCTTATGCAAAAAACGTTTCAGAGATGGATTGTGCCCAAGTAAGGGTGTACCATTCAAAACACACACATTTTTAATGCATTATTTTCAAACCATTTGTATCATTAGTAATTTAACACAATGAATTAGGTGTTTACTTCTAAGATAGGCTTCTCTGTGCATTAGCTACTCTACGTGGGCAAAGGAATTCTGTGTTTTACTCTAGGGTCCAATCTTGCAAGGTGTTATGCATCCTCACAGCTTCCACTGAAGCTCTTTGTAGTCAGGTTAAACCACACCAGCAGTCAAATCCAATCCTGGTGTAAGCAGGCACTATTCCATTGGCATCAGTGGAGTTGTGCTGCTTCATTCCAGTAGTGAATTTCACCATAAGTCAGCATTATCTGTTGGACTAGAAAAAGAAAGATCTCAGTGACAGTCTAAACCCTGTATGAAACCGAAAATCCACCTGCTACATGGCTATTTGAGACTAGGACATGAAGTACAACTATGTAAGACATGTTCCAGAGGGGTAGCGTGTTAGTCTGCATACAGCAAAAACAATGAGAGTCCTGTAGCACCTTAAAGACTAACACATTTCTGCGGGCATAAGCTTTCATGGGCTGCAACCGAAAGCTTCTGTTTGCAGAAATTTGTTACTCTTTAAGGTGCTACAAGACTTGTTTTTTATGGAAGAGTTGATCACTATAAGCCTGATTCTTCAGTCTCGATGAAGTCAACGGAGTGGAAGCTGCTTATGCCAGTGGTGAATTTAATCTGTGCATAGAAAACCTTTTAACTGCTTCTAGAAAACTTGAGATAAGAATGAAGTCTCCAGGTTCTAGATCATTGTGTAGGGGACAGTGTGGAGTTCCACTGCCCCAGGAGTAGCGCAGGAGAGGGTGGCAGGGTAATGGCCTGGTGTGGCATGGAGTTGCACCCACCATCTTTTGTAGCAGCAGTAGGTCCAAAGCAGTGGTTTAATTGCTCTTCTTAGCATTGTCAGCTATTCAGTGCAATCAAAGTGATGGGTTTTATTGGGACAGTTAGTAATTCCTGTCTAGATGCATGGGCTGAACAGAGAGGGACACAGACGGACAACTCAGGTGCACATGGGGAGCTGTTCTCCAAGGGTCTTCAAGAGGTTCAAATAATCTGTTGCAACCAAGGTGCCCAGACAAATGGGTTTAGCCTGGAAAACATGACTGACCTGGTGTTAGGACCAGAGGAAATGAGCCACTGAGCTCAGGAAGGGGCACGTGTAGGGCATACACTAGTGTGGCTTATAGCTCAGTTGTTATCCATATGTGGCATCCCCGTTCCACAGATCAGTAGCAGTACTGTGGAGACTAGCCCTAGCCCAGACCCCTGGTTGGCCTTTTAAATCTTCTCTACAGTGAACAGAAATACATAGGAAAACTTCACATTATTTATAAAAATTAGGTTTACAATAAAATAGGGTAAGAAGGGGATAAGAAAGAGGAGCAGCAGGCAGGTGGGCATTAGTCAATTTTTAGTAGACATGTCAAATGCAACTTGATTTCGTCTGTAAGTTCAGTAAGCAAATTGTAAAACTCACTCAAAGCAATCTTAAATAAATATTTTC
Source organism: Mesoclemmys tuberculata (assembly GCA_007922155.1). NCBI lineage: Eukaryota > Metazoa > Chordata > Testudines > Chelidae > Mesoclemmys > Mesoclemmys tuberculata. The sequence continues at coordinate 5,878,494 of ML675621.1, forward strand.
TCACCCACCACACCACTACTTGTACTTCATTCAAAAACCCACATATTGCTCCACTCGTGCTGATGAGCTCCTGAGCCAACTATGATGACCCTTTCATTTTAGAATAATTAAACCACTGTGAAAATTGTGTTCGTGCATTAGATTTGTTCTTTATCTTTCAGCAAATGTAGTGCTGCTATTCCCAATATTGTAGTCATGCTAATCCACAGCATAATTTAAGGACTGCCATATTCCCCTTGCCACAATGCACCCACCCACTCACTCCCCATCTTGCCAGTGTGCCTGAACTCTGACCGCTAGCAACCACTCCTGGAGAGCAGAATAGTTCAGTCCCTGTCTTAGCTGAGACTGCCAGGGAAAACGTGCAACCCGACTGGGGTATTAAAGGGGAAAGCTTTGCCCAAGACATACCTGAATGGGGATCCAAAGGCTGACACTTGTAAGGAAATCACATTTTCCATTCATCAAGGAACTAGAAACATTGGTTAAAAACTAGAACTATCAAAAACTAGAGCCATCATTACAGACTTTTCTGGTAATACACTCTTCCCATGCGGGTCAGGAAGATCACAATCTACTAACAGAATGTCGTCAAAATCAGTCTGTTGGGTACAACTTCACGAGTTCCCTCATAAGCTGAACGTACAGGGGGTTCCCTTCTTAATTGTGTGGATCTTGAGCACCCCATGTGGGGCAACAGTGTAAGAATGTGTGTAGAGAACAAGAGCCATTGCACTGTTTCAACTCCCCCTTTTCCGCACTGCAGCTTGTGCTAGTAAGAACAGCATGGTCTCTCCCCAGTATAGTAGTTTGCTGCACTTGCTCCCTTTGAATGGAGGATTTCCAGCCCCTGGTCTGGTCAGTATGATTTCTAGGCAAATTTCTACTTGGAAACTCACTCTGAACTGAAGAGAGCATTGCTATGTTGAGCAGCTACTCCCCATCCATGTATGTGGCCTTTCTCCCCCTGGCAGGCATGCACAGAAGGGATCCTGTAGTATACAGGGCAGAGAAGAGAATGCCGCAGTTTCTCTCTCGTTTGCAGGCTTTGAGGCTTGTTGTGTGCATTTGCCCACCTCCTTTGCAGCGTGCAGTTTGGCACCATGTTCCCCCAATAGTTTGCTGGCCAGTCTCAGGCATTATAACTTTTATTTACAAAGTTGGTGTGTTCTGACTGGGAAAGCGGAGCATTCCTGAACACCTGTGCTTGCAGTGTTGGATATTTGCCAATTATACTAGTCTAGAGGAAGAAATAGAAACAGATGGGCTGGCCAACAGAAATGTTATTACCGGAATAAAAACTTGTCTGTTGGAAAACTGGATTGACAAAACACATAAAAGAAATACCATAGCTCACCAGCTGCCTTACAGGGGACAATTTAACCATTTGTTACCATCTGCAATGACAGAAGAAACAGGTTGTGCACGTGCCTTCACTGCTGTGCTGAGCTACACTGAACCTGTGTGGTTCTGAGGCAAGGAGACAATAGAAAGGCCCGAAAACACACATATTCCTACTGGGTTCTGTGTTACTGTTTCCATGCCAATCGCCACCAAAGATTGAGCTAGAGGTCCCCAGAGTGAAATGCTTTAGTCTCTACATCTAAACCCAAAGAGTCAAGTGCTGTTGCTGGGGTTTGCAACAGACTCATATCCTCTGTGGATTGCACACAGAGGGGTATACCTACCACACACTGATCAGTGGCTTACATCTGCCCATTTCCACATTAAATCCATGACCTTAGTCAAAAGTAGCAGGTCTTATCCATCAAGAGTGTTGCTATGTGTAGGATGTTGCAGCCTAGTCTGATGGTCTCACATTTTTTAAATTAACTTGTTCTTAATCCCTGCACTCAATTATTTTTTAATACATTGTAAAATTATCTGTTTAAAACAGACCTTATCTGTGCATTGACCATCACCATAATGAGGCAATGGTTGGTCTAGAACGAAGTCCGAGCTGTTGACTCAGAGCTTTAAGATCGTTATTGGTGTACAGACATTAAATCGCTCTCCATAGTGCATAGGTCTTGAGGGAAGAGAGTACTCAGTCATCTTTCAGTGGAAAATGAAAATTTAGTATAATTTAAGTAAAAGTGCAACTGGAGAACTGAGACATACTCAGTGATTACAACATGTAGCAGTTGTATTCAAAGAGTTTCCATCCAAAGATCTCAGCACTTTGCAATTCATAGTTAAGTCAACCTCACAATGCCCCAGGAGGTAGGTAAGTATTGTTCCCATTCTACAGATTGAAAAAGTAAGACAGAGCAAGAGGATGTCAGTTGCCCAAGCTCATACACCAGCAACAGCAACAGAACTGACACCCACTCTGAGCTATCCTGCAGATAATACTCTACACTCAATGAAAACAATTATATAGTAAATAAAATGTCACTGATAGGGTTACTGTCTGCTAGGTAATGTATGCTGGTTATAGATAAAGTTTCTCAGTAAGCAGAACCGTCACACTGGTGGAAAGAGGAAACATGAGAATCCTAAGAAGTCTCCATTCCTTCCTTCCTCCCATGATTTTCAGCCCTTGATAGAGCTATTCACATGTTTTTTTTTTTCTTCTACACACTATGCATTAGACATTAGCATCTTTTCAGCCCATGGAACAACCCATTTTCACTACAAATCTCAACTTTAGCCCCCAGAGTGTCTACTTTCTGTTTTCAGGGATCTGAGACTTGTACTCTGCTTTCTCTCTCTCATGGAGATGTGCTCTTTGCTCTCTTTGGCCTAAATCCTGCAATGGGGTTTGTGGGCAGGAATTCTCTCACTGTCCATATGGAGTCTTACCCCAGGATCAGCTCCTTGTTTTCTTTATGTGACCAAAGTAATCTAAACTGTAAGAGCATGCTTTGGTCTGTGTGTCTAGGGAAACATAAGAGCCTGGTATGAACTATTGCTTCCTCATAACTTCTGTTATGATACTCAGGATATATTAGGGTTTTGAGGCAGTCAGACTATGATATATCATAACAGATAATTGTCACAGGAAAATGCAGCAAGTTGAATTTCACAATAAATTGTCACGGTTTCTGGGACCATTAGTGCCATCACTTAGCCCCAGCTGTCTTAATGAATTGATAGGAGCAGGCTAAGACAGTGCTGTTTACATTTCTGTACAGTTTTTGTTTGTTTGTTTGTTTTTCCATTTTCTAGAAACATTTATTTCCCCAATTCATTGAGGGGTTCTAAGTTAAATACAATTTGCCATTTGCAAAATTCAGCACATCCCTTTCCCTGATCTTTAATCACTCCACATGTAAGACCAGGTTCACCCATGATGGTGAATTATACCTCCCTGAATTAGATAGCCTCTATGCACCTCAATGAGCACTCACCTGATGGAGACCAGGTGATGGCACAATGTGCAATTCATATTTCAGCAGAGCCTAAAGGCTTCCACTAAGATCAGGAGCCTACAGCAGACTATATACAAACACTAAGAGACTCTCCTTGCTCTGTAGAGCTTACAATCTAAATAGACAAGCCAGACAAAGTGAGTATTATTCCCTTATTTACAGGTGGAGAATAAAGGCAAAGAGAGATTCAGTGACCTGTTCAAAGTCACACAAGACAACCATGGCAGACCCAAGGCTTGACCCCAGACCAACTCAGTCTCAGTTCACTATGAGATAATCCATCCTCTCTAACTCCTGATGACTTCCCGAAGGTTCTCTGCCATGCAGGTAACTTTATCTTTGGCTAGGATGGCACAGGAACTCTAGTGGAAAGTGTTGAGAAGTGGTGCCTCAGTTTCATCCCTTGTCCTGACCTGCACATTAACACTGTAAAAGCAGTTACAGTTAACCTAAGCCCTTCTCCTAGATGGGTCTCAGTCCTTTGTCTCACAGGTTCAAATGTAGAATAGTTGATCCAGAGGTAAGAAGACCAGATGGAGACAGTACAGCTACATTTTATAGTTTCTGCCATGAGGCTTATACTTCCTTTGTCCCAAAAAAAGCCATACAGCACATGGTATAGAAAAGTCTCAGAGTCCCTTGTCCACAAGCATGTTCCTCCATGTCCTGGTGATTCATAAGGGGTAGCCCCTAGATTCATGAATCTTTCACTGGATTCAAAGTACATCTGAGTCCCCTTGATGGGCCATTAAGCAGGCACAGTGCTGTTGCCATTCTGTCTGGGGGTGTCATCAGAAACACAGCACAAGTTTGAAATACAAATATACCATACATATTTAGAACTTGTAATAGAAAACTGAAACATACACATAAACGTGTTTATCAATCTTAGCGAATTGTGACTTTTTAATTGGTACCTTGCATGGTATATCCTATATGATATTTACTGCAATTCTGTAATATTGGTATCAGTAATATTATAAATGGTCATTCCTAATCCAGACAGTGTCACAGCAAGCAACTACAGAGCTAGAAAAGACTGCCCTGAGTTAGAACAAACCTTTTACTGACAGGGCTGGAGAACTGATAGGGAAATGAGAAACTAATACATACATATAAAAAAACTGTATAAAGTCAACTTAATAAATGTAAATTGAAGCTGTGACTTGTCTGATTCTGGAACCACAGTAATGAGATCATCTTGATATGCTTCCCACTTGTAATTAATTCATCACCGTTTGCTGGTCTTTTGCCTTAATAAAGTTTTGTTAGACCCATCTGCTGAATGGTGAATTTCAATCCAACACTATCAGGTGCACCTCACACCCCTGTTAGTGGTATAGTTGGGATCCACACAAGCTCCATCATGGGGGAAGAGTTTGGGCAAAGAAAAGGGGTGTAGCCAGTGGTCCAAAATTAAAGCATATCCGGTATCCACAAACCATTATTGGGTGCCCAAGAATCAGAGCTCCTATTCCAGCCTAGGGATTTTAGGGGCTGCAGAACCTAAGGATCAAGTTGATAGATATTTTAGAAATAATTCTACCTATAAAGCCCTTTTCATGTATAGAGTTCAAAGCACTTTACAAAAGAAGTACAAGATTCATTATTTCCAATTTAAATATGGAAAGCATAGCGATAAAGTGATTTGCCCAAGGTCACATAAAGTCAGTTGTATTGCGGGAAGCAAAACCCAGGTCTTCTGATTGAGAACCACTGATCTATGCCATATCACACTTGCAGGGGGAAATACTACTAGATATTTTTCTTCAAGAGTAAATGCCAAAATTATACATGTTTAAAAAGGCAAAAGTAATATTGTATTTCCAAAAGTGGGTCACTTAGAATACTGTGCACTATACTCAAATCAGAAGGAAAGAGAGATATTTAGCCCCAGGGATCCCTTAGGGTTGAGGGAGTAAAAAGAAAGAATCTGTGGCTCTTATTTACAAAATTAAATACCTAGCTATCACCACCAATATCATGGGCCCCATATTCAATGAGGTATCTTGTTGATACTGCACACACACACAATCCTTCCTCCCCCCCCCCCGAGTACTGCTACATAAGCTGCTGCCTGTCAACTTTTTGTAGGAGTCTGTTCTTCATCTTCATCCATTATCTGTGACTATGTATTACTAATGTGCTATTAGATGACCATATATTTTTGCAGTACAAGAACTTGTATGTAATTTTTCCTCATTATAGTTTTTCAAATTAGTAGCAGAATAAAAAGCAATACAAGCCACAGATTTCTTCAGGGTCAATTATCCTTGATAAATTAGCCCTGACTTTTTAACCGTATCACTGTCCAGAGCAGGTTGAGTAATTTGCTACACAAAACTGTACTGCAATATCGACAATCTACAGTGCTAAGACTTATGTGTCTTTATACATGTTGTGAGAGAAATAGTCCATAGATTATTTATTTGCTTCTATATAACTCTATACAAATTCTGACTAAGATTCCCTAACATTAAAGAAGGACTCTCATCACTATCCTATTTTAATACCATTTTCCTTCTCTGTACTACTGACATCTTACCTTGTTCTAGACGAAAAGTTTTTCAAGATCTATTTTAGTTCTCACTCCTTGTTTAATTTTTGCATTTCACTGAGCTTGGACAATGAAGAAAAACTAATAAAAAAGACTGGACATTTATCTGGAGAAGAATGTCCAGAGTTATAAAAAGGATATTTAAAAGACCAAGAGTGTAGTGTTGCTAACTCATGATTTCATCAACAGTCTCACAATATTTGTTGATTTTCTTAAAGCCCCAGCTCATGTTATTACAAGAAAATCTCAGCTTTCATTTAAAAAAAATAGTTACTAGCACTCATGGTTGTGGAGAAAGCTTGAAAATGTAAACTCTACAGGCTCAGAAACCAGAAAGCAAACACAAAGCACCCAAAAAACTGATTTTTAGAAATCACATGATCTTTTAGGACCTGACTCATGGTTTTTCAATGTTTGGCAATGGCGATGGTGGGATATAAGCCTTCATGCTGAAGATCACAAACCAGCCCTGTTGGGCTAGATGCAGGTGAAAATGTAGAGCCTGTGCTATGCAGGAGGTCAGACTAGATGGTCATAACAGTCTCCTCTGGCCTTGAAATCTACAAGCAGCTATCTAATGTTTTATTTTCCAATCTCCCTTCTCTGGGACCAAGTTATTCCATAGCTACTCATTGTGGGGTTTCTTGCACCTGTCTCAGAAACAGCTGATACCAGCCCTGATGAAGACAAGATACTAGACTAGAGCGGCGGTTCCCAACCTGTGGTCCACAGCCCTTGGTGGTCTGTGAGGCTACTATGGGGTCCACGGAAAAGAAAAACAAAGAAATTATTACTGAGTATATATTATTTCTTTTTTATTACATTAGATTTCCATAAAAAATGGAATGTAAAAAACTACTTGTAGCATGTGGTGCTCTGCAAAATGTTTGGAGGTTGAACTCAAAATGGTTGAGAACCACTGGACTAGAGAGATCACTGGTCTGATCTGTCATAGCAATTCCAGTGTTCCTAATATCATTACTATGTATCATTTGTGTTGCTGTAGTATTATCTAGAAGCCCCACCCAGAGAACAGGACTGCTTGTGCCAAGCACTGTACAAACAGAAGCAAAAAAAAAAGACAGGTCCCTATGATCTAATCAAATACAATTTTTTTTTGTACAATTTACAAATATTCAGAGGTGGCAGTTAACTTTGAATGCTTCATACAAGTCTCAATTTTAGGTGCCATGCTGAGGCACAAGGCTGTATAGTTTGTACTGGATATTTTGTTGCAAGCTAAATATAAGCATGCTGTATAACCTCTATGTTACATGGGGGGAAATAAAGCCCACACAATGGCTTTGAAGGGTGATCCTCATGTTAGTTTAGTCTACTGAGAAAACTCCCCAAAACAGAAGACAGATGAAGGATTTTCCACAAAACTAACCATCACAGCTGTGCTTTTGTGGCTGCTTTTGCTTGCCTGAGTCTTTTTGTGTATGCCTACCTCATAGGTAAATCATCTTGATTAAATGGAAAATAAAACTGAAAGAGCATAAATTTTACAGGATCATCAAATACCCTGAGACCAACCAACCCTGTGATCACACAACAAGATAGAGAGAGGGAACTCAAACAACTCCCTCTCTTTTATGCATCTCAGCTCCCTTGCTAGCTAGATATAATTACTCTTCAATCAGCACCCATTATTACATTTTCACCTGTGCCCTCTTGCAAGTCCCTGAAGCTCCTAGTTTATAGAGGCACCATTTACTGAACCATCTCCCCACCAGAAGAAAATGGCAAGGTGGGGTCCTCTAGGGAATTAATTTTGCCTGCCAGCCTCTTAAAAGGTGTGACAGGAGACCCATTGACAATATGCCTCCCTAATCCAGAGAAACATTTGATTTATGTTACATATAATTCTGGCAACTCTCCTGCCCCTTGTAATGTCAGGAACATTGAATTGAACTGATGTGTCTCAGCTGATGAGAGACCACTCTTAAAAACCTGACTTTTGTATAATAAACCTGTGCAGTTCTATTTCCCTGATACAGTCTCTTAAATCCTGACCTTCCAAACATTATTGCACGTTTAAACTTTACGCATGAGTAGTTCCATTGACATAAGAGGCACAGCTTGCCTGCTTAAAGATAAGCAAATGTGAAAATGTTTGCAAGGACCTTATATGGACAGCAGACAGTTACTGACAGAGTATTTATGTCCTCATAACAAAGTGATTTGCTCCTGACATTACAATAGCACAGTCTACACTGTAGGTTAAAACAACATAGCTGAATAATTGGATGACCCAGAGAAGTGATAATGGAACAGAGAACCTATCTCCTTGGGTCACCCATTCATATCTGACCCAAGTCAGTGGTGACCAGTGGTCCCTACCAATTGTAAAGGTTGTTCTGTGGTTTATGTGAAAAAAATTGATGGTCTCAGTCCAGTTCTCTGTGATAGAGGACATGTTCCAGATCACACAAAACACAATTACATTTGCATTCCTTCCATCAGCCTCAGTGAATGGGCCAGTGATTGAATGGGTATAGTTCCAGCTCCTCAAAGGTATTTAGGTATGTAACCATCATTGACTTCAATGGGAGTTAGGTGCCTAAATACCTTTCAGAATCTGAGACACAGTCCCGGTGTTCCCCTCTAGGTCAGGGATCAGGCACATTGACAGGGTAAGCTTGCATTGCCACTGCCAGCGCTCCAACAGTGGGCAAAGACCTCCTACCCTTGAGCCATCACTGCATCAGCATCTGCAACCTAGATTCACTAAATGAAATACTGTAGGGAAGAGCTTCCAAATAAAACTTCTGCTTCAACCAAAGGGTTATAATTCAGTTGCATTGGTTTCAATCCATCTCTAGGTTGTCCACTGGAAATATAAGCCTGAATATATAAAAAAAATTGTAGACAATGACAACAATAAGCAGATACCTTTCTCGCCTTCTACAAATCTTTTAGATATTCCTTCTGTCAGATAGTTCAGAAAGATCAAACATATCAGCTAATACTTCCCAGCTTGTGAGACTAAGATCACATAATGTTAACAAGGATCGTTGTGAAGGGGCCTTGCTAAAACCAAAGACTAAATAATTTTTAAAAAATCAAGATGATTATGATGCCCAGAAAGTAGACTATTATTAATTCAGAGTCATCAGGAGAAAACCTCCTGAGTCTAGAAACTGACAACTGCACAAGTCCTTTGCATGATAAGACCTAGTCAGTGTAACAGTGACCAGAGACCTATCTAATACCATGAGGCAACCAATCTGGCAGTGGACTAAAGAGATAAAAACACTAACGATTATAACATGTGGGAGGATCCTGCTGAACAAATTACTTCATCGCTACTGCAGGGATTCATCACCACTGACAACTGTCTGTCAATGTAGATTGGCTGTGGGCTCAATCAGCCAGCTGGAGCAGGACATTAATCAATTAGTCTTATTTCTATAGAAACAAAGGATGGATTCAATTGCTTGCCACATCAGTAGGTAGCATGTAAAATGGACATGTGCTTGGTAATCAATAATAACCTAGAGAATTCCTCAAATGAGCTTTTAAACCATAGAAGCATCTGAACCTATTCCATTTGAACTATTTCTGCAGCTGTTGAGCTGCTATTGCAGAAACATTTTCTTTGTATAGACACCTATCAAGACTTGTAATTAGGGCTTCCCGTACAAGAACATATCAACTGTCATCTGTATTTGGGAATTTGTTCTCTTACATTGTCTCTTTCAAATCCAGTTAAATGTCATTAGCTTCTGTGTTTGTTCAAATTTCATGTAGCCATATATTACACAGACTTGTGCCGTACAGAGCAATGAGACCATACAAACTGTTCTAAATTACGTGTAACAGCTATGATCTGCCAATTTTGAGATTTGGGATTGCTATAGATGACATACTTTAGAACAGCCCATGGCCATTTTTGGCCCCAGAATAACCCAGAATTGGGAAGCACAAAGGTGGATTAGAGCCATCTTTCCCTTCCCACTCTGTAGTGAGTCTAGATTTGGCACAGCTGAGATTCTGGCCCAGAGAGACAGCTGAAGTAAGTTCATCACTGATGCAGGGCTGTGAGAGGACTGGGTGTTAAGCAGTTTTCTCTGATAAGAAAAAGAAAATTCTTCTTCATGTTCAGCTCTAGATCAGCAGTTTGGGAATAAGAACTCTAAAGAAGAAAATTAAATCCTCAATTCTTTTCTTTGCTGGGATTCCACATTTTTGAGCCTACATCTGTTTTTTCCAAATATTAAATTCTTGCCACAAATTTAGTTGTCACATTATTACTGATAATCACCTGAGACCCTCAGTCAGAGCTCTAATGCACATGTTCTGGATTCTTCATTGGTCTGTAAATTTTTTTCTCTGGACTGCACATCCTGCATCATGTATGTTTAGCAGAAATTCATCCCATTTCTGCCTGTGATGAAGTCAATGCTTCTCTTAGGCTACTGATTCTATTAGTGAGTGTTTCCAGCATTGCCCTCAGAAATGGACTAATAAGAGGGAGAAATGAATCATAGAGAAAGATGGCAATGAATCAGGCCTGGCAAATAACACATCTAAAAAAGGTTCCAAAAGATCGGACCTGTTAATTTGTCCCTACGAAACTGGAACTCACAGCTGACCAGAAATTTGAATATAAACCACTTAACTTTGTGTCACCTAAGAGTGCATCAGAAGGACGCCTGCTGTGACAGCCTCCAGCCTGAATGTCCATGACTCTACCTTATTAAAGGGTTTATAACCTTCTCCTAGGTTGATATTTCTGAGATTCTCATCAGAAATGAAGTCAGACTTACTGGCCTCCTGTTCTCCAGATCCTGTTCACATACCTCATTCATCAACATGGAAGTGATCAAAAGCATTCTCCACCCTTGTGCTGCTAAGAATGGTCTTGAGATTAAAGCCCAGGAGTGGAAATCAAGAGAGCTGTCTTAATTCTAACTCAGTCCTAAATACAAACTTGCTATATGAAACAGGGCAAGTCATTTATCTTCTCTGTCCCTAAGTTTCCCCTATATAAAATGGAGAACATCATTATTATTTCCCTCACAGGAATGTAGTCCAGTTACAATTAATTCATGAATATTTGTAAACATCTTTGAGTTTCACAGATGGAAGGGACTTTAGATGTTTGCCGAGATATACTGTATGTACGAAAGTGTGTGTGTGTGTGTGTGTGCGCGCGCACACATGTAAATCACATTAACCTGTGAAATAGGAGTGCAACATTAGTTGACTTTTACAGAGCTCTTGATGGCTTCACTGCTGTCATGTCAGCATTAAAGGCTGAATTTTCACAGGAAGCTACGTTCTTTCCCCCAGTATCAAACTCTGGGGGTGGGTGCAGAATGCACAGGAATATCACTGAACAACTTCTAAAAGTTATATTACAATGTATCCATTAGTTCAGTACCCACTACCACCCTTCTGTACCAATTGTGACAAATTCTGTTATTGTCAAAGTTGCTGTTCTTCAGCAGAACTGAGAGTCCTGCAGCCTTGACTGGACATATAATATAATTATCATTCATTTTTATTTTATCTGCATGGCTTTCTGTAGGGTACACTGAACACAGAAATGACACATCTTTCCAGCTGTAATGATAACGTATCGTTCCTGAGGGTGCACAACTGGGGAGGAACGCTTTGCCAAAGTAGTTACAGCCAGGCCTACAACAAATCACAACGTGTGGGATAATTTTAGCCACCGCCCTTGGTAGGGAATGGTGCAGAGCTGCTTAATCCCAGCAAGAACTCCTGAGGGAACTGCTTTTGAGAAAGGTTCAATGTTTTGGGGACTCAGGTGAGAGAGTAGCAGCTGCTGCACCTGTTGCTGGTGCAGCATACCATGTGAGGACGTTAGTGACTCTGGTGGTGCTAGCTTGGAACAGCTTTTGCACACCTTGTGTTCAGGGACTGGGTTTGTCTAGCCCTTGCACCTACTGCCCACCCTTACACACATGTTCAGAGCTAACACAATTGGGGCAATTCACATCACAGAAATGCTCTCCAACAGCCCTGAAGTATTTTAGATAATAAATTACAGAAAGTAGAAATCAAGGACACATTCAGTCCCAGCATAAGTGGATGCATCTTTCAGTGTCACTGGGGAAGCTCAGAACAGGGCTGCATCCTTTTCTCTGTGCAAGTTATTGGCTAAAATTCACCTCCACTTTCCCAATAATTGTGCACTCATGATGGAGCCGTTTAATCTTTTATGGACAGAACTCACTAAACATTTGACTCACTGTGCTTTACAAACACAAGGCAAAGCCAAGGAATGTTTTCCATGCACAACACATTTATACCTGAGCTCAACACAGCGCCTAACATTTGCAAAGATTAAGACCTTTTACCTGTCATTTCTCACAGATGATTGCAGTATGGCTCAGTCCTGCACTACCAATGCAGGCAAAACTCTCCCACTAAAGTCAGTGAGACTTTTGCCTGCATCAGAAGGATGGGATTAGGCCCTACTATCTTCATAAAAATTAAGCTGTCCATAATCCAACATATCTTAATATTACTGCAATTTAGGTTGTACCTGTCCTGCTCATGCTAAAGTCTACAGCAAAACTGTCATTAACAAGAAAGGATGGGGCCCTTAATGATTTAACTGAGCAGGTTTAGCAAACACAAATTTCTTTTCGATGACAGTATGAGTTGCCAGACACTCAACAGAAGAATGACTTCCCTGAGTTTCCCTGCCATGGTACTAGAAGAGTTGGTTTTGCTATCACCTTTCTTGCCAATGTAACAGTATTACAATAAGAACAGTTGCAGAACTGATTCCCAAGCTAGAAGGGTATTAGTGAGGGCATACATTTGTGTATCCGAGGTACACTGAGGACCAAATCCTGTGCTCATTTACTCACAAGTAGTCCCACTGGCTTTACTGGGTTTCCTCATGTGAGTGAGGAGAGCAGAATTTGGCCCTTTCCATACAAATTATGAAGGAAGAATGGAGTATGATTTGCTTACCGAAGGATTTCTTTCCGAGTGAAGAAGGTACAATCCTGTTAAAAAAAGAAAACACATTAATGTACTAGAGAGATACAGATATCAAATGCAAGAAAATGGCTTCTAGCTTTCTGGAAAAAAGATAAACTTACACATAGCCTAATTTTGGCTCACAATGAGATGTTACGAAATACAGACTGTAAAATAACTGAAAGGTGAACTGTACTAAAACTGAGGAGGACGCGCTTTCAGGAGGGTTTTATTTATTGATGGACTGAAACATCAGAAAACATATCATGTCTGCTATACATGCTACGTGTGGCATTGCTTAGGCTAGCCACAGAATTGTGAGATGTTGGCCTTAGTCCCCTTTCTAGTCTGGTCAAGTGTCTAACACATGCAGCAAATGGACTTTGGGGAATCTGTCTTTTACCTTTAAAATTTTACTGCAAAATATATACAGCAATCTATCTATCATTAACAACAATTATTTGTATTGTGGTAGCACTGAACAACTCCAGTTGACCCCATTGTGCTAGGCAATGTATAAACACAGGGGAAAAAAAGATGGTCCCTGCCCCTACGAGCTTACAAATTAATCCACTTTCCCAATGGTATTTGGAGAGACAAGCCATGGCATAGCTGGAAATAATTTACTAAACTTCAAAACAGAGTTGGCTGACTACCACCAAGCACAGCACCCATAGCTCATGGCGATTCCGAGGGCTGTTTGGTTCAACCATAGTAGTTTCTTTTTTTAGTCACTTTTTATGAACATTCATATGAATGGGGTTTTGTCTGAGAATTGTCATTTCTGTCCATACCACAAAAAACCCACCGTCATTACTGGTTCTAGTTGATGCCCTCAGTGGAGGTCTCAGTAATAGCCAGCAACTGAATGGGCTGTGGAAAATGCACACCTACATAAACGAGTTCCCCAGGGTTTCAATCCTGTTAGGTTCTGAGTACTCTGACCTTGATCCAACAATGCACTTGCTAAGCATATGCCTAAATGTTTTGCTCCAATATGAGGTGAAGGATGAGCTACATTATCAGGCAGCGTGGGGAAGCGTAACCTGCCGCTGTCCATACTGCAGTGTGCTGTTATGTGGACACACAGAAAATTCCTCTGTCGCCAGGTTTGTTAATCCAGCACCTTCCTCCAGCACAGACTTATAGTAAATTCACTGAGACCATGTTTCCCTAGTTTGCTTATGAGAATGCCATGTGGGACTGTCAAAAGCCTTATTAAAAGCAAGATATATCTACCACTTCCTCCCATCCACAAGGCCAGCAAATGTGTCAAAGGAGGATATTCGGTTGGTTTGACATGATTTATTCTCAATAAATCCATGCTGGCTGTTCCTATTAGATGCTGGGTGCTTACAAATTGATTGTTTAGTAATTTGTCCCAGTATCTTTCCAGATATCAAAATTAGGCTGATTGGTCTATAATGTTATTCACTTGGAGCAAATCCTGTCCCTGCCTCCACAGCTGGGATGGGTCCCCTTGTAGCAGAATTGGTGCTTTTCTGCTGGACAAGAGGGGAAGGGCAGTGTTTGAGAAGGAAACACAGGGAATGGGCATCCTCTTGTCTTCCAGCCTGTGTCTGAGGCACACAAAGGGAGCAGAGCCTCCACAGTGTAGCTCTATGGTCTGGCCAGAGGATTCCTCCTACTCTATCCCACCACATTCCTGTGCCTGGCACTTGCCCAGCTTAATCAGGCTGGCTGGCATGAGAATTTGGCCCTTAGTTATTTTCCTTTTAATGTAAATAATTTAAAATATATTGCAAGGTAATAATGTTTGACCTGTTAGATGTCCTGATTAGAGCTGGTGGGGGAAGCAAATACTCTTGCTCTTTACACCCCTTAAGAAAAAATCATTTAATTTCTGCACTGAGAATCATTTTGGCCAACTGCCTGCTCCTTCCAGGAAGGGTGAAACAGACCCATCATAGCTGATTGTAGCATCATCCTCTAGGTTGTCTCAGGTTTCCAGGTAGGCGATCACGCCTGCTGCCATCAATTATTAAGTTGTCTTGCTCCTCTCTATACGAAGTGGTAGGAGAGGTTGCGCCTCCTTTCGCATATTGTGTAACAGAATAGTGTTACAGGGGCACAATCAGACGGTTCCTTGTGAGCTGCACAGTGATGTCACATTGTCTGGAACTGCACAAAGTGAAATAAGAACCAGCTGGTTAAGTCTTCATTAATTCCAGCACATGTAACACCTACTGTCAAGCTATCGTTTAAAGACACTTCATTTACCAATGAATGGCTGGTGTAGTTTGACAAATAAATGTGATGCTGTCACTAGCAATCTTCCTGTAATTATATGGACTCAGGAAAGCAATGAAAACTGTTACTCAACTAAAGAGCTAATGGGGGATTTATGTGCAAGTGGATGCAAAGATAAAAAAGACAAAATTACCTTTTAAGAATGACTTAAGCTGCTCTACATTCCAGAAATAAGCATGCTTAAAGGTGATTTGGAAACATAGTGGTGGCCCAGCTATTTTATAATAGTTTCTTTTTGTGTTTCGGGACAGAAAAAAGCATGTTTTAATCATGTTGGGGAGCAATGATTTAATCCTGTTAGAGCCTTAGGTTAAAACATAGTAACATAGGACACAGAACTGAAAGGGACCTTCAGGGTCATGAAATCAAGTCCACTGCTATTGCAGGCAACCCTGTCATATAATCCAGGTCACAAATGTATCAAGTTCAGTCTTAAAACTAGTTAGGTTGTTTGCCCCCAGTACTCTTGTTGGGAGGCTCTTCCAGAACCTCACTCCTCTGATGGTTAGAAACCTTCTTTTAATTTGCACCCTGAATTTATTCATGACTAGTTTATACCCATTTGTTCTTATGCCATCAGTGTCCTTTAGCTTAAATATCTCTTCTTGCTCTCTGATGTTTACCACCTTCCACCCAATGTATTTATAGACAACAATCATATCCCCTCTCACCCTTCATTTTGCTAGGCTAAACATGCCAAGCTCTTTTAGTCTCCTTTCCTAATATAGGCTCTTCATTCCCCGGGTTCCTTCCCATCAGTGAATCTCAACCTTTGCTAAACTGTGACCCCATTTATAAAACAAAAAGCTTTCAGGACTCCCCTCAGGCCATCTAGGGATGGTGGTGGTGATCCCCCAAATAGGAGCGCATCCTTTACGTAGATTTCCACAGTCCACTCAGCCAAAAACAACCCCATGTTATAACAGGGGTGGGCCATGCCAGTGTCCCTCAGTCAAGTCTGAACATGATTATTTTTATAATGTAAATGGGATTTTACAGTAGAATAGAGAGACAAGGTGTCTGAGGTAATATCTTTTATTGAACCAACTTCTGTTGGCAATGGAGACAAGCTTTTGAGTTACATAAAGCTCCTCTTCATGTCTGGGAAATGTACTCAGTGTCACAGCTAAATACAACGTGGAACAGATAGTTTAGTGTATGTAGTTAACACATATTTCAAGGGATCATTCACAGTGAAGTGACTTATTAACACAGTCTGCAGCAGTGCTAGTCTCCAGGCAGCCCCATTAGTACAACTGGCCTGCAGCAGCTGCCTGATTATCCATGCAACCTGACTGGCTGCTGAGGCCAGCAGGCTCGCTCTTAGGCCAGCAAGAGCAGCAGCTCACTGGCTTCTCAACACTTATGCCCACCACTGTGCCTGCTCCTGTGCTACCTTGTTTCTGCTGCTCCCGCCTTGCACCCAGTCTTGCCTCAGTCCCATCTTACATTGAGCCCTTCCTGCTTGCTCCAGTTCTTGACATCCAGTTCTGACTCCTGACTACAGACTCTGGCTTGACCTGCTGGCTCTGGTACCCCATTCCTGACCTCTGGTTTTGACTTTGTCTCTGGTGACTGACTCTGGCCATTAGGCCTGCTGCCCGCTCCACGCACTAGGCTAGACTGCCTTTATCCTGGTCATCTGACAATCTCTGGAATAGCATTGGCTTCATGGTGCATTTGTCCAGAAATTCTTCTTCAAGGCGGCCCATGAAGACGTTGGCATAATGGGGAGCCATCCTAGTACCTATGGCTGTTCCCATGGTTTGGACAAAGTGTTTGTTGTTGAATGTAAAATTGTTATGGATGAGGATTAAACGGATGAGTCTGGCGATGTGTTTGGGGTGGATATCAGAGGGTTGTCCATTAGATTGTAGATATCTGAGGCAGGCAGCTATGCAGTCTTTGTGAGGGATGTTGGCATGTAGGGAAATGACATCCATGGTTGTTCTGAGGGAGGTTTTCAATGTTGTTGAGTTTTTGGAGGAAGTTGATTGTGCTCTGAAGGAAGCTGGCCTTTTGTATAGGACTGGATGATGATGGTTTCTATGAGTCCCAATATTCCTTCAGTAAGAGTTCTGTGGCCAGATATGATGGGTCTGCCTGGGTTCCCTTGTTTGACTTGGGAAACATATATAAGGTCTGTGAGGTGAGATTGTGTAGGATGCGGTTATAGAGTTTATCTTGGAGTTGTCTGGGGGAAAGATTTGATGATACACTTAAATTTCTGTGTAAATTGTGCTATAGAGAGCCAGTTTCATTCATTTTTCCCCTACCTAGACTATTAAAGAAGCATGGACTAAACTGGTACAGGCTTTATCAATCTGCTTAATTGCTTGTAAATGTTTATGGATGGTCTGAACATTCAGATTTAAATCCAAAACATTTTCACTTTTTATAAAGTTTCAGATGCCATTGTGCTGATGATGTCATATCTGCCCTTCTATCTAATCCTGGGCCTTTTGTGACAGGAATATAAAGGAAGGAAATTAGCGGGGATTAAATTATAGAGCCAAATCCTTAACTGGAGTAAATCAGAACAGCTCTAATGGAGTCAGCAGAGTTACACTGATTTACACAAGCTGCAAATCTGGCTCCTAGATATGGCCCAAGCTGCAAAGTGTGGATAAGATTAACCCCTCTTCCCCCCGCAAAGTTTAGGCATTTTGATAGCTGTAGTTTTGGTTGTTCCATCATAAAATCTTACAGAATGTTTGCATCCTAGATTTTGGTTCAATCTTCTCTCTGGTAACAAAGACATCATCCCTTTTATCAGCACTTTAGGGAGGTTACTCTATAAACTCATTCAGAACTACATGTTCAAATGTCAGCCCAACATCTAAAAAGTGTTTTGCCTTCAAGAAGATTGGCTGGTCCCGCCTTGGAAATTAGTAAATAGTTTTATTAAATTTTGTAGTGGCTGGAACTCTAGCAGTTTAATTCCAATTTAATTAAAGACTTTTGGCCGGGATAAACATGGAGGTGAATCATCTAATTTTCATCTGGCAATTTCATTCATACAGAAAATTACATAATGAGAAAGAATAAGTAGTAAGCTAGCACGTTATATTACCTCCTTCATAGTGGAGGGTAGACAGGACTAGGAGAGACATAGTTTATTAGATTGGCAATACCCATCCTCCCTCAAACTAGAAGTTCAAATCCCAGGAGAATCACCTCATCTTTCCAAGAACTAGAACATTTACTACCATCTACATTACTGCATGTGGGTCTTTCTGAGCAGACCTTAACAACCACACACCTGTCTGCACTGCATGGGTATTGAAGCTCCCAACACATTTTCCATAAAAGCAGGGGCCAGATCCTCAGTTGGTGTAAATTTCCATAGTAAACTAAGCTATAACTATTTGCACAGAGGATTTGCCCTCATGAGTTTATCCCCATGACCCTGGCTAAAATATTCCCTTCCTTTTTGATCCCCATGGTTACACAGATGGCTGAACTACCTTCAACCCACTAGTGGTACTTTGTGCGTGAAAGTTTAGACTCAAGACCATGCTCTCCAAGTAGGAAATGCACAATGTAACATGCTCTAGCCACTGAGCGGATAGCTCTTCCTTTTATGTAATGTTCCATTCAAGCTATCCCAATCCCCTTAAAAATAAAAGTTAATTAGATGTCTGTTGAAGGGTCACTGATATCCTTAAAAGTTAGACATGTAGCCAAAGGTGCACATTGTCTATTAATGCACCTTCACCATTAAATTTCTCTTTTCTATATGTTTTACTGTGGCAGTGAATATAATGAGCTTCTTTTGGTCATAAACCAATCAAAGTCCAATTAATTTTTCAGGATTTTCCTCCCCTCCGTTGCCTTTAAACTGAACACTGGGCCTAACTGTCAAGAAACTAGGAGTCTGTTCAGATGTGCTCAGAATCTGAAATTTGTTGCAAGCAATATTATCTGTGGCTTTAATTAGCACAAGTGAAGTGCTGTCCTTTCAGCACAGGTGATCAATTCTTAACCCTAATTTGGACGATTTCTGAAAGAGGTTGTTTTAAGGGTGGGAAATTAAGAGAAAAGGGGGGTTCTCTTCCACTCTCATGGGAGGATTAATAGCCATCTTGTGCTTCAAGGGATAAATTTCAGCCACCCTTTCCTAGGTGCACAAGGTAGGAACAATATTGCAGCAGGAATTTGAATTTCAGTGGAGCAATAGTCCTGAGGTGCCTTTCGTTTCCTCCATGAAAATCTATCTACATTTAGCCAAGATCTAACCGAGAGAAAATCATCATTTGTGCAGATGCACCAGTTTCTGGTACAATTGGATCTCCTGCCAGGCTGTACTGTACATGTTCTCAAGCTCTAATAAGCATCCTACAGCCCTTTAAGGTGAACACGGAATTCTAAATGCTCAGGAGAACACAGGCAAAAGGGTGCCTGCTCCTACTTTCCTTACCAAAATTCCTTCTGGCCTAACAAAAAGTGCATAGAGACAGAGCCAGGCAGCCATGAGCTCCAATCCCACCCTCTGCACCATATAACCCTTATTATTCAGCAGGGCCTCATTCCCCTACCCCATGAAGGAACCAAGGATAATTTCCAGCATTTTACAGATCAGATCTGGCAGAGCTAGAATTAGAAATGAGATCTCTAATATAGCACACCAAACATTCATCAAGTCCCTAAGCAAACATTCATTGAGCCACCTTCTCCCAAAGAATATGCCAAATCTATAGCTTTGGCTATGCTTTCTGTAAAACTGGGTAACTTCTGCATACTTACCTTTAAGATACCTACAGATTTAAAAAAAACAAATACCCAAGAGTCCTAACTTTAGTCTCCTACTCTAAACACTGGAACATACTTCTCTTGTGGGCCTATAAATAGAACCCAGGAGTTCTAAATTTCAATCTCCTGGTCTAACCACTAAAACATACTCTCCTCCTAGCACCAGACAGGGAACCCAGGAACCCTGGTACCCAGAGTTCTACTGCTGTCTAACAAATAAATGCACTTGATGGAGTTTCTTTGGTTTTTTGTTTTTAATTTTTCTTTAAAAACAAAACACCCCAAATTAGAAAATTGCTTCATTTCCTGTCCAAACTTGGCACTGAGGGCTTTATCCGGCTCCCATTCAAACCACAGGAACAATTCCCATTAACTTCACTGGTGCAGGATAAAGCCCTGGTTAAAGCCAGGATTCTGTGGCAAAAATAGTATTTGTACAAGAGGGCTGAATTAAGGTTGTGTGGATAACTGTAATTTAGCATTTTCTAATTTCTGAGTGTTTCATTTTGCATCCTTAATGTTCTTTTAATGCAAGGGCTGAAATACAAACAATTTTGGCACCAATTTCACTAATTCATTTTTCAAAGAGACTGTTAATAAATCAGTGCAAAAACTCTGTGTAGACCAGCCCTAAATGTTTGTACTTTAATAACACATATTTACCGCCAGTGATGTGTGGATATGATGTTATCATTCTAATCTGGCAGTGCTTGGCCCTTGCTTTGCATAGGAGCATTATGAACACCTAGACAGGCGCCACTGGAGAATCAGGCTCATTAAACCTTAAAGTGAATGGCAAAACTTCCATTGACTTCAGTGGGAACAGAGTTGAGACTTTTCACTTCCACCCGAGCTGTAAAATGGGATAGTTAAAAAACCTGGACCCAAACTCTTGGCTCTAGCATTAAAAGAAGTTTGAAATAATGAAGACTTCTGCCTAGACACCAATGAGAATAAAACCATCTACTGTAGCAATCTGGCAGAATACAGATAAATGTTCAATACATATATCACCTGTAGCAGAACACAAGTTCAGTTAGCAGATTTATTCAAGACCTCTGGCTGATGTCCAGTTTTAAAGCTTGGATTGTAGTCACAGGGCTCAATCCTGCTTCCAGTGAAGTAAATGAAAGTTTTGCCATTACCTTTAAGGGGACCACAAGCAGGTTTACTGGGCCTTGTACTCCATTATCCTTTTTGTACTTATTTACAGTGCTCTCATGCAAAGTGAATGTGAAACATCACTAAGTGAGAATGGCAGAGTTTTACCTCCACTTTACATAGGTTTAAATAGCTACATAAGAGACACGATGGTGGCAAGTCAGGTCCAGAACCTAGATTTGCCAGAGCTAGCAAAGCACTTAATGAACTCTGGCAGTGCTAGGCTCTGAACAGATTTTTAAGGACTATCCATGAGCTATCCAGTACACATTCAGGGTTTCTCAACCTTTTAAGTAGCAAGTACCCCCTAACTTCTATAAATTTTAATAAAATTTAATTTAAAATTAAAATTTAATAAAATTTTAATAACACTCAATTTTCCAGAGGATTTTATATTCACACACTAGTGTGAGCCATACATTGGAAGAAAGGCTGAGTATATAAGGCCATGATATGACAGATGTCAGATCTAGCGTGGTTAGGGTTACCACCTTTATACTAGGGGTGCAAAAATCAAGCATGTACCTGGGCTAGAGGTGATGCTGGCCAAAGCTAGGAGGCTTTGAGTGGCATGCCAATGCTGGGGAATATAAAGCGCTGCACCAAATTTTGTGCCATAGATTTGAGAGGAGGAAGGAGTGAGAGAGAGACAGAGAAGGAAGGCGAGAGCGAGAGAGGAAAAGAGGATAATTGGTAAAATCTGGGGCTGTCATAGAACAGTGAAATTGACCAGTTTTCTGGGCACTAGGCTTTGAGACAGGGAGAGGGGCTGCCACCTGGCTGCCAGCCAGGAGTTGGGCAACTGCCACCCAATCTAGGCTGGGGCAGAGGACCTTCCACGCTGGCTGGGACACAGGGATGTGGGCAGGCAGCTGCTGCCCGCCTTCAAAATGGGGCGCGGGAAGCTGTCCCTTGGCTTGGAGCCAGGGCGTGGGTGGCTGCCACCCAGCTCTGAGCCCAGCTCACGAGATGTAGGAGGCTGCAACCAAGCTCCCACCTAAGAGCTGGGACCCGGCGGGAAGCGGGGGGCTGCTGCCTGCCTCCCCCTGAAGCTAGCAACTGTTGCCTGCCTCCCAGGTCGGATCTGCGACCAGGCCGAAAGCAGGTGGCTGTTCCATGCCTTCCCCAAAAGCCGGCAGTTGCCACCTTCCTCCCAGCTGGGAGCTGGGACCTGGCGGGAAAGGGGGGGGTACAGCTTGGCTTCCCGGGACTGTGGCAGCTGCCACCCACCTCACAGCTTGGAGCTGTAACTGGTTGGGAAGCAGGGGCTGCCACACAACTCTCAGCTGGGACCGGGTGGGAAGTAGGCTGCTGCCCGCCTCCCCTTCACTGTTTTTTCTGGGGTACCCTTTGCCTGTGTCTCATACCACAGGTTGAGAAACTATGCACTATATGGCTAGAGAAATGCCCTTCACAGGATACATCTTGTATATCTCAAGACAGAGACTTAAAGCCCAGTGATTATCAACCCTTGGTCCTGCTTTGCTGATGTTTTCCCAGGAGTCTGAAACAGGCAATCTGAAGGGAAAGCAACAAGGCCAAGCTAAGGAAGAGACAGGCATTTAGGATCCTTTCAACACAAGAGTCTCCCTTACTGACACCCTTTCTGGAGTTAAGGTGTCCTGACAGTTTATGTCATGAGCTACTCCCTGACAAAACAAGAGTCTGCACAAGTGCACTCCTTTAACCTTTGTAATTACGCCTCATAGACCTTTCCAGCATAGCTTCTAGGAGCATGTAACGAGGTGAAATTAAATGTAAATGCCTCCTGACAGTTTCATGTATTTTTCCTCCAGTCCTTAAATTAACAGCATTTTATTTAAATGCATCTATAATCTGGATTAGGGTGCTACTGTGTGTATGCACATGCTAATTGATCATCCTGGGAGATGCTATGCTCAGGACAGGAATAGGAAACAGATGAGCTGAACTAGTCAAGCTCATAAGGGTCCTGTGGTCCAAAGGATAAAGCACTGAATTAGCAAATCAGGCTTGGCTCTGCTATTGACTGGCTATGTGGCCTTGGGCAAGCTCAGCCTCAAGCCTTGCTTATAACATGGAGCTAGTTGTTTCTAACCATCTTTAGAAAGTACTTTGAGATACACACAGCACACTATAGGCTGCTATATGTGTTGTTACATTAAGGGAATAAGAAGGGCTTTGGTCTGTGCCCATAAATGTGTCAAAACGGGAGGATAGGGATCCATGTTGGCATAGTAACAGATCTTAGGGGTGGTGAGATGCAGTGACACACTGTCATAATGTAAATAGTTTCTCCCCCAGTCCTATAAAACAGGGACGGTCAGTAGGTGGACCATGGCCCAAATCTGGGCCACCAGACACTTGAATATACCCCAAAATCATTCACTTATTACCACCCTAGGTTTTTTTTTCCAATTATTATTTTCTCTAGAGTCTGGACCTTGACTATATCTTGAGCAAATAATTTGGACCTTTACAAAAATAATTGACTACCCCTGCTAGAAGCCTTTGCTGTAAACTATTAGTTGGATCTTTGCAAATGTTCAGTAGTACTAACTCTTAAGAGATAGATAATTGTGCTGGGAGTGCTGATACTTACATTTATAAAAATGTCAATACAGAGCATAGTGGCATGATAGACGGCCCCAGAGTACATTCAGGATGTAATTCCCTGAGTGGAATCTGCTGACGTCACCCACCACAAAAGTGCAGCCTGCAGTTATGAATGGCAGCAGCAGAGCACACTGAGTGAATTACAACAATTAACTAATTCTGGGGGAAAACATTTTCACGTATAAAATGTAGATTTCTAACAGAACTAAGTGAAATCCTCATAGAATCAAGGAGACATTTCCCCATGAATCACAATGTTGGGTTATAAAAAGCTAGAGGGGATGCAAGAAGAATCAGAGCATCATCATCTTTAAATTCCTGCATCAGACTAAAGCTTCAGGTTTGTGAGGTTACTCCAGTGTCATAGTTATCACATCAATTATTTCAAGTTTATTTCCCCTTAAAGATTACAAGTATAAAATTCTGCTCTTTATATTGGCACTTACTTTATATAGGGCATATTTATTATGAACTGGCAGCAGCTTCATTTGAGGATTCTAGGCATGATGAAATAACTTGGCAAGTATTTTGGTAGAAAATGGGCACACTTTTAATTCATTAAATGAGGCACAATTACAGCCAATGGATCAACCCCGAATGAGTCAATCTCAACACAGTATCAGTTTTGGAGTGATTACTTTCATTTTAAAACTAATACAGGGGAAAGATTTATTCTACAGTAGTAGAAGGCAGGGTGGCCTAGTAAGTAGGGACCAAGAGTGGGAGTTGGGACATCTGGGATCTAGTATTTCCTCTGCTACCACCTGCTGGGACTTTAGGCAAGATCCTCAAAGGTACATGCCTGACTTGCACAGAAATCAATGGGAATTAAGCAACCTTTGAGGATCTGGACCTCTGTCTTTGCTCTCCCACCCCTTTGTGTATCTTGTTTATTTAGATTATAAATTCTCCACAGGGATCATCTCTTTCTATGTTAGTATGGCACCTAGCACAATAGGACCTCAAAGTGCTACTGTAATAAATTAAGAATCATGTATGCAGGACCTGAAGAAGAGCTCTGTGTGGCTCCAAAGCTCATCTCTCTTACTAAAAGAAGTTGGTCCAGTTAAAGATATTACCTCACCCACCCTGTCTAACTAATAATCATGTAAGATGGCCATATCAATTCCAATTACTCCAGAAGAGGATGACAATCTGAAGCAGAAGGTAACAAGAACCTGATCCTTCACCCACTGAAACCAAAGGGGAGTTTTCCTGCTGACTTTAATGTGAGCAGGGTCAGGCCCTTAAAAGTTAAATATATATTGTATTTAAATTCCAAAAGCAGCCTCTAGAAACAAGAAGTATTTGATGCAGCAACACTTGCATCTGTTTTAAATTAAAAAAGATTTATTCCAAAGGTTTTACTTTGAAAAATTCCCAATTACTTTTCACAGTATGTCAAAATTAATATTGTACTGCAATGAGGCAAAGAGGATTTTGCCAAGATACAATAAGGCAATCACATAATGAATTAACCAGCGTCTGCAAGTGATTGGTTACTGGAGTTCTTGCCACTTTAAACAAATATCTCCAAACAGTATCCCCATTTCAACTCACTGTCCATTAGTGATTTTTTTTCATAGCTATAATAATTCAGTCATTTTGGGGGGGATTCCAGTAGGTTTTCAAGATTTGATCATCAAATGTTCTACAAATGTAATCAACTGCAGTACAGATGAAAATATGTCCTTTAGGATTATCTTTGAGATTTTCTGTGAGATTGAAATTGATTTTACCCTTCTTCTAAATCAATATGACCCAGATTCAGTAAGGTATTCAAGCATTTGCTTTAAACACGTGCATGGTCCCACTGAAGTCAACCGGGCTACTCACAGGTTTAAAGTTACGTACATACTTAAGTACCTTGCTGAACCTTGCAACCAATTTTAAAAACTGCCCATCAAAGTGCCAGCTATATCTATACTGATGATGGTAGCTATTAAGTGGGCATTTGATTCATCTCAGAAAAACACAAGCTGGATTAGAAGTCTAAAAATGTGCAATGCAGGATTTAAACATTTAAACTACCTAAAACTATAGCAATATTTATAGCAGTGAAGCCAAAACTACCAAAAACTGATGAATAAAAAGCAAAATTATTCCTTTAAAATCTGCTGTCAGAGTATCACAAAAAAGCAGTTAAGATCTTCATGTTGTTATTTGGAATGACAGCAGCTGTAATTTAAGGTAAAAGTTGATGGACAGTAAAAGTAATTTGGTGTGGTATATATTCAATGGTAATATGAAATAGGAATCAGACCAAGGGCTTTATCTCACGAGTCCCATTGAAGTCAATGAGTCTATTCATGTTTGTAGCATCAAGGCGCAACAACTAAACTGTGATCCCTTTTCTCATGTTGAATAATACTTCCCATTATGGATAGTCCCACTGATTTCAATCAGACTGCTTGTGGAAAAAGATACCACCTAGTGTGAGTGAGGGTGGCACTACGTAGCCTCCTGTGATTACATTTTTATTTTCTTTACGTATACTGCTTATGATCAGGTTAAGCAGAGTTTTTAAAATCCATTAAATGTAATTTCCTGACCTGATTTTACCTTATAAATGGTGTTTCTAGATGGGCTATAAAAGTAATTTGTTTCAGCTCAGTACAGTGCTGTTACCATCAATTGATCTTTTAACCCTATAGTGAACAGTGTTTTTACAAAGGAAGACGTGGGTTGTGTAACAGTCTGACTTAAAAGCTGACAGTCAATGGCTCATCTGTTTGGTATTATTATTTAGCATATATATTGCAAGTGTCTAGAAGCCAACCCAGTGTACTAAGTGCTGTAGGAATGTGTAATAAAGACAGTCCCTGCCCCAAATAGCTTGCAGGGTATCAGGCTTGCAATGAATAGTAGCTGAGCTGCAAAATTTAACACAAAGAAGGTCTGTGCTCCACTAGTTAATCTGCACAAAAGACAATATAGAACCAAATTCTGCTCATTCTACTCAGACAAGTAGCTCCACTAATGGTAGTGGGACAATTGCTCATACGATCTCCATTTTCTGCATGTGCAGCTCCCATTCATATCCCACTCATTACAGCGATGTCTCTCAATGGGAGATGCAAGTATGGATTGAGGCCAGTATATGCTCTTCACACTGCTTTATTATATTTCTTTATTACTTTTAATTGCTTTAAGTTTCTTTATTCAGTAGCTTATAATTTTTTTTTAATTATTATTATTTTCTCATCTCCCTTTGACAGCATAATATTGTAACTAGAAATTATACCATTTGTTTGTTTTACAAAAAGAGTTGATCAGTACAGGAGTTTGCCATTGGACTGCACCTCTCTAGGGGCCTGATCCAAAGTCTATTGAACTGAGTGGAAATGCACCCACTGACTTCAGCTCAGACCCATAGACATTGGGTTCAAGTCTGGCTCTGGCCAGCCTCAATCAAAAACTGACAATTGTTCCCTGCCCTAGGTGTAATGAATAGGAAGTTGCAGCTTAGTTCTTAGCAAGCAGGAGCCCACATCAAACTGGTACGTGAACGTCTCAGCCAGCCTCAAGGCCAATGACTCAGACAGAACCACCCTCCCACTGTAGCTGTGATCCCCCGAGCCAAGGGATGACACACATTTGCTGGATGGTGGAAGGAACCTCACACTGATGTTGCTTGAGCTTGATATGCTCTGAGGATAGACAGAAGATTTTGGTCATGAGGGTTGTCAATGTGGTAGCTTTCACAAGCACAATCTTGATTAAGGCTCCCATCCAGCAAAGCACTTAAGCATATACTTACCTTTAAGCATACATATAGTCCTAGTGAAGACACTGGAACTTCTCACATGCTTAAAATGAACCATGTGCTTAAGTACTTTGCCAGACAGGCTGAGGGACATTCAGTAGTATTTTAGGGCTTCTCTACACATGGAGTTATTCTGGAATAGCTATTCATGTGTGGACACTCATTTCAGAATGACAATGCCTTTTTCCACATTATTTGTGAAAGTGGAAATGTTCTGGAATAACTAGTCTTAGTCTGGAAGAGTTTTCATGCGTAGACAAGTACTTATTCCACAAATAGTCTGAATGAAATCATGGGGCCACCCACAAAGTCACGTCAGATATTACTCAATGCGAGTAAGGGTGACAAAACTCCCAGGGGTTTAATTTGAATGGGAACTGAGTGTTCATTGTCCCTTAGGCAGTTTTTAAAAGCTTGATCTTAAAATACACATTGTTGTTAGAGAAGTGTTTCTTTTCTACTGACATTTACTCTCTTCTCCTCCAGACCTTACTTCTATTTTGCATTTGTATGTAAAAAGATGTCACTAACCAGAGCATAGGGCAATGGCAGAAGAAAGCAGAAAGCCCTAGTAGGATTTGTTTTCCTACTAGTATATAGTTTTTAACTGATGTGAAGTTCTGCTGGGAAACCAATCTGTGCAAAAGCCCATTTCCTTTAAATTTTCAAAGCTTTTCAATGTGCTTATGATAATTTAAAGAGCTGTCAAACTGGTGCACTACACTAAGGGAATAAAGATAGGAGAAGGTATTAGGAGATTTATAGCTATATAGAATGTCAATGGTTAATTTTCCTCCATCTTTCACTAAAACAAAAGATAGAGAGGATTTAAATGTCATCCGGTCTTACCACATTGCTCTCTTACAAACAGCGTCAGCCAAACACTCATCTCCAGACTTATAAAAACCTCTCTTTAAAACACATTACATAGTGTAATGACACAGGGATCATCTTGTCGATGACTGAACCCACAACTTCTGGATCTAAATGATAGAGCCTCAAACACGTGAGCTAAAAGACCAACTCCTTGAGCCTGTATGGAATAGTCTATTGGAGTACCATGTATAAAAAGATAAAGTTGCCAAGGAGGCATTCAGATGCCACTGAGATGAGTATGGTAGAAATGCCTAGATATGTGGGGGGGTGGGAAGAACTATCTAATCCCCATTTCCAAAAATGCAAAATAAGGACTCATCAAACTGTACGGTCCATTTAAAAAGTTTTTACATTTTATTCGTAATGCTTGTAATTCACAATCCTGATGTTGCTGCTGAGAGTTCTCTTTTATAAAGACCATCTGTGAGTCACATGCACACAGGTGCACATCCAGGGTACTCTAATCTATATACATCATATATTAAGGAGCTAGTCCTGTAGCTCAAATGGTGGAGGTTCTTCTATTTAGATTTGGGAGTCCTATGCTCAATGGATTTGCTATCCTAGCTTTCTTAGTCCTCTTTGAACTTTCTACCCACCGTTTCCAAACAATGGAAAGTCCAGATTTTAAAAAGCTGTGGTACCAGTGCTCCATGCTCCCCTGCCTCCAGCACAGCAGAGACATCTCTGAAGAATTTCCATTGTGGAAAGGGGAAAGGTGAGCCAGCAATTCTCCACCTCCCCAAACCTACACAGCACAGCATGTAAATTACTGCAGCCAGGGGGCCATTACCAAGTACATGACAGTAAAGCAGCATAACATTTTGCGTCCTCTTGGTCAGATCTTGCCTCATTTATGCTGGTGTAAATCTTCAGCTTCAATGGAGTTACTCTGGAGTATGCGGGAAGTAATGCTGCTTCTTCCTTATCCCTGTGGATCACTCCACATGGCTCCTGTGACTCAGGGGTCTAGAGTCAGCAGAAAGCCAGGGCAAAGAGTGGGAGAGCAGAACGCAGTATGGCGGCAAGAGGTCTCTGTGCGTATGCTCCCTGGCTATAGTAGTACTCCCAAAATCTGTATGGATCTAGAGGATTCAAACATGGAGGGGATGGAATCCCCTGTCTTTGCCCTCAGAGAAGAATAAGGAAGAATGTGTGAGACAAGCAGGACTAGGTCTTTTGCTCCTTCACTTATGCTGCCAGCAATATGCAATAAGTGACGCTCCAGAGAAAGGCAAACAACAAAACAAAGATTTTGCCTACCTATCTGTGCAATGTGTGTGGGGGGCATTCCTTCCTGACCCTTGGGATTAGCTGATGTCCTGAAGCATGAGATTCAATTGCCCTTATCTTAACATGCATAACAACAAATGTTATTACTGGTCATAAAATTATCCAGCCCTTTTAAAAATACAGTGACTAATTAATTTATGACCTCCTGCAGAAAAGAAATCCCATAGGCTAACTCAACCCATTGTGCCTTGCTACTGCAAGTGTCTGAGATCAATTTCCTGATGTCATGAAAGGTATGGGCTGCAAATTCTAGATGAAGTGTAATACATTAAGGATGGCATTTCAGCTCTAACATTTGCCAGCCTGTGCCAAGATGTTAATGTTAATTACATTGTCTTGTTTTGTTTTACTGCAGTTGAGTCTCTGCTCTATGTTGACTTTTATTGGTAGTAGGAATAAACATTTGGTGTTTTATAGATCTTTACTTTCCCTCTCTGCAGCATATTGAGGACAGTTGTAAACATAGCCTTGGTTTAGCTTGCTCAGGCTACAGAATATACTGCAATGACCAATGGCAGGTTGAGGAGGAATTAGCAACTAAATGAGGTTAAATGAGCCTTCCCTGCATGTTGCTTGTGATCATATATGAACATGACAAAGCACACGTCTGTAACATTATGAAATGCCTACTCAAATATTTGTTAAAGATTCACGAATCTGAGAATGTCCCCATTTAGAACAACCCCAAATGAATCTAGTTTCTGAAATTATGCATTCCATTTTAAAACCTGATTCAAAGCCCTCTGAGGTTAGTGAAAAGATTATTGACTTTAGATCAGGCTCTTGGTCAGGAGGGAAGCTGACTGTTGCAATGTTATTTACTGCACTATTAATTCTATTGTAGTTTAACTTTTTGTAGATGAGAACAGAGCAGTCAGACCTCTTGCTTCTGAGGATGATTATTCTCCTATTTTACATTTTGTCAGCTTTTATTTTCTTGGACTTGTGCAAGATGCCTGCTAATGCAGGCAGCTTCCCACTCTGCTTCAGGTATCTCTGCGGTGTGCTGAGATGTTGTGAATGGAGATTGGAAATGACTTTGCTGGGCAGAGAAAAATGCAACTGAGCTGACATACTGTATTCAAATGATGTAAAAAAACTGTCACTTCTGGAGAGTGCTGGTCCCAAAATGGAGATCTCTCTCTGTCGGGGGAGAAGGAAAATCTCCACCCAGAAGTGTAAGCAAATCTAACGCAACAATATCGAAAGCATTAAAACTGAAACACCTCTCTACAGCTTTGATGAGCAGAGTGCAGTACATAGTCTTTAAGAGATGTGAAACTGATGTATCTCTATAAATTATGTTGCCACTGAAGGGATCAGGGACAAAGTGCAAGTGTGTCCAATATAATCTCTTCTTTAAAACATGCTCAATGCAAGGATCCCTCTAAAATCTTCCATTTATGATGTGGCCAGAAACTTTAATCTGTTTCCTGGCCTTGGGTGTCTGGAATTTGATTCCCCTCCCTAGTGGAGGAGGGAAGGGGTTCTTTTTGCACCCACATAGGGGACTAGACTAAAATGCATGTGAAAACCCAGACTAATGGTATTATTAACAGGTCTAAGGGTGAGGGAGAGTGACAGTAAAATATAAACATGCCCTTAAAAGATAAATTGGATTATACATCAAAAAAACAGAGCAGCATATTCAGATCACCCTCTTTGCCCTTAATACAGACTAAAAAATCTTACCTGGTAGGCATCTAGCTGTTCATCAGTAAATATCGTTTGCTTATTACCCATCTTAAATGAGGAATTCTCCCTTTGTACAAATGCATCACATAAGAAGTTGCAAGAGTCCTCTGTACTGTAGGCATTTAGAGCATAGACACTTCGTGATCGTGCTGAAGAAATCCCCAAGCACGCATTGAACTGCACTTGCTTGCAACTGTCCTGCTAGCAAGGAGCAATGAAGCCGTTTCTGGGAACCTTGGCAAAGGCTGGCTTTTGATGTGCCAGGAGGGAGAAGGTTAAAATCCTAGGCAGGTGTCACCCAGAAATGATTATTCCATCTTCGCCTTTTCCTGTGTTTTCCTCGAGTACAATACAGGGCTTGTGTGGCATGAAAATTGATGAGAAGCATCCAGTGTCAGAAGAAACCAGCTATGCTGTCCCAGTCTCTGTCTCTCCGCAGCACTCCCTCTCTGTAACTTCCCAGTGTATGAGTAGTTCTGCACCACTAGGTGTCACCCAATAATCCATTTATATTCTGCAGGAGGCCAGTCAGAGCCCCTATCAGGGGTTGCTCCAGGGCATCAGGGACACAATCCAAGTGTGGATTTTTATTGCAGGGAACTGCTGCTATGTGCTGCGTTCAGTTAAAAGTCAAGGGAATACAGGAATAAGGTGTAATGAGGAACATGAGGGGCTACAGACAACATGTGCATTGTGCTAAAAGCAATAATCCGAGTAAAAAAATCCCTTGGCCATGTTATTGTAAGTGGAATGGGCTTCCAGACAAAGTACAACTAGCTTTTCTGAGACAGCAGCTGAAACATGACCCTAATGGAGACTCCAGCAGAATGGGATTCCACCTCTCTGCCACATACTACTGTCAAAATCCACTCTCCAGCCTGCTTCAGAGCAACCTTAATAACTGAATGAAGATTGCTACTTATTTACATAGAGACAAGGAGGTGAAGCAATAGCTTTCATTGGACCAACCTCTGTTAGGGAGAGACACATGCTTACCAGCTTCTTCCTGAAGAAGAGCTCTGTGTAAGCTGGAAAGCCTGTCTCTCGCACCATCCACCTTGTCTCTCTAATATCGTGGGAACTACACAGCTACACCACCATTGCATAAAATAATTTATATAGACAGGTAGTGATGCCAGAAGTTAGAGCAGGGCACTAAGGGAAACAAGGCATCTGAAGTCAGATTCTTCCCCAACACAGAACAAATCCCAGTCTCTCTCCGGTTCAGGGTGTGACCTGTGGCACATCACCTATGCTCAGTTTCACCTTCAGTAAAATGGAAATGACGACACCCAGCCAAGCAGCTTTGTAAAAGCTCTTCCAGAGCCTATGCTGGAAGGGACCACATAAATGGGAAAGATAATTATTAATGTATTAATAAATTACAGCTTTATTTTGTATGGCAACTTTCATACAAAACAAATCTCAAAACAGTGTATTGAGTTTAATAAGGTAATTACAGAGAAATTATCAGAGGGGTGGGGGAGAGGGGGAGAGAGAGAGAGAGAGATTAGGGCTAAAAGTTGTGTCTTTTGCTCTTTGCCCAATAAAAACCATCTGGGAAAAAACCCAACACCTTGGTGTTGTTGGGTCCCAAATAACCATATTTACTAGCTATGAGACAAGAATATGTCATTTTCACCTCTGGCTGCTGGTTCAAATCCAGACTTGGAGGGGATTTCTTTCCTATCCCCAGGCTTCTTTGCACTAGCAATAATCATGCAAGCGACTGCGAAGCAATCATAGGGCCCTAGAGGAATACTCCACCATAGGGGCCTCATCTGCCACTGCAAGAGCCTTCTGGTTAAGAGGTATGTTGGGGGTGGTAAGAGTTGTGGCCAGAGAGCCCCTATGTGCTGGCTTTTCTACAGTAGTACAATACTCCTAGGACTTTTTGCAGTCAGGAAAGCATCATGGCTGCTCTAATATGCCCTGGAAGGGGAAAGCAGAGCCTGTCCCCACACACTCTTCATGTTGGAGGAAGCCTAATGCTTCTCCTCCAATCTCTAAGCCTAGCTCAGCACCAGCACAGCACAGGAAAAATCAGGGCTATGGTGGATAGTGAACAGAATTTCTCACTGTCTGGTGGCCTATGTGAAATAAATTGGTGGTCACTCCCTAATGGACACAAGTCCATCAAAAAAAGGCATCACAACCATTGGCACTGACAGCAGAGGCCAAGGACTGAATTCATTATGGAGAACGAATCCTTCTCTCACCCTTGCAGATGTTCCCTCCAGGTCTTGGTTGAGATACACTGGTTAGGCAGTGGGGAGCAGCTTGCACAGATACTGACATTGCTACATCTTTTTATTGGTCAATATAAAACCTCAGTCTCCAAGGCTATTAATCCAGCACCTTTCCCCAGCACCAAAATTCACTAAAATATATTTAATAGATAGCTGTGAGAGGTCTGACCCATGAGATCTGATTCTATGGGTGACCCCTCCTAGGGCTCTGCCCCTCCTTGTAGAGATCCAATTACCCAGACCTGCTAGCTGAACTGGGTGCTGGAAATAAGATTTGCTTTGGTATACAGCAACTTGAAACAGGGAAAAATCCATAATAGTATCACTGAAAGCAAATGCATCCAGTCTGTAGTAAACATGCTCTGGGAGTTACAGAACCATATGATGTTCCAAGGCAGACATTTAATTCAGATCATGATGAGTAGGAATGCAAGGTTAGATTCAATGCATTTGCTGAGACTTATTAATGAAGCAAGAGTTTTAATACTGAATCTGAATTTTAAAATTGAAAACATAGCAGTCTAATCATCAAACAATATATTGTTGGGTTATTTGAAAATATAAAAGGAAGAAGCTACAATAACATGACCTGTTCCCTGACCTGTAATGTTTTCCTGTAATAATACTTACTGTAGGTAAGTGCTGAGTTAAGTGCTGCTATCTGACATGTGATAAAGAGCCACTAGAACATCCAAGGGTTGAACCTGCACTTGGTACATCACCAAACTGACCTTTATTTTCCTGGCTGCTAATTATTTTTATTTCTTCAAGGTGCAATGAGATCGAGTCCTCCTTCTGTCCCAAAAGGTCACCAGTGCCAACAAAAAATGGCAGGAACAAAGAGTAAAACATAGTGCTGGAGTGACCCAGCTTTAAGCCACAACAGTAATCTGAAGTTGTGGATGCTCAGCACCTCTGAAAAACAGGCCCTAAGAGACTCTTGCTGCCTCAACATGAGCATCCAAAAATTAAGGTACACAAATTTAGTGGATACTTCTGAAAATTTGGGCCTTAATTTAATCTGAATCTCTATACCTCAGGTTTCCCCTTCTGTAAAATGGGGGAAATTATGCTTACCCACCTTATAAAGATCTTTGAGAACTATGGATGAAAGTGCTAAGTATCACTAAGTATACCTGTTAACCTCAGATCTAAAAATCCTGAAGTATTAGCAAGAATAGTGTCTGTTAATCAGATAGGTTTTTATGGAGGTTGGGAAGGACTTGTTAGTAGATGTACTTGCCAAATGCTGTTTGTTCTCCATTAGGTCTCGTTCAGAGATCTGTATTATGCTTATAAACTGGTACTAGTGGGAATTTCTCACATGTTTGAAAAAGTTGTAAAACTGGCTCTGATCGAGAATTACATTTTGAGGATAGACAGGAACCAGTATAGCCAACTCTGAGCTTCTATAAAAGTATGAGAGGAGAGGAAGTAACTAGGGGGGCAGCCATTTTGGATTTGATTCTGACCAACAGGGAGGAATTGGTGGCAAATCTGAAGGTGGAAGACAATTTGGGTGAAGTGATCATAAAAAGTTAGATTTCATGATTCTAGGGAAAGGAAGGAGTGAGCGTGGCAGAATAAGGACAATAGACTTCAAAATGTCAGACTAAGAAACTCAGAGAACTGGCAGGTAAGGTCCTACAGGAAGAAATCTAAGAGAACAAGAAATTCAGAAGAGTTGGCAATTTCTCAAGGAGACAATATTAAAGGCACAATTACAAACTATACTGATGCAAAGGAAAGACAGGAAGAATACTAAGAGGCTAATATGGCTCCTTCAGGAGCTCTTTTATAACCTGAAAGTCAAAAAGGAATCCTCCAAAAAATAGAAACATAGATAAATTGCCAAGAAAGAGTTCAAAAGAATAATACAAGCTTGTAAGAACAAAATCAGAATGGCTAAGGCACAAAATGAGTTACACCTAGCAAGGTACATAAAAGGCATTAATAGGTTCTTTAAATACATTAGGAGAAGAGAAAGAAAGGAAAGTGTAGGTCCTCTGCTTAGCAGGAAGAAGAGCTAATAACTTATGACATCAGGAAAGGTGAGGTGTTTAATGCCTATTTTACCTCAGTCTTCACTAATATGGTTAACAGTGACTAGATACTCAACACAATTAATATCAACAAGGGGGAAGGAATGCAAGCCGAAATAGGGAAAGAACAGGTTAAAGATTATTTAGATAAATTAGATGTATTCAGGTTGGCAGGGCCTGATGAAATTCATCCTAGTGTACTTAAGCAATTAGCTAAAACAATCTCAGAACCACTGGCAATTATCTTTGAGAATTCCTGGAAGGTGGGTGAGGCCCCAGAAGACTTGAGAATGGCAAACATAATACCTATCTTTAAAAAGGGGAGGAAAAAGGATCATCAGAATTAACAGGTCAGCTTAACTTCAAAACCTGGAAAGATAGAACAAATTATTAAACAATCAATTTGTAGATATCTGGAGGATAACAAGAACATAAGAACAGCCACACTGGGTCAGACCAATGGTTCATCTAGCCCAGTATTCTGTCTTCTGACAGTGGACAATGCCAGGTGCTTCAGAGGGAATTAATAGAATAGGTAATCATCAAGTGATCTATCCTGTTGCCCATTCCCAGCCTCTAGCAATACCTGCCTATCCTGGCTAATGGCCATCGATGGACCTATCCTCCAGGAACTTATCTAGTTCTTCTTTTAACTCTGTTATAGTCTTGGCCTTCACCACTTCTTCTGGCAAGGAGTTCCAGAGGTTGACCTGTGTTGTGTGAAGAAATACTTTGTGAAAAAACCTGCTGCTTATTAATTTTATTTGGTGACCCTAGTTCGTGTGTTATGAGAAAGAGTAAGTAACACTTCCTTATTTACTTTCTCTACACCAGTCAGCAAGGGAAATTTAGGTTAGATAACAGGAAAGACTTTGTAATAAGAAGGGTAGTTAAACTCTGGAATAGGCTTCCAAGGGAGGTTGTGGAATCTCCTCCATTGGAAGTTTTTAAAATCAGGACAACCACTTGTCAGGGATGCTCCAAATTAGACTATTAGAGGATAGCGCAGTCAGTCCTGGCTGGTTTTAGTGTTGGTTCAATAAAGACTTTTCATGGGTTTGCATCTCTCTGTGCTCCGTGCTGATGTCTCTCTGAATACAAGTACTTTCCAAGGATTTAACAGGCTATAACTACAGTATTTGGGTCAGTAGGTAATTCAGCCAATGATGGCTATTTAAGGTAACTAAGGTCCCAGTCCAGCAGATACTTAGGCATATGCTTACTTTTGAATATAAATTGTCTTACTGACTGTAGAGGGACTATACTCACATGCTTAAAACTAAGGGATGTTTCAAAGCTATCCTAAGTACCTGAGATCTTATACTACAGAAATGAATAAGAGTTTGCTACTGGTTTCAGTGGGAGCAAAATAGCTGGCATTGAGATGCTTGTGTTAAACAGCATTCCTCAAACTAGATATGAATTTCAAACTGTCTGCCTATGAAGATCAGACTAGATTTAAAGGGCCAATTCCACCCCCAGTGCAACTCCAAGGAAGTAAATGGCATTACACCAGGAATAGACTGGAATAGTCTTTTAATCTTGTGATTACTTGGACTGAGAGGATTATTATGGTTAAAATAGTGACATGTCCTCATTTTCTCACTTCTTACCTGCTTTAATATTCCTGATTCATGTTTTAAATCTTAGTACAATTAGCAGCTGGAGTAAACATCATCATCAGAAGGAGGAAACCAGAGAAGACATTCACTGCTCCAATTTCTCCCCAGTATAGGGGCAATCTTAGTATAGAGCCAAATGACTGGTAAATGATCTGGGATGCTACTGAGGACTTCACAGCCAGAACATGGGACTAAGCTGTGAGATGTTCCATTTTCTGTAGGTTTAAAAGGAGAAAGGACCTAATCCAGCTCCCCTTGAAGTCAATGGTTGTGCCTTTCTTTGACTCCAATAACATTAAAAAATCCCAGTAAAAAATAATGCTATCGAGTCTCATTAGTCTCCATTGTGCTGAATGGTATGTATATAATCCACTGGTCAGTGTGTTACCTGTCCCCCTTTGGGCCAAATGCAACATACAGGGTGTGTCATGTAACACACGCTGACCAGTGGGTTACCTATGACACTCAAATACATTATTCTCAGTGCACCAGAACAGGTAGCAAAAGGTCACACAGGGCTTTTGTGCCATAGACAGCTTCCCCTCAGTGGTAGCTCATTAGCTCAAGATGTAGCAACTTGTACTTTTAGCTCCAGAGGTTACTGGTTGAATCCCTGGTGAGTCAGTTAAGATGGTAGCAGTCATATAAGTGGGGACTTGTACAGGATTTGAACTGCTCTGGACCTCAGGCGCTTGGGACAAGCTTCCTCAGACATGGGTAAATATGGAGCTCACTGGTCAGCGTGGTTTAGGTATCATATGCTCTGTTGATTATTCAGAAAGGGAAAAAGGGTAGCACACTGACCAGTGGATTACATGTACAGAGCAGCTTCCTATTCCACACATGACAGACATGTTTCTATCTGCTACGTGCAGCATTTAAGGCCTGTGTTTAAGACAGGAGATACAGACCCTTTGGAGCCCTCATGCACCCCCATCCAGTTTCCATAATAAAATATCAGCACAGAAGCTGGGCTAAAAGGACTCCAAGTGGAGCTAGGAGAGAATTCCCTGCAAATCTAAAGAAACTTGAGAGAGAACAACTGAATCCCCTGGTTTATAGTGCTCTGTGACAAAAGACTTCTAAGGGGATGGCAGGCTCTAAAGGAATGAAGTTAACTCTCTACCTTTTTGGAGAAAGTTTAGGGGAGAACTGCTAATGAAGTCTCCTACTCTAGGTTTATTTGGTTTGTTTGAGAAGCCAGTTTAGAGGCATGCTTTATTTGAAATTATCTCAGTCTAATAAATGAGGACTTTCAGAGGAGTAAAGCAGTGTCCACATGGGTGATTACCGTGCAGCAAGTTGGTTTGCTGTAGTTTCACACTCTGGCTTCCATGCAGTAACTTATCACATCAACAAGACCGGAGTCTTGGTTTTCTAAAGTCAATGGTCTGTGCCACTGGACTCACCAAGACAAGGCCTAAAAGCATTTCAGTAAATTTTAGAATGATAACTTGACTTTCTAGGACTATTCACAAAGGATAATAAACCCCTGATGTTCCCAGTGCACTGACTTGGAAAAAGGGATCTGAATTTGTCTTCTAAGGATATAAAGAATGTGGTCCTAGAATCAAGTGCAAAGGTGGCAAAAGGTGTGCAACTCTATTGATTTAAATGTATTTGCCCCACAGACAGCAGGTCTGAATTTGGCCCTTAGGTGAAGAATGTCTCAATAATTCTCTGCCTTGAAAGGAAATGTGTCCTGGGGATAATATGTCAAAGTTAGAGAAATTGTATCTCTGGGACTTCTTTCTTCAGTCTGAAGAGTCTCTTCATATATGCAATACAATAATAATAATTATATAGAGAGAATTATTTAAACAAAAACATACAAACCACAGAAGTGGTGGGGTCCTATTGTATTAGCGAACTCTTCTGAAGTACCTTATTCTACAACACTGCCACCTGTTTCATTGCATAATTATCATGCTATATTAACTGGGTACACTTTACAGACTTTGGCATAAGGTACAAATTTCTTATCACTCTTTCTGTCTGTATGTACCAAAGAGTGCTTAAACTGATCATTTGACTATTATGCAACAATCATCTCTATTTGTAATAAGAGATACTTCATGAAATCAACACAGTTCTATGTACATAACAAGGCCAAAGGCTGTACAGCATTATCGAAGCATGTCTTTCATCACACACTTTTAATATTCTTAAAACATTTACCAAGTAGATTGCATTTAAACTATCGAGCAAACTAAAGTTTATCACTAACAATGAAACTTATAAAGTGCTTTCAGTAAACATAACAGAAAAGAATAGGTAGATGCAATAATCATCTTACTAACATTTAACCTGGAGAGCACAGTGCATTAGTCATGTTTAAAAAGTTTCATTCATTCATTCAGGGAGCAGAAAATATACTACTGGTCTACTCACATAGCATGAATAGTGAATAGCAGATAAGTAAAGTTAATAGCAAGTAACTAATGTTCTTTAATTGTACAGTGTCTACTACAATGGCGTCCTGCACCATGATTGGAGCTCCTAAATGCCACCACAATACTAATAATAAATAATAGTAATAATAATTTAAGTGAACAGTTACAAATTTGAAATTTGAATTTGAAAATTTGACATTTGAAAATTATTCACCCAAACTATTCAGTAAAGACTAAGCAATTCTGATGACATTTGCAACTCAGGATTTGTTTGTGATTAATTTGCAAATCCAACTAACTCTGGCCAACCTCTATGCTGTTCTGTCTCACTCGGAGTGGAGTACGATATGTTACATTATAGTAGGTCTTTTAACAGTCTACCTCTCTTATAAGGCAAAGCCATGCTGGGATGCACTGGCTTATGGGTACTGGAGAGAACACACTGAGCAGTGCCCTATGCTACAAAGGTGTAGCCATTCACAATTTGTGTGAATTACATATTGCAACATCATGCACCTGTGGCTAGTGCTATAACTGAAGGCTCTTTTTCACAGTAAGGCCTCATTTTCGCTAGGAAAAAAGATGTTTCTAAATCTAATTAGCTAATATGGTAAAATTCTAGCAAAGACAAAACAGTTGATAGTTTTCACACGTTAGCAGGTCACCTCTAGGTTCCCCCATAGTCTTTTTAACTTGATCTGCTAACTTGTCTAAATAAATTGTCTCGTCCTCAATAAGATTTTACCATGTGTTTGCTAATTCAAAATAAGAAGACATCTTTGTTCCTAGTGAAAATACATCCTTCAGCTTTAACTCCTTAATAACCAGACATGGTTAAACCTGATCCCTTCTATTACACTATATTAACAAACTTGCAGGAAAATTGCAGGTTACAACAGAAGCTTTTCTGTCTTAAATTATGCTGATATATTCTCAATTTACTCACAAGCTTAGTTTTATCATGCAACTTTCCCTGACAAATACATAAAAGAAAAAAAGAGAAAAAAAACAACGCTTCCTTTCCATGGTAAGAGGGCAATGATTGTTGTCAGCTTTGGGCAAGAGTTGTGACTACTTCTTCAGGTAGGGAGAGTCCCTGGTCCATCAGAAGTTTGGATGGAAGACTGGATCCCAGTCTTTGTGACTGGACAAAGCCTCTTTCTCTCTCCTGGCAACAGAAATCAGTAGAGGTGTCAGATGAGCAGGCAAAGCAAAACACAGTTGCCTCTAAGCTATGTTGTTAAATGTGAAAACACCAGAACCTGGGCTACAATGGGCTATAAGGCCATTAGACCCAGTATTCCATGGATTTTTCTCCCATCCTTCTCTTCCTTGCAGAATTAGCTCTTCCATGTAAAGTTTCACCCTGCTGAAAAATTGTTGGACTTGCCTCCCAAAAGAACAGTTTTGATTTAGAGAGAGTGTTTGTACATTTATCCTGTGCCTACTTTGCCACAGAAGAAACAGATCACAGACAAGTTTGATATTCTTTGATAGAAACATGGCATTGGAGTGATAACATGAAACATTAAATTTTAGCTAGGAATGACTCTCCATTGATGCACTGACCACTAGTGCAATTTATAGAGCATCTTAAAGCCCTGAAATATATATAGTACAGTCTAGTAATGATTACTGGATTTGAGAACTAAACTACACTTCTCATATTATAAAGGAATCTATTAGTAAGAATGTGTAAACAAGAAAATTCTGTGGAGGTCTAGTAGATGTACTAAAGAAAATAGTATCTCTTTTTAAAAAGCTGCAAAAGAAAAGGAGCAGATGGCACTTTACTATGTATTAGTGCACAGTCAGGAGAAAGAATAAAGGGGAGATGGGAATGAGCTTTGTCTAATGGTTACAATAAAACCGGAGTGGAGGCTCCCAACACCCTATTCTTCCACTACTGCATCCACTCCAATCTTATTGAAGTCATACTAACTTACTGAAGTCAACGGGAGCCACTTACAGCCTGCGGCACGGGAGAATAGGGTTCTATGTTTCTATTCTTGTCTGTCTGTGTTTGCTTGGGGAAATTCAGTTAACCTCTTTAGGCTTTCATTTATCTAGTGTCCCCTCTCTGTGCTGCCGTTTGCCCATCAGTAATTTGGGGATAATATTTATCCCCCCCAAACAGGTGTAGGGCTTAATTCATTAAAGCTTATATAGTGCTTGGTAGGGTCTCAGATTCAAGGGGCTACAGAACTGCAAAGCATTATTATTATTGTACAATGCATTATACAATGTCAAAGTTTGCTTGTGTTCATTAAATTATATCAAAGTAGTTTTAGAAATGGTGTGGTCACAATCAAAGGTATTAACAAGGGTCTAGGATTTAGGTAGCAAAGCAGACTTATGATTGCACCACAGAGTTAGGGAGGGATTTCCTTAGAGCAAACTGAAAGATAGTAAAATTTGTAAGCAGAAACAGAGGATAAATGAAACAAGTATCTTCCTAGGTACTATTTAAAATGAGATTCAGAGACTCAAAAACCTAAGCTGCTAATGGTGCATGAAAACAGACTTTAAATACACATGATCCCAGAATGCAAACTCCAAATTATGTAAAAGAAATGCTAAAATATCAACGGAATTGAAGAACTGAATTCTGATTAAAAGATACAGAAGGAGAACCTGAAAGAAAACAATCTTGCACTGATACAGATTTTTGGTTTTGAAAATCCTTGGGATATTATAGTTCTTATATGGCTATCGTAAATAACTGATTAATGAGACTACCAAAGGTACTAAAGTGGAACCTCAGAGTTATGAGTACCTCAGGAATGGAGGTTGTTCATAACTCTGAAATGTTTGTAACTGAACAAAATATTATGGCTGTTCTTTCAAAAGTTTACAGTTGAACATTGACTTGATATAGCTTTGAAACTTTACTATGCAGAAGAAAAATGCTGCTTTTAACCATC
This sequence comes from Mesoclemmys tuberculata, assembly GCA_007922155.1. Lineage (NCBI taxonomy): Eukaryota > Metazoa > Chordata > Testudines > Chelidae > Mesoclemmys > Mesoclemmys tuberculata. The sequence goes on from ML675621.1 coordinate 5,921,030, forward strand.
TTAATTTAAATGGAACAAGCAAAGATATCGTTTCCTTACCATGTCAATTTTTTTTAAACTGTTCCTTTATTTTTAGTAGTTTACATTTAACACAGTACTGTAATATATTTGCTTTTTTTCCCCCTTTGCTGCTGACTGCATACTTCCAGTTCCAAATGAGGTGTGTGGTTAAACGGTCAGTTCATAACTCTAGTGTTCGTAACTCTGAGATTTTACTGTACATAAGCAATGCAAAAATCATCACTTCTAAAACAAAGACATAAGATAACTGACTGAATCCATAAAAGAAAGTGAAGTGAATAAGCAGCTTTTCACTCTCTCCTATGTTGATACAGGCAACAATCATACAAGCTTCTCTCACACTGCCATTACAACGTGCTTCACCATTTACTGGAAGGACCATCTCTAAGGATTAGAGGGTAGTTCAAGCTGCATGACCATTTAGATACCTAGCCTTTCTGATGAGATTGCTACCAAAGGTTACAACTGAGATGGCTCCGTCTGAGATGTGGAGACCTTTCCACTGGAAATTGGACTGCGACCTTCAAATTAATTTCACACAAGCAGGGTGCTCACCGAACAGCCATCACATGAGAACAACCGTCAGTGACTACCGACCTAGGCTGCATTTGAACCAGTGACCTTCAGGTGAAAGACCTTGTTCCATTACCAGTCCCCTGAGCCCCGCTTAAATAAAAAAGAAAAATCAAAATTCAGAGGTTTAATCCCAGAAAACCCTCCAGAATTATATAAAAGTGTTTTAACATTTTAGTGCTTGGTATAACTATATAAGGAGATCCAGGTCTCCCACTCCCCCCAATGAGAGAAAAGTAATTAAACTTTATTTTGCCATTGGATGATTGGTAAATTGTGTGGCTGTAAGATTTCTATGAAATTTTCCCCTTTTTTGTTATTAATATTTACCTAAAAACCCCTCAGTGCTAAAATTAATTGAAAGTAATCAGCACCAGAATGTTATGGGAATAGCATGATGCCTGTTTACGTGTACTAGAGTACAGGGTAAAAAACGTTCTAATTCACCAAAGTCAGGATGTCACATTCCCCAGGGTGCAATCTGGATTGCTGCGTCCCCTTCTCTCTCCAACTGTGATGCCTTTTACACTGCTCTGTTGTTGAACAGCAACCTCTTTGGGCTCTCCTCACACACAGCCACTAGCATGTAAAATCACTCCCAGCTGAACATGACTGCTATGCCCAGCCATCCATGAATTACATACAGTGCGATACCCACGTATCCTCCATCCCAGCCTTGTCCCCTAGAAGTGTGCATCTTGTACTGTCCAGCACACTACTGAACAATGCAAGCTCATAATAAGTCTGTGATTTCAACAAAGGAAAATGATTATATGGAACAGCCTTGTTGATCTGAGTACAGATTTCCAAACACTTCAACCAAAACACACTGGTTTATATCAAACAATAAAACCAGTTCCTTCCCCCCTGCTGAAGAATGGCCAGTTAAACAGGCAATGGCTCTTTGGCACCTTGTTGGTGTGCTAGTGTCTGTCTCTGAGAAAAAAGTTTGTGGACATTACCCAGAAATACAACATATTTCAGTAATAATCATATAGCAAAATCTCATAATTTGAAATGCAGTGATGCTACACACATTTCAGCAGGATAATAATAATCAGCAGATAAGTTTTCAAATGACACCTCCCAAGGCATACTTTGTACACAATATATCATAACCATATAAAAATGGTGAACATGGGATAGATAGAATATAGGGTGTCACACAGGGATGTAGCCTATCAAGAAACGGCAGCTTATGAGGAAAAATCAAAATGTACCAAACTTCTCATGTGTCCAGTTCCTTCTTCTGTTAGTAGGAGGCTTGTTAACGATTTTGGTCCAACTAGGATCTGACTCAAATTCTGAGTTTATGTTAGCAGTAACCAGCTACCACAGGTAAAAAAATATATTATGGATTCAGAACTGAAACCACTGGCCAAATATTTATTCACAATTTTAGAAACCATCATGGATTTTAAGGCTAGACGGGAACACGATGATCATTTAGTCAGACCTCCTGCATAAATATCTAGAAAACATCTTGCTTTTCTCAGTTTTCACTCTCCTAATTGGTTCCTTTGTCTGTTTCTTCCACACTCTACAAAGGGTTTTATTTTCTTGCTGTCCCCCATATCTGGAACTGTGTCTTACTCAAGGTCTCTCCCTTTCCTCCTTCCAATCCTTCTGTAAAACCCATTTTTCTTGTGATGCTTTCTTATGTTAATCTACTTATCAATGTCTCGTTAAGTTCCCTGCCTCTTGTCCTTTACAAGGTTTATAAAGCACTATGTACCCTTTAAGGTGCTCTATGAATAATAAATTAAATGAGTGCTTTAAAGTATGCAAACAAAATAAGCAAGGGAACCTCCCACTAAGAAGATTTCAGGCTGAATCTGCTGTGGAAAATGCTTCACTGATACAATATGTGCTACATTCTAGGTATAAGATCCCAGGTTTCATCCTGCTTAGTAGCCATATAGAGCAACTAATTTTCCAACATGTATGGCACTGTGTACTCTACATGTCTGAGAACAGAAACAAGTCCCTACTGGGTGTCACACATATACACAAAATTCATTATGAAAAGAAAAGGAAAAGGTCATGAAAAGGAAGTCTAGCTACATTGTTGTTCTCCTTATATGGATGGAAGATATTTACTATCTACTGATTGAACTGTACTGCAGTTACAATGATTTGGAACTTGAATATAGGCATTTATATGCTAAACAGATAACAGAGTAATGAAAAGTGGTAGATTTTGTGCCAAGCTTTTTGACTTTCACAGTAATTCTGATCTGGCCTAATAAAATTCACTACATTGTCTTGGAAGATGTGGGTTTTGACTGCACTTCATTAAGCCTAATTCAACCATAATATCTCATGTAAAATATGACATCATGTTTATTATTTTGTCCCTAGGGCCAAACACTGTCTTGTGCAAAATATCCTTTAAAAAATTACAGATTAAGTTAATGGTTGCCCAGAGCAGACTACATTTGTTATGTCATTGCATGCCCTGAATGCAAGGGTTATTAGAAAACAATATAGCTGTCTCTACAGTGGGATTTTATTTTCAGGGAAACTCCCACCACTGTTGCCCACCACTGCCATTGGTGTAGCTGCACCAATGCTACCAAATGTGGGAGTGCAAGGGCAGACCAGCTGTGGGACTATCTCCTTAAGGACATGTAGGATGGGGAGAGCAAAAAAAAAAAAATTTAAAATGCTGATACACTCTTGCCAAACCCAAGCATTAAAAAATTATCAATCAGGCCCTAAAAATATCAAGATTAAAAAAAAAAAGTTTTAGGTTTTGTTTGCCTTCTGAACATTTAGATCACCTTTTCAGGCTTTTCTCACAACCTTTGGGGCTAAAAAACCAAATACCATGAAGTCTTGATAAAATTCTAAGGAGTATGAACACTATTATTACTTATATAGTTCCTAAAGATCAGGGCCTGACTGTTAGGTATTGTTCATACACATGGTAAGAAAGGGCCCCTAGCCCAACAGCTTACAGGTGTGAAGGGACCCTGCCCTGGTTGTGGGATGGACCCTAGTCTCACCCTGATCCTCACACCAGAGCAGGATCTCTTCTCACAGCTGTTCCTATTTCAAGCAGTGGATCCCAGTCTCAGTTCCTTGCCAGGGACCACTGTGGAATGGGCCAGGCTGGGGCTCCTAATCATCGTTACCTGTTGTCATCACCACCCCACTCGTCCTGCTGGATGGCAGGAAAGCTAACACCTGACCAGCAGCTGAATTAGACCCGTTCAGTGATTCTTTCCTTTTTCTAATCCCCCCTTCTGCCTCCCCCTGTTGGAAAATTCACATCATTCAACTAATTTCACTATTTCCATGCAGTCCATCCAATGGTGATTTAAACAAGGCCTTATCCATGGATGACCCGCAGCTCAGGGCCTTTCATGGGGACCACGTGCGAGGCTGGGCAGCGCTGCTATCCGGGAATGCCAACCACCGCCATTCAACAGCCAGACGTGAGGCCTCTTACTATTGAGAGCGGCTTACAAACTCCGGCTTGAATAAACACCGTCGGATTGGTTCGATTTGCTCGCCGCTTTGGGAGCTCGTCGGGCTCCCGTTTGCAAGCGTCGCTCACACCCGGACGGGCTGAAACTCACGTTTCGCGCGGTTTGCAACGGCAGCAGATTCCGTGGTGAGGGGCCGAGTCCCGGAGACAAACGCCAGCTGCTGTGGGGCTGGCGAGCCGCCACAAAGTCTTGGCGGACGGCACCGCCACACATCCTCGGCCCGGCTGAGGCGTCGAAAGCCCAGAGCGATCCCTCGCCCTCCTCAGGCGCTGCCTGGGCCCGCTCGGGGCCGGCGCCGGGGTGTGGGCTCCCCTTGGGCAGGCGGGACGGACAACCTGGGGGCTAACGGAGGACGCTTTGGGGCCAGGCTGTGAGCTGGCGGCTCCTGACGCAGGAGAAGGCCCTGTACGGTCACCCCCTCGCTTCACCCGGCCGTGGGCGGGGCGCCTCGCTCGCTGCCAGGCCGGGCGCTGGGCAGCAGGGGCACTGGCGTGGCTGGGACTCATGCCCTGGTCAGGCGCCAGCAGGCCCGGCAGCCCTGCCCCGAGGCCTTCTTTCGTGGCCCTGGGGGGCTGAGAGGCAGGGAGCGGGGCCCTGCTGGCAGGCGGGAAGGGAACAGGGAGCCCCTCTCTCGCCCTCACACACGGGGCTGCCCCGGCCGGTGACTGCGGCGCGAGCGACTCTGAGGCGGGGGGGGGAGGGGCACTGCGCGGTCGGGACTGGAACCTCCGCCTGCCTGAGCCCGCCACACAGCCCCGGCCCCTCCCCCGCCCCGGGCATCACCCATTGTCTGACTGACAGCCTCGCTCTGGGGCGGGCGGCGTTGCGATGGGCGGGTCAATTGGCGGCGGGTGGGCGTGTCCTCCGGGGCGGGGCGGGGCCGTGCGCGTGCCGGTCCCTGAGCAGCGCGCGCGAGCGGGCGGGGCGGTCTCGGCGGAGGCCGGGTGTGGGCCCGCGCAGCCGGAGGAGGAGTCGCCGCCATGGCCGCCGCCGCGTGGATGCCCACGGTAAGCGGCTCCCGGCCTTGGGCGGCTTCGTCCGGCGCGCGGCCCCAGGCCTCTCGTGCCCTTGACTGGCCGCTGCCGGGCGGGGAGCACGAAACGGGCCTGGCCGCTGGGGGGGGCACGGCTCTGAGGGGCCGACGCCGCTGCCCGTGGCTCAGCCGAGGCAGGGCCTGTTTCGTGCCCTGCCCTTGAACCCGCGCCCGGGGCACGCGCCGTCAGGCCCCGCGGGCTCGCCCTGCTCCCCTCCGGGGCCGGCCCGCCGCCCGTCCGGCTTGTCTCCCACGCGGCTCCCGCACCCCAGCTCCCGGCCTGCCGCCACTGCGGCGCTGCTCCTGGCACCGAAGCCCGGACACGGGCTGCACCACGATCCCGCCTGCCCGCTGAGCCGCGCTCGGTTCCTTTGGCCTCCGCCTTGCCTCTGTCCTACCTTCGAGACGAGATTTGTCCTCCAGGTAGCGCTGAGCTTAGCCATTCCCAAGGTCGTGTTGGGGGCTGCGTGCGCCCAGGGCACGTTGGTTTACTGAGCTGCTGCCATACTTGGATTGTGTGCGGTGTCTGGAGCATGTTGGTATTGTCTGCGGACACCCTTAGCCAGGTCTGCACTTACCTTTGTGATTCCGCGGCAGTCGACAGGAAATACGCACCTGATGTAAATCACTTATGTATCTCCCGTGGACTTCGCTGCGTCTCCTTCGCACACGTCCACACTGCGCTACTCCACTTACCGAGGTGGTTTTCCTGCGTCGCTTGCTGGATCGACGGAGCGCATCTATACAGACCGCTCAGTCGATCCAGAGCAATCGATGTGACGGCAGCGAATTTGCCACGGTCAGTGTAGATCCAGCCTTAGTTCCTGCCACGGGTAAATTGCACCACTAGCATATGGAGAATCTTTAACTAGTGTTTTAGGTATTCTGATTATTTCTTGTGGGTTTGCGTACATTGGTGCTTGCACATAATAGAGTAATAGAACCTTTAGGCTTGGTCTACGCTTGCTCGGTGATTTGGCCGCAGTTGATGGGAATTACGTAAGCAGCTATGCGCTGCTTGCGTGACTCCGTCGGTTGCTGTGTTTCTCTTCTGCGTGCCGTTTTCACTGCACTGCGCCAACGGGAACCGTGTTCCTGTCAATGCAGCGCTGCACTGCTTGGGATGGATTAACACCATCGACTTCTGGATCGATTGAGCGGGTCTTCACTGACTGCTCAGTTAATCCAGATAAGTTGATCTGACAGCAGTGACTTTGCCGTCATCAGTGTAGATGTGCCCTTAGTCATCAAATTAGCAGCAATGCAACTTACATCTGCTATGCCTCATATTTTAGCAGTAAAACAGCTCAGTGATGTGCACTTTTGAGTGCATATACTATTAGTGTTTTCGAAGAGGCTACTAGCAACTTGCTTCCGTATGTTCCTTTTATTTAATACTGTAGAGATTACTAAAAATAGGATTCTAGTAAAAGGACCACTTTTACAAAGAATTAATGTTCTCTCTTTCTGGCATCTGATTGGAAAAACAAGTGTATTAATACTTTCTGTTTATATTCCGACTTGTTTATATTCTGACCCATGTCCACCAACACTCATTTTTTTTAAAATGATAGTTATTCTGGAGGTTGTACCACAGACATGGTCACTTGTGTTCCATAACCAAGAGTAAAATTCCTCTGAATACACTGTTGGATCTGTTTGAAAGATGCCCAGCCTATACTTAATAGTGGCCATTTACCATCCCAGTACTTTTCAGTATTTTCCAGCACACGTTACACTTTTACTATTAGACCTGCGTTCAACATAGCATAGGCAAATTATTGAAAAATTCAACCTATTTTCTATTAAATTTTTAATAATTTGGACAAAAAAATTTCTGAGTAATTCATAAATACATGATTAAGGCCAAAATGGACCATTCTGATCATTTAGTCAGATGCCCTACATAACACAGGCCATAGAATTTCATTTTGTGAATCCTGTATCAAGCTGATAACTTCTGGTAAACACAGGTCTGATTCCCAGTCCCCTGCTCCAACCACTAGACCATGCTAGCAGCTCATAATTTTCACTTGTCTCTAAAGTTACCCAATGGCACCACAGGCAAGAACTAGTCTATGAAGACACCCAGGTGTTTATGTATCTATGACAGTTCTCTATTGTGGCTTCTCCAGTGTGCAGCTTGTTACGATATGCAATATTTGCCTGCAGTTATGAACCTTATATATTTCGTGTTCAGTTACAGGTCAGAATGAATCCTAGCTGTAATTACTTTTTCTACAGCATTCATTACAATATCCTAGATGAGAATTACAACATTTCTAATCTTCTTGCCTACAGTCTGCCCTCCTTGTCATACAGCTATGTTCTTAATGTCAATTCAGCATAAGTGTCAAAGATGTATGATGGAAGTTACGATAGTAAGTTTCAGGTGAAATGTGTCCAACTGTCCTTTAACCAGTCCTTCCAACTGATGCTTACATTAGTATCACATGATGTCTCTCTAGTTTAGTCTGTCCATATACCAGGGCTTGACAAACCCTGGGCTCCAGGTCGCCATGGCGCCTAGAAATTTAAGTCTGTTGCCTAGTATTTCTCTGGGGGAGCAGCTACCGTGCTTTGGCCAGAGCACAACTGTGCCCATGTGGCAGGGCTAGGAAGGGGGACTGCTGCAGCTGGCGTGCTCCTGCCAGGGTGCCCTGCCGCTGGGCCCACACTGTGGGAGAGGGGCGGGGGAAGGAGCGGGGCCAGGAGGGGAGAGCAGCTCCTGTGCTCTGGCCAGAGCGACCCACCACTGAGCCCAAGTTGTCTGGCTCTTTAATTTTTGAGCTGGCTCCTAGCACCAAAACAAATTTGTCAAGCCCTGCCATATACTACTTTTTACTGTATATGGCAGAATGGGTCATGATAAACCAGATCTTTTTCAAACTAAATTTGGTATACACCCTTCTTTTGTCTAAGTATCTTTGCATCAGCTACAGTACTAGTAATGTCACATTTAAAACAGATTTGTAGTTAAAATTCCACTATATTCATATGTGTAATCCAGATATGAAAATGCTAAGAGTGCTGTTTACAAAAGTGCTTATTATTGGCCTGACTTTGCTGCCATTGAAACCAGTGGTAAAACTTCCATGGACTTCAGTGGAAATAATAAGGCAAATGCTCAGTGCTTTTGAAAATCCTACCCCAGGTAGTTAAGTGCCATCAGGGCAGCTACTAATCAAGTCTTGCAGCAAAATCCTTGCACTAAATTTTCAATATGTGTAAAGACAGTGTTTTCATATTTCATTACTTTCTCTGCTTGTCATAAGTTCCATTGCAGCTTTGTATCCACTCTCTACTTGAAGGGGTATTTTCAGCTTATTGTCTTATTGTTTCTTTGTACTCTCCTGTCTATCCATCTGCTGTCTCTTTGGGGCAAGGATAATCTTTTTTGTTCTGTTTATTCAGAGCCTATCACATTAGGATCCTGGTACTTTATTAGTGTTAGTTATTAGGTGCTGAAGCCATACAGATTAAAAAAAATTAGTCAACCATTATGGCTTCTTTGTGTCTAATGTGTAATATCTAAGTGTGTTCTAGCATTTGCATGGCTTTCATGGCCTTTGCCTATACAGATTTTTTTCCTATAATAAAACATGTCTATCTCACAATTTATTGGACACAAGGACAAATATTTAAGGGAGAATCTAAAGTTCTCGCATTTTAGACTTTTAACTTCTAAATCCATGTAGTGTTTGTAGTGGAATTTACTGTTTTTTCCTAACATTCTTTCAATATATTACAAGTTTGTTGTCAAAATTCATAAAGAATGGAAGAAATTATTTGTTGGTAGCAGAGTGTACATTTAGAAATCTTGAAAATAGAAGACAAAATAATTAAAATGTTTGCAAAGTGAAATCTTTTGTCATCTGAAAAAAATATTTACATACTAAATGTCTGACAACTACTGTTAGCAAAGATATTCCTACTATAAAATGTGAACTGAAATTAGTGTACTTTTAAAATGCAAACCTGCTGCAGTATTAGACATCAATATTATCTTGCTTTCTGTTCACAAACTAAAATATTTGTTTTTACAGATGTCTCGGTTGCTAGGAATTTTCAAAAGCCAAAAACAGGTGACCAGATGTTTTAGTAGTGCTGTGAGTATAATAGTATTTTTTTTCTTTTGAGAAGTTTCTCAATAAAAGTACTGAGCAACTTACTGAATAAGATAGGGTTGCTATATTATCTTTCTATACACTTTTTTAAAAATAAACTCTAAGTACAATGGCCATATGCTCTTACGCCATGTTGGATTTCTGTTGACTAACTTTAGCGCCAATATCTTTTGACAATTTCACATTCAAAAGAATCATATAAGCTTAGACAAATTATTTGAATAACCCTTTATGGAAAATTATAGCAATTGCATGGAAAATTCACATAATCTGATTACATTAATGGGATAGTAAAAAATCAACCCTTCTGAAACTTTTACAGAAACTTCAGTGACAAAGTTGTTGAGAAGCTTCTAACGATCTTTTTATTTTGCAAAATTTTCTATAAGCAGTAGACTTACTTGCTGTTTAGCAACTACCTTATAGTTTAATTCAAATCTATACCCATGAAGTCTTTAAATAATTCTATAAACATTTTTATACCAGTATTCATATTGGCATTTAAAAACTGCTGCTTTTAGAATATCCAGCATCTAGAGGCCTGCCCTTTTGAAGTCCCTCTATAATGCCACACTTTAGTTTACAATATGATTGTATAATTTTTCTCTTGAGCTTGTTTAAGTGATTTGATCATATTTGGGTTTCTTACCCTCTTTGTGTATGTACAAAATACACACAAGCATGCTCTTGAAGCCTCACTTAAAGAGGGTTTTGAAAACTGCTCAGACTGATGCATGCATCAATGCAATGTCTTCTCTTTCTTGGGAAGTATGAATTTCAGGAGAGACTGTGGCTTTTAATCATAAAACATTTGTGAAAAAGAGAAACCAATAAGTTTTCCATGGCTTGTTTATTAGTGTTGTACCTCAGGTTCCAGGTACATCAAAGTTGGCATTTCAAACTTAATGTAAGATCTTACATCTTTCTTTTGATTACTCCAGCCACACATTGCTGTACAGCCAATTATATTAGTGGGGAAAAAGAAAACACAAGCATAGCAGCCGAGCAGTCAATTTAAGTGTTGCAGGACATGGCAATGCTTGAAGGCATTCAAATAATTGTGTATTTAACATTATTTGTGAGCCTTATAAATAGTAATCCTCATATCACTATTAGTTTGTTTCCTTTCTCTGAATCTCCATTTTCTCGTCTATATAGTTAATCTCAATGACTGTTCCTTTCAGAAGAAATTCAGATACAAAATATACATTGAAATGCTGACTATCTTGTGTGGCCAGTTGTAACACCTTTTGTGTTTTCACAGTTTATTCTAGTCAGGACTTTTTCAAATAACATTATATCGGGCTGCTTTTATTGAATTAAAAGATGCCTGTGAAGGTTAGTCTGACAACTCAAAACCTATTTCTAAGATTCAAAATGAATGGTAAAAGTAAACCTGGAATCTAAGTAGCAATACTTACATCTTTAAACCAAGTTTGATCATTTGCTTCCCTTAATATATGATGATTCCGAGCTGTGCAGTCAGTTTCTTCTGCTTCAGGGATGACATCAGAAACCAAGTGCTGGGGAAACTCAGCAGAAGTTATGGTGGAAAAATAACTTAATTTTGCTTAAAAAAAAAAGTTTATAGGAAGGAGATCACTTATGAAAGTTAAATGAGTGAAGCTTTTTAAAAAATGGATGTTGGAAAGTTAAGAATGCAAGACAATAACCTTCAAACAAAATCTTCTTTAGGAATAGGTTAGCATGACTGGATCTGCTGCTGTGTGGGAGAGGTCCTAGCATGTGAGACATAACTGGACAGTGCAGTCTCCTGTACAAAGTTCCAGGAAGAAATAAATATCTGTAGTTTACTGGTGAGGAGTGTGAACAGGAAGGCTGCTTTTCAATTAGTTTAGCCACCTTTGTATTTCAGAAAAACTGAGGCACCAGATGGATTCTAAGGCAGCTCTTTGGAACACCATACAAGCTGTTTATGTGGAAAACAGACTTCCTGCTTGCACTCCTCTTTACTGCAGTGCCATCTTTAAAATGACTTTGGCAATTGATTGTTTTCTGTTCTAGCAACTAGCTTGGTTTTCACCAAAACACTTGTAAATGATCTATGATGAATGCCAATGTTCCTTAGGTGTACTATCTGACTTTTTGCATAGGTACAGACAGTAACTTTAATCCCAGGAGATGGCATAGGACCGGAGATTTCTGCTGCTGTTATGAAGATTTGTGATGCTGCTAAAGTAAGCAAGTCATTTCCCTTGTTAGTCATGTACACTACAACTTTACTAAAAGCATAATGGCTCTCTGAAGTGATTTGAATACTTCAACTTACCAAATAGTATGTAGGGGTTTTACCTGTGACTCCTGTTTAAGTTTGTGGAAGTTCCACTTTGGAATTTTGTACTGAATTGCCAAATTTCTGGGTTGTATGTCTTGCCAAAAAGAAACAAAATACTGATAATGCATATAACATAACAGAGCAGTTAAGGTTGTAATATCAAGAGAGGACCTGTATCTCTTGGCAAGGAATGGGGAGCTCACAGCAAATATTGTGTTTTTAATTCTTAGAAATATGAGCCAGATAGGTATCTAATTGGCTAAATATGTAGCCGCTGCCAGAAAAGTGTTCTTTTAGCCACTCTGATTTGTGGATACAAATAGAATAAAAGCATACATTAAAAACATTGGCTCATTCTTAACCATGTATTTGAAATTAATCCACTATTGCTTCAAATGTATTTACTTTTGCAATATGGAAACCCAACATGTCCAAAGATTGATATAGTACATATGCAGATCTCTCAAATACTGAGTAAGTTAAAATGGATACAAAATCTTCTGAAATAATCTTGGTAAGTTAAAATGATTCCTTACCATTGGTACAAAAAGGAGTTGATCCTTCCCTTAAAATTCTACTTCCACTACAAGATACCGAACTGTGAAAAAGACTTAGACTAAGTACTATTGATTATATGGCAGTATTACTTCATACTAAAGAGCTAATACATAGTTCAGTTTTGTGGGATGGAAATGGACTTAAATACAACAATGATCAGTTCAACTTAAATACAATGATCAGAAATAGTCCATACTTGTCAGTTCCAAAATAAATTACTTTGCAAGGTTTGAGTAAAATGTATTCAGTATTTCTTCTTGTAAAATATATATATATATACACACATACACACACACTTACAAACTCCCAATAGAGAAGATAATGTGGAATAAATGTGTTTAGGCGCCTATTCAGTGGGAAGAGCGAAATGTTACAGCTATCCAGGGACCAGGAGGAAAGTGGATGATTCCTCCAGATGCCAAAGAATCCATGGATAAAAACAAGATGGGACTGAAAGGTACTTCAGGAGTTAATGTTGAGATATTAAATGCAGCTGTTGCTTGTACTGTGGGTGGGATGTTCTTGGAAGTATGTTTGGCATGTAAAAGACCAAAGTACTCTGTACCATGATAGAATGGTGAATTCTAGAGTACAGACTGGACTACAGCCCTTCATTTCAGCTTTTAGTGCAGTTTTCTCATTTAATGAGTGAACATCCCTAGCCAGTCAGCCAATGTGTATGCAAGTACCCTCTTAGTTTCCCTGCATGTCAACAGACCCACCCGCACCATTTCATAAATGGAGTTGCATATCAAGGAATGAATATACCGATTGGGGTGTGTTGAAGGGTTGACTCACCAGTAGCATGGCCCTTTGTGGCTGCGCATAGTGTACCAGGTTTTCCTCCTATAGTGCCCCCTGCCAACAGCTGCTCCAACCCTGCAGTGGTCTGCCATGTCTCAAGACTCGCCCTCTCACCAGGTCACTTATAGTCCTCCCTTCCAGAGTAACAAAGTCCAACAAATGAAAGTCCAGTGTCCTTGCATCTCAGAACTTCTTGGGAGAGGATCCCAGACCTTTTCTTTCCCAGGCCGACTCATCCCTCTATTGCCCTGAAGTCCTTCCCTGGCCCAGCAGACCTCTTACCCTCAACAGGGATTTCTAAGTTCTTCCCTTCTCTTCCTGCAGCCCTGTTCTGTTCTGGGCTTCCTCTTTATAGTAACCACCCAGCTCCTTCCCATCTGACACTCGTCTTTAATTGAACCTGACCCACCATGCAGGTGTATGAATTAAGTTCTCTTGGTTAATGCTTTTGTCTCACTGTGGGATATACCCCCCTCACAGCGTGATTTCTTTTTTTTTTTGGAAGCCCAAATGAAGGTGCATGCCACGTGTTGCCAGTCAGAGTTCTATGTAGGCTCGAAAGCTTGTCTCTCTCACAAACAGAAGTTGGTCCGCTAACAGATATTATCTCACCCACCTCTTCAGTCTGCAGTATCAGAAATGTCATGGGTTCACTAAGAGGAGTATTAGAGACAGGAATATTATTATTAATAGAACCCTGAACTGGTATAAAACTCAATGCGCTGGAGCCTGTATCTAAAACAGCACAAACCAGTTCCTCTGCTGCTGAAACACTTCATAGCCAGAATGTGATTCCTGTTACTCTCATTGAGTAATACCTTACTTCCCATGTACTCCTATTGAATTCAGTGAGAATGCTTGTGGTGTTAATTTCTACTCAACTTGATTAGAAGGGTCACAATTTGACCCTTAAACAGCGGAATAGCTTCACTCTTTAATGGGAGTTCCTCAGCCTAACAAGGGAACCTAGGTCTCCCATGTGATAGTGCTCTAGACCTACCTCTGATGTTTGTAATGAATTTAAAAGCTAGATTGGTGCTTTTCTATCTCACTCATTCCTGTTGTGTATTATAGGACCTTTAAAAACGCCAATAGCTGCTGGGCACCCTTCGATGAATCTGCTGCTGCGTAAAACCTTTGACCTTTATGCAAATGTTCGTCCCTGTGTCTCAATTGAAGGATACAAAACCCCTTACACAGATGTAAATATTGTCACAATTCGAGAGAACACAGAAGGAGAATACAGTGGAATTGAGCACGTGGTATGTTGTTGGAAAATAGTTTACTTTCTGGCAGTGTTTTCTTTCCTCCATGAATTGCAACCTTGCATGGCAAAATTAGGAAAGTTGGGTTTTTTGGTTTTTTTAAATTAACTATTCTGATTCATAATTTATTTTTAATGTGAAATGCCTTGTGTACAGTGGTCTGCAGATACTTGCCCATCAGAATTATATGATGCTGTTCCACATCTCCATATTATCAGCTCCTGCTTTATAAATCAGTTTAGGTTTACTTGTGATGACTGTTGTCTGTTTTTCAGATTGTTGATGGTGTTGTACAGAGTATCAAACTCATCACAGAGGAAGCAAGCAAACGTATTGCTGAATTTGCTTTTGAGTATGCCAGAAACAATCATAGAAGCCACGTTACTGCAGTGCACAAAGCAAACATTATGTATGTTGACATAATAAAGTAACATTCTTACAAATGGATTTTAAAACTCTGGATTTTGAGCTTTTAGAGATGCACAATAATTTATGTAATCTCCCTCAGATGTGCAATACCCATTAATGTTGGTGGGAAAAACATAAGCAACATGGGGAGAGCTGACCCAATGCTGAGGGGACTGCATTAGTTATATACTGACTTGTTAGTGATTTGAGTCTGCTCCTCCATCCCTTCTCCCTGTGCTCTTACCTATTTTAAAAGTAAATTTAGGAGTAAAAATTCTAAGTGAAACTTGTACTACAGGCCTTGTCTGCACTTAAAAAATAGATCAACCTAACTATTTTGTTCTCAGCTGTGAAAAATTTTGCACCCTGTGCAGCATAGTTAAACCAACCTAACCCATGGTAGAGACCCTTGTCAAGTTAGCCATATTCTTCCATTGAGTTAGCTATGGTCTCCCAGAAAGGTGGATTACTTATATCGATGGGAAAACTCCTGTTGATGTAGGAAGCATCTACATTATAGTGGCGCAGCTGAAGTGTAGATATACCAACGGTGACATTCATCCAAAGATTCCAAAGTACTTCACAGTAAGCCTCAGAACTAAGCCACAATACCTAAGGAATTGCATAACATTTCTTTGCCTGTTTTTGTATATTCAGTAGGCTTTCATTACAAAAGTATTGCTTTTGTTTGCTTTAGCAGTGCATACCTGAGGTGGATATTGAAGTGTTCTTGCAAAGAACACTTGCACAGTGCACAATGTGCTTGTTGGGAGGATGGACTTTGTCATTCTGACTTCTGTCTTTGATGCAACTGAACTCATTGAGGTGGTAGTTCAGATCAGCTTTGTGGGTTCTGACAACCTTGCTCTCACTCTGTGTAGTAAACACTTCAGAGAAGTCTGATGTGTGTATTTCAAAACAAAACAACCCTTCACTTCCAAAGTGTCAAAGATGAGAATAAAAAGATTTTGGTCTCCGTTTAAGGTAAATCCTAAGAATGTTTTAATGCAGTTAAATCGGAAAAGTTAACATTTGAAGTAATTCTTTGATCAGTTGTTAAATTAGACTCTTAGGGTCAGATCTTGGCCCCTAGTAAGGTTGGTTTGAGTCATGACATAAAACAGCCTTATAACTCCTTTAACCAGGCAATTGGGAATTCCCCCAGTAGTGAGGGTAATCCCCAACTGATGTAAAGCCAGCAGAGCCAACTCTGCATCACCATTTTCATACATGCACCTGCTTTCCCATGTAGGGGAATGTTGGGTGCAGGAAAGGGCCATGGTCAAACATACTTCTCTCTAGCAATTCCTGCCACTGAAATGACCTGTAGGGGTCCATTACAGGACAGGCCACATTAGAGCCTGCCCTACTTTGCTCCAACAGCTGAACCAGCTCTTGGCTGATCCCAGGAGCAAAATGGTGAAAAGCCACCTTTGGGTTCTCTAGAGTAGCTTTAGTGGACCTGAGGATCTGGCCTTTTTTTTTTTTTTTTTTTTTTTTTCCTATTTATTCCTTGTTTCCAGAAGAGCATTCATACTTACATTGATGCAGTTGTTTTTTATAACTTATTTACTTAGCCATGCCCTATAACATTCTTTTACTTGTCTAATTGCAGGCGAATGTCTGATGGGCTTTTTCTGAGAAAATGCAGGGAAGCTGCAGAAAACTGTAAAGATATTAAATTTAATGAAATGTACCTTGATACTGTGTGTCTGAATGTGAGTACCTAATCCATTATCTCAAGGTTTTTTTTCATAGTTCCCATACATGACCTTAAAATTAAGACATTTTTTCCTCCTAGATGGTACAGGATCCATCACAATTTGATGTGCTTGTTATGCCAAATCTGTATGGTGACATCCTGAGGTAAGTAGAAGTTAATTAGTGGCAGAACTCAGAGGATCTCCAGGGATCCTAGTACTACTAGTCTCACTGTAACTTTGTTCTAGCTGTGTGGATGAATGAATACCTTAATTTACGGCAAGTTTGTTACAGGCATTTTTGCATTTTACATAGGTTTAATTCTTTTTATGGCTCTTGGCATCCTTCTTCAATGACGAAGTGGCTTTTGGCTGCTAAAGGTTGGGTAAAGTTGGTATAAATACCATTGTGAACTAACTCATTGTAGAATCCATCTTTCACATTCTTTACAGACAGTAGGGAAAAGACAACTTAGCTCAACAAGCAGATCTCCTTTAGGTTTACTTAGAAGCGCACCATTTTTCCTTTGCTACTGTATTCCCTAATCACCTTCTAGTTAAACAAAATAGAGCTCAAATTAATACTATGTGCTTTAATAGTGTTTTCTCTGTGGTTGCTGTTGAAAGTTCTGCCTGATAGCTCTGCTTACTTTCCTGAGGTTTAGCTGACATCCTAGTTTGATTCTCTACATTGTTGCTTATATTCTTTTTACCTAATATAGTTTTCTTCATCAATGTGAGTTCTAATGAAAATTCCTTGGCGCACTTTACACCTGTGCTCAGTTTTGATAAAGCAGGGTTTTCTCATAAAGGTGGGTGGCCCCAACTCACTCCTCTTCCTTGTAAACTGCCTCTCTGCCCCCATGGCTTTTTTAAAGTGCCTTATGACATGGTGCCCAAAATGTTCTACCCTCTGAACAGATATTGGATGACATTCCCTGCCTTGAAATACACAATACCTGAAGTGACAAAGGATGGAGAAGGGGGATACAACGTACAATATACAATATTTTAAATGTAAAAAACTGTTCTATAGACTATTCCCCATTTCCTGTTTATTATTATTTAGCACTGTCTGGCTGGCTAATTTCTTATAGTGGGTCTTGAGTAGTGTTCTAAATATCAACATTTTATGATGCCTGTTTGATGTCTTCCACTTTCAGGATTGTGTCTTATGGCCACTGGTTGGCTTGTCCTCAGTCAATTGATCTTGGAGGAAACCCTGCTAAAGCCAGACTTTTGTGTTGCTTTCTTTAATACTGTCACAGATCATATAAGCTTTTCAACAATGAAGGGGCAAAGCAATTTTGCATCACTTAACACCTGTTTCCTTCAGTTGTGTATAATTGTTAATAATTCAGATCTCTGGTGAGCAAAGTTCTGGCTTCTTTATAGTCAGCTCATTTATAACATTTCTGTAATTTCTTGGGAAAAATGTTGGATTACACATTGAAAACCTTCCAAACAATTACATAAAACTCTTCCACTGATATTTATCTGATTTTTTTTCTTTTTAGATTTGTAATGGTATTGTGGGGGAGGGGGACGGGTTGGGTACTTTTTTATTGTGCTGATTGGCTATGCAAACTTTCTTCTACGGTATGCAAGTTTGTAGTATTTTCCACCTAGCCCTATCATTTGGTAAGCACTATCCTGGAATTTGAAGCTCCTGTCATTGTCCTCATTAAGTTGTTTTTATTGGTCTAGTAGTCCCTCTCATCTTAAAACATGCAGCTGTAGTATAGCTAACTTATTACATGTCCTTTTTGCCACAGTGTTAAACACAATCGTTGGCTGTTAAACCTTCTGTTTTACTAATATAGAATAAATGATTGATTAAAATCTCTGTATACTTTGTTGGTAGGAGGTTGTACTTTTGTAACTTACATGAAGAGATTTTGTTTTTTTTCTTCCAGTGACTTGTGTGCTGGATTGATTGGGGGCCTTGGAGTAACGCCAAGCGGGAACATTGGAGCTAATGGAATCGCAATTTTTGAATCTGTAAGATATCTTGTGCAAGAGGAAATGTTATTAACTAACTTTGCCTAGTCTCAAGAATCTAAAACTACAGGATATCTTGTAGCTATTACTGAAAAACATTCTCTGCAAAATGTATGACTCCTTTAATTGTGAAGCTTACTTAAATTCTGCATAAAAAGAAATGCTACTTTTAAAATGATTACATTAAAAGCCACTCAAAATACCTAATCAAGGAAATAACATGGTCAGTGCAATTTGAAACCAGGATTTCAAATATATAGTTTTTTGCAGGAATTGTAATACATTCACCTGTTTTAGAAAGGATTTTGAATTATTAGTTGTCAGAGAGATCCACTTTTAGCATATCCAAGTACTCTGGATTTGTAGGGGGAAGACTTTAAGAAGTACAAAGGAGCTAAATGTCCAATTCCGATGTGCATGCAGTGGGAGTTGGGCAACACAACTAATCCCCTTTCTTTATCTTTGAAACCCCTTATCTCCACCTTAAAGTATTATGGTTTAGTAAATTTATTGAATTAATGTGCTTTGTTCAAAAGAATTATATTTGAAGTGACTTCCAATGTTAACTCAATCATGAATGTTTCAATTGTCTGAAGTACTTTAGACAACAAAACAGGCACTAAACATTTCTGATGTGTTGACTTCATAATAAGAGCTAATTTCTTATCTGTAGGTTCATGGAACAGCACCAGACATTGCAGGAAAAGATTTAGCAAATCCAACTGCCCTTCTTCTGAGTGCTGTGATGATGCTGCGTCATATGGGACTGCACGAATATGCAACCAGAATTGAGACTGCATGTTTTGATACAATTAAAGATAGAAAGGTATTATCAGGGTTTACAAAGTATTGACCTTATCACTTTTCCTGTAGTTACAATAATTAATATAGAAACCAAGGCCTAAACTACAGACTTCTCTTATGCAGTAAGTATCTAAGATTTGGAAACCACCAAATTGATTTTCATTTGTAAGGTGAGTAAAATTTGAATTCATGTTTCCGGAAGTTAGTTTTCATCTCTTTAAAATGGAGTTGGTTGGCTTCTAGAGGTTGTATTTAAGAAGGATTATTACTTAGCCACGCTGGTGGAATTCTTTGGGCCATGAGCAGGGGAGGGTGCTTTGTAATTCCTCCTAAGAGGATTTTTATGCAAATATTGAACAAGGTAAAATGAAAAGATGTTCATTTTATAACTGAGCTATTTGTGATGGCTGCCATACTGTACATAGGAGACACTTAAAAATACTATTCAACTTATGAGTGAATATGAAATGCTTCTGAAAAGCACTAGATCTACTGTCTAGAGTGGAAGTCCTCTAGCTGTATGTCAGTAACACAATGGCTGATAGTGAGCCACTAGCAAACTAGTGCTTACACTAGGTGATGGCTATATATGCTCACAATGGAGAGAACTCAGCTTTCGTTAAAAATTGGGCAATGCAGTGAAAATGACAAAACCCTAAAATTATAACTTGTGATCTCTTCTTATGTCTTCAGTTCCTGTCACACAATTTTTTAGGATCTTGTTGTATATGGCTGAGACCATTAGGCTCTATCATGCAAATTGCCCCACTGCCATACTTTGTCTTATCAAAGTGGCCAGGCAATGCTTTTATCCCACATTCTGCCATTACAACGGTGGTGGGAGTAAAAATTTGATTTGAACAGATGTCCATTGTAGCCATCATTTAACTTTTTGCATTCTTCCCCTCCCCAATTAAACAAAGATCTTGCTTCTCCTAGGACTAATAGGCTAAATTTCAACTTCTATAATTATGCAGTTTTGTAGTTATTCTTTAAAAATAAATACATAAAATCCCAGCAGAGGTTTCATTGTGTAAGAATTACTCACCTTTGCCCTGAATTTAAGCATTTAAAACTTTAATCCCAAAGGAAATTTAAGAAAGGTAACTGTTGGAAGATTGAGGTTATAATAGTTGGAGCTGTTTTACTGTGCAGCTAAGAAACCAGAGGGCTTTCAAAAATTTTAGCTAAATATGTTTTAGGAAGTAATTTCAGCTAAATTATGAATAAAGATAATCACTAATCATAGAACCATAGAGTTAAAAGGGATTGTAGGGTCATCTAGTCGAACACCCTGCCAAGATGAATGATTTGTTGTCTAAACCATCCAAAAGAGACAGCTATTCAGTGTAATAATGATGCTAAAGTCTTAACATGTGATAACCTACTACTATGAGGAAAACGTACTGTTTGAATTTGGCTTTTGTACACACTGCAATTTGCAAGCTTATTTCTAATAACATTGTGGTACAGGGAACCTCTGACAGTTTACATTGTTCCTTTGCATGCATGGTATCGCATTCTCTGTGTCCAGAAGGTAACATTAATTCAGACATTGCAATAGTCAGATTAAATGTTTTTAATTAAAATGTCTATTTTTCCCCCCTCAGGTCCTAACAAAAGATTTGGGAGGTAATGCTAAGTGTTCGGACTACACAGCAGAAATATGTCGCAGAGTACAGGATATTGACTAAAGATTCCTCATATCACTAATATTGCAATCACTCCGAGTGGACACATTACAAATACATTATATAGTCATGTGCAATTTGTATGCATTTGGTTTGCCTCTCGAGAGAGCAAACCTTTTAGATGGGGCCATTTTGTTAATAAATGTAGCCCAAATGGATACAAATAACTCTTGTGCCTGCTTTCAGTGGACTTTTTCCAAGTGCTTTGTTTTATTTATTACTTGTCTGTGGTGAAATATTTTTGTATAAGTGGATTCCTTTATTGTATTGCTTGCAAATATTTACCATTTTATGTTTCAATTAAGGGGGTTTTAGTTTCTGGAAAGAATTCTGCTGTAAATATCAAGATGACTAGATTAGCATGATTACAAAGCATCTTTAAAGAAAGCTTAATTTATTTTATTGGTCTTATCAGAATGGAACATAATAGGCTTTTCAGCCTTAAAATAGCACAAAATGACACTTTTGTAAACAAACGGGTATGAAACTTACTAGAAATGTATCAAAAGCAATGAAGAGACTTTGAAGGTGCTGTGATGTTCCAAGCAAAAACAAAAAATTCTCTAAATGCATGAATAAAGATTTTAAACCCTACAGATATTTAATCTGTTAAAATATTTTTGTGTATAAAAATCAAGGCATCAAAACAGGGGTAAGAAATAAAACTAGTAAAATAAAATGATAATACAAAGCTGTGTATCCAAATATTCTTGTAAGGTGGCTCTGAGAGGAAGACTCTTATTTATTTTACAAAAGAGCTTGCCTAATGGGATGATAAAATTCCTTGATTTCTGCTCTGTACTGAGGGGAAAATACGTTTTCTGTAGGTTTCTACTATTTTTCTGTTGTCCTTTGTTTTTATGTATTATCTGTTCTGAGATGTTTAAATATGCTCATTTGTAATTTTCTCAAATTCTGAATGTAACTGAGTAGATAACAAGGGATTGCTAGAGCTTGAAACGGTATGATCTAGGACAATAAGCAATGGTTTGGGCTGTGTTGCTTAAATGTTTCTGGAACCTACCTGTCTTCACTGTATGGATGGATATGAGGTTTCCAGGCATTTGCTTTACTAAGCCTAGCAAAGACCATGAAGCTAAGTCCCCCTTCTCATCTCCATATGGTGATGTCATAGACACATGTGACAGATACTGACCTAAATGTCTTAAAATAGCTCCATCCCTACAACTTTTAACATACATCTAAATCTTAAGCTTCCTGGCTATGTTCTGATCTTTATCCCTAGCTGTATGTAGTCAGCTTAATTCTCTCTACAGGTCCCATACCACTTATTTCCTCATTCAGTCTGGGGTTACAAAAGCAAAACTCAATGAGGCAAAGTCACTTAATTTTGTACTGCAAAATAAGCATCCCAGCTTCTGTTATACCTCTACTACTCTATGGCACTGAAAGGGACAAAGTTTGGGTTTTTTTCTTTTGCACTCAGCTGCTTCTGATGATAAAGATAATTTTTCTTCTTTTGGATGTACTACAGGACAGACTAGAAATCTTAGGAGCAGAAGTTGTGCATTTGAATAGGCATATTGTGCTTGCTGCTCCCTTGATGCGTTTGTATTATGCTAAATAAGCAGCTGAGTTACTATTACGCACAAAGTGAAAAAATAAAGACTTCCCAAAGTCATACCATTTGTTCTGTTTTTTTGTAAAGTCTGGACTGCTGACTTGTCTAACACTTTGAGTAGATAATTGATATTTGCACTAAAATGCATGTATATAGGATGTACAGCTGAGCATGTTTTCTTACAAGCTACTTGCTGTAACATGATTTTCAGTAAAAGACAAACTTTTTGTAGAACTTTAGCTTGCTTCAGCTGTTGCTATCTTCCATTTGATAAGGACCATATCTCAAAATCAGGCTCCTTAAGCAGTTTGTTTTGGGGAAGAGGAGGTGCACCACAGAGGTTTCTAAGGATCTATAAATGAGATTAACACTTAAGAAGCGTCTGCTTAAAAAAAATGTTGTTTGGACATAGTCGCCAAATATACATACCTCTTTCAATCTTAGATACAGGCATTTTGCAAAGTGCTGGCAATAGATGAAAACTTCAAGATGCCTGGTATTCCAGTGAGTTTTCTGGCCTGTTATCAGAGCAGGATGGATTGATTTAAATAACTGATTTTAATTGTTTTGCATTAGTAACAGTTATTTTCCTAAAGAAAGGGTAATTCTCATTGGTTGATGACCATTAAAACATTGATTTGCAATTAAATATATCCTTCACACTAAACTTGGTGTTGCTTTTTGCTAAAGAGGAGGATACACTAGCTGTGTACTTAGAAATTATAGAGTTTAACTTAGATTCTTAAATTTTGACTTGCTACTGTGTTGATTTATTTAAGATGGAAATTCAAATTCAATTAAATGCAAAAACATTTGTTTTAATTAAATACCTTAAATGCTAGATACAAACTTTTTTCCTCATCAAAACACTTTTTTGCATTTCAAATGAACTGATTTATTAAACAGGAAGTATCTGCAATTAGTGACTTGAACTGATTGTTTCTGGTTACCAAGTGCATCAAGATTTTACTACTAGTAGTGCTAATCCTCTCACACCTAGTTTTTAGTCAGAAGAGGAAAACAAGCTTTGCTACTTTTTCAGCTTCTAATTGGTTTCTGAACTTTGAAAGAGCTACTCATTGAACCAAACTAGCTAAATAAATTTAAAATGAAGAAAATATTCTCTCTACACCTGCAGAAGAGGCTACAGCTGTCAAAAGCTGATTGAGCACTTCAACAAACTCTAGTTCCAGTGTTTAATCAGGGACTTCCACCAGTTCAGTGCTTTCAGTGCTTTGACCAGCTTTAAAACGCAACAGCAAATGTACTGTTTTATATTTTTATTTAATTTAAATGATTAATAGAAAAGTTTAGCTTTAGGGACTGTCAATTTCAAAGAAGTTTTTAAAAATAAACCTGTATTTAATTTTTTAAAAACCATAGCTTTTATCCACTCTAAATCAGGGCCCCTGCCTTGCATGCAATGTCATTTACCCTGGTCTATGTTTTGATCTTGGGCTGTTACTGCTGAATATGCCCACCACCTCTCATCACTTGATCCTTTGGAGGATTTTTTTGGGGGGGGGGGGGGATGATCAACCTAGAACTCATTTGCCAAGCTACAAGCCTGGAAAGAGGAATTAATTAAGCCATAAGGTGTAGCATTTCATTTGGTACAAGACTATCCAGAGGCTCTTAACTGAAAACAGTATAGAACTGTTGATCTTTTATTTTCAGTTAAGGTTTAATGGCTATTGATACTAGGAAGCTGTAGCAGTTTCACTAAACAGTGCCACTAAATTAGTCCTGTCTACCAAACAAAATCTGATCTATAATTAATTAGCCTATTATGGAACTACAAAAATTGTAAGGAAATATCAATCAGGGTCTTTTTTAGTCTTCCTCTTTTTCTTTTGCCCAACCTATAAGAATGTGAGCCATGTCCTTACAATAAGCAGTTACACTCACATTTGCATGTCAAGTTTCTCATTTAAGACCAAAAGTAAAATATTCACGACAGGACAGTATGAATACTTATCTGTAGCAAGAAATTTTATTATATTGCAGGCAGAATTACAACTAGATCTTTATATGGATGTTTCTCTTCTAATGCCTGTTGCATAGGGTGCAAAACAAATGGTAGCTGTACTGTCCTAGAAAAGTAAATCTTCAAATGCATTTGTTGGGAGTTGTTTGCCTAACACAGTTGGTGAATTGGCAAGAAGACAAATTTTATTCTTTGTAAAATGAATCAACTTCATCTTTGTACTTTTCAAGCACAGCAAGTCGTTTTAATTTCATCGTAGGACCTAAAAGAAAAAATATACCACCAACAAACAAACCAAAATTGGTTACAAGAGAAGAGGTAAATTACAGCAAAGTTTCCTAGCTCAAGGGTTAATGAGCCCTAGTATATCGTTCCTCCAAATGAACTGGTTCTAATGGAAGTGCCTGTTGCTTCAATGGTTGATCTTCCACAGGAATTGTAGAATAGTTGGGGCAGAAACAGAAAAGTTCAGTCCAAAGACTTGTGGACACAGCAGTGTCAGGCTTGGTGGATTGAGGTAACAGAAGTGCTATGTCCTCATCTAAAGCGACTTCTCTCAGCAATGTTGTGTCTATTCCCAGGGCCTCCAAAAACTACATCTTGCTTTAGGTGAGGTGGTTTTTGTTTACTTTTCTCTCTCCCCTAGATCTCATCTGATTCTCACTGAAGACATCATTTTAATATTGAAAGGAGCAAGGAATGCAATAACTCAGCATCACTGTAGCCAGGGCTCGGATGGGAGTTGGGAGACACATGCTTACTACATACTCACGGAGGCTGTAGGAGGAAGCTGAGTCAGAATAGATGGAGAGGAGGAACTGAATGGCGGTGTGGCCACCACTCTTATGCCCTCAGCTACACTAGGCAGAAGGATGGAAGGATGCAGCCTCAGGCATAGCAGATACTGCTATTCCAAAAGGAACCACACTCAGGCGCATGCCATGCATGCATGCACAGAGTAGAACTGGTGTGTAAATAATCATTTGACAGTATAACTACAGAGTTTTCAAGGAGAAGCTTAAGTTTGAACCTGAGATAGAATGAGTCAAGAAACTAGTGGATTTAAGTCAGTGGGATGAGATGAAGCAAGCAAGAAAGGTAACTGTAACTTCAGTGTGGATGGATTTGAGCGGAAAGAAATTAGTCATAATGGGTGTAGAAATGGAGGTATTATTTCCCTAAGATCTGCCTTAGCCTGCAGCAGGATCTAGTAGTGGGGCCCCAAAATTCATTTATCCACAACGCACTTTATAAAAAAAATTGCTTGGGGAAAAAATGTTAAATATCTACTTGGTAAACATTAACCCCATTCCTTCGAAGACTTAATCCTCTCTGATTAGACGAAGCACAGCATGCTATCTGCAGTATTAAAGAAATATAATTTAATGTATTCCACACTATTTTTCTGACATCTCAGAATCAGCTACAGACTAGAATAAGGAATTGTAGTGTCCTGAAATAATGTTATGGATGAAAGAAACTATCCATCCACCAGCACAATTCAATCACTTGATCAGAAACCATTCTGGTATCCGACAACTGGCAGTGACTTTGGCACTTTTGAAAATTTTATTCCTAGATAGTATCCAAGATGCTGCTCAAGGCAAAGATTATAACCTGGAAGAAACTAACAATAACAAAAATAGGCACCTTACATATATATTAACCTTCCACCTTTGCATGTTCCCTTTATTAGATGGGAGAAGTCTTGTTCTGTGTATCTGGCAATAATGTCCTTTCATACAATACATCTGTAAATACAGGATGCTGCATGAATACTCTATACTGCATTAGTGAGAAGTTCAAGTTGGTGAAGCAAAAAACTAGAACATCTTTCACCAATAGAACTTTAATTATTACTCATATATTTTCCCTCCCCAAAAAAGACAGACACTGGCTACAAAATGGCCTTGATTTCCTGGTTAATTTTTATGCAAGGCTTACAATAAGATTTTGTTTTCTGATTAAACTAGCTTCATTTGACCTTCTAAAAAAAGAAAAAGCTGTGGACACCCTTAACCATTATTAAAAAGCTTGGTGTATAGATTTTTTTTTAAATTCTTATTCTAGCATCAAAATCATATCTCCCCTCGGCCTTCTTTTGGTTAGACTAAACAAGCCAAGCTCTTTGAGTCTTCTCTCACAAGGCAGGTTTTCCATTCCACAGATCATCCTAGTAGCCCTTCTCTGTACCTGTTCCAGATTGAATTAATCTTC
The DNA here is from genome assembly GCA_007922155.1 of Mesoclemmys tuberculata. Lineage (NCBI taxonomy): Eukaryota > Metazoa > Chordata > Testudines > Chelidae > Mesoclemmys > Mesoclemmys tuberculata. The sequence goes on from ML675621.1 coordinate 5,947,591, forward strand.
CTTAAACGGAACTGCACACAGTTTTCCAGATGAGGTCTCACCAGTGCCTTGTATAATGAACGGTACTAACACCTCCCTATCTCTACAGGAAATACCTTGTCTGACGCATTAAAGAAGCACATTAGCTTTTTTCATGGCCACATTAAATTGGTGGCTCATAGTCATCCTGTGATCAACCAATACGTCCAGGTCCTTCTCTTCCTCTGTCACTGCCAATTGATGCATCCACAGCTTATAGCAGAAATTCTTGTTATTAGTCCCTAAATGCATGACCTTGCACTTTCCACTATTAAATTTCATCCTATTTCTATTACTCCAGCTTACAAGGTCATTCAGATTTTTCTGTATGATATCCCGATCCTTTTCAGTATTAGCAATACCCCCCAACTTTGTGTCATCCACAAACCTTTACTTTATTAGTATATTCCCACTTTTTGTGCCAAGGTCAGTAATAAAAAAGGTTAAATAAGACCAGTCCCAAGCTTGATCCCTGAGGAACTCCACTAGTAACCTGTCTTCAGCCTGACAGTTCACCTTTCAGTGTGACCTGTTGTAGTTTCCCCTTTAACCAGTACTTTATCCATCTTTCAATTTTCATATTTAAACCCCATCTTTTCCAATTTAACTAATAATTCCCCATGTGAAACTGTATCAAATGCCTTCCTGAAATCTAGGTAAATTAGATATACTGCATTCTCTTTGTCTAGTCATCCCAATCTCACAGCATTCCACATACCTCCTGTATTCAAATAGGTATCTCAAAATAGATTAGTATGCAGATGTCTTACCAAATTCTCCACCAGAAATCGAGAAATCCCTTTCCAGGACTGTCCACTTCTGAATATGCTGAACACTGGCAGTGGACTTCATGTTGACTCTGTTGATTCCTTCTTGAATGGCCTGGTAAACAGCCTGATCTCTTGTTGCCACAATCTCTGACACTTTAGTGGCTTTGCTCCCAATTTCCTGGCAGAATTCTCTAGCTTGCTCAGTCAGATTGTCAGTAGGTTCGGCTGTATCTGGGTCCAGAGTACTCTAAAATGTCAAGCAACAGTTTCAGTTCTAATGGTTGGCTTCTATAGGGCACTAAATGGTCTCAATTCCTACCCAAATCGGTGTTGAGTGCAGCTCAGAGTATCCAAACTTAAGTGAAACAGTACAAACCAAGTCAGCTGATTCAGGCTCTGCGACTGAGTGCCCTGGGTTTTTATTGCACTGTAGACATTCCCTGTGATTTTCCAAATCAATTCCATTGTTATATCAAGAAATTTATTCAAGATGCTATTTATAAAAATGGATTATTGAAAATTGTGGTTAGGTTTGATCTCTTGGGACAGACCTGCTGTTTAAAATTAGAAAAAATATTGTTCTTACACATGTAGGTGGGAAGGAATCAGTGACAGAGGTAATAAATGTACAGGGTGACTAACGATGGGACAACTGAGAGACAAGAAGTTTTATATAATAATATATTGGGCTCTTGTTTTCATTCTGTTACTGAAATATTTGCATTTTAATAAAGAATGATCTTTCAGTTGGGCTTGATCCTGTAGCACAACTATTCATAATCGTGTTCCTAAATTCATTCTTTGATTTCTTCCCCAAAGGAGCAAATAGATGAGGAATGGGAGATGTTAGAAAGCAAACATTCTCTTAATCACAAACTGTAATGAGCAAACATGGCTAGAAAAGCCTCTTGTGCATGTAGCTAAGAAACTATGTTGTCTTTTGTTTTGTTATGTATTGAGTCTTTAAACTTCTAAGGACTGTGCCTGTCCAGAGTTTTGTGTATGGAAGAATATCAGAAATGGATGTAAAGTATTTCTTCTACTATAAAGCATTATGGCCAAGTCCTGCTTGCTTTACTTGTGAAAAACCTCACAGCAAATGTGAGTAAAGCCAGCAGAATTTGCCCTCTAATTCGAACATTTTTCCCAATGTGGAACTACACACACCCATACACTCCTTTGCTATTTTTAAACCAGAAAAATATCCAGGAAGTTTCAAATCTTTTCACCTCTAGAGTTCAGGTTTCATTAAACTAACAAAATATTTGAAAGATTTTAAATCTCAGGAATTCAGTGGGGTGTGATTTTGTGAAATCAATAGTAAAAGCAGTTTACCTTTAAGGTCAGCAACATTGATAAGAACTTCTTTTGATCTCCAATCAGCATAGCATTGCTAACAATGGGCAGTTCCTTTTTGACTGCATCTTCAATTGGGATTGGAGGCACATTTTCACCTCCAGCTGTAATAATTAACTCTAGGCATAAAAAGACACTTATTAGTTGAATTCAAATCACTTCCTCACAGCTGTTTAAGGGGGTGGGTGAACCATTTATCACATTCCTGCTAATAGACGATACCAGGAATACCGATAGCTTTCAAAGAGAACAAAACTTGTTTATATGTCAAAATTAACCCTCTTGAAAAACAGATAAATCCTTTGCAATATCCCTAGTGGGCACACTCTCTCTCTCTCTCTCTCTCTAATATACACACAAACACACATTACTGGGCATACAAAGCAAAACCCATTATACCAGACTGCAGATAACCTACATTCTTGGTTAACTGAAGATTAATTACGACTCTCGGGGTATTTCTGATATTTTGGTGCTGGGATTTTCAGCAGTTGGGATCCCTTCAGTGCTATCTGGCATTCTCTTTATGCTCTAGTATTGCTAAACTGCCAAAAAGACCTTTCACAGCTGGCACCATAATAAAATAACAATTCTTAAACCAACCAAGAGGGGACACGCCAGTACAAGCAAGCACATAGAGAGGGATCTTTAGAAGAAGCAGTGTGCACAAAGCAGCCAGGGAGTAGCTGAGGCAGTCCTGAGTAGGGCTGGATGCAGGGCTGTCCCTAGGGCAGGGTGGATCGGGGCAATCCCCCTAGACTCTGCACTTTGGTGGGCTCTGCTCCAGACTGGTTGGGAAGAGGGCAGCTTTAGCCTGCCTCCCGGCTGCACACAAGACCGGGCGGGAGCTGGGCAGTCACATACTGAGGGGGCCAGGCTTTCAGGTCCTGGTCAGCCCTTCACTACATGCAGCTGGGGCAGGAGGCACAGACCGCTGCCCCTCAGAGCTTCCTGTGTCCCCCATCCCCGCTGCCAGTCCTGAGGGACCAGCCTGGCGCCCCCCCCAGGCTGGAGAGTGAGGCCACCCTGTCAAAGCTGGTACCAGGCTGCAAGGATGGAGTGGGAGAGCTGGGTGCCATGCGGTGGTTAAGTGTGGGGATGGGAGGAGTGAGGAGAGACATCCAGTGCAAGAGGAGATAAACAGCATGTTCCCCACCTGCCCCAGGGTGGCTGGGGCGGCGCCGTCTTATAGGCACCAGGGACCCCTCCTGCCTTGCTATGCCACTGGAGCTAGGCAGGGGACCCACACAATATGCTTCACCCCGGGCCCCAAATCCCCCTAGGGATGGTTGTGACTGGATGAATAATGGATATTTTGGTTTGCTGCCAATTAAATAAATTATTATTATTATTTTGGGTCAAATGGACTCAATATTTTTAATTTTTCAATGAATCAAGAAGAGGAGGGTACTCACCCTGTGCGGTAATTGAGGTTCTTCAAGATATGTGTCCCTTTGGGTGCTCTGCTTCAGGTATTGGCGTATCTTCAATCAGAGATTTTTATTAGCAGTGCTCGTCTGCGTCACACATGCATCATCCCCGTCTCATGGTGCTGTTGGCACCTTACTTGGCACACACATGATCAGACCCCCTGTTCCTTCTCTACTGACCTTACTTTGAACTCTGAAGCAGAGGTGAAGATGCTGGGCAGTGGGGTACCCACAGGGGGACACATCTTGAAGAACCTCAGTTACTGCACAGGACGAGTAACCTTCTCTTCTTCTTGAAGTGGTGTCCCTGTCAGTGCTCCATATCAGGTGACTCTAGAACAGTGCAGAAAGGACTTCGGAATTATTGAACGGAAGGGACTTCGGAATTACCTGGGTGAATAGATGACAGTACTGTTAGGCCTATTGATGCATCTGATCTGAAAGCCTGATCAACAGCATAACATTTTGTGAAAGTATGTGTCAAGGTCCAAGTAGCTGCTCTACATATGTCTACAATTGGTATGTTATTGAGGAATGCTATAGATGTAGACAGTGCTCTGGTGGAATGTGTTTTGACCCGTTGGGGCCTTACATGTTCTTTTGTTGATAGCATAAATGAATGTACTCTGATATCCATTTTGATAATCTGTGTGGAAATGGCTGTGCCTTTGGATCGTTCTGTGATGGATACAGAGTTTAGAGGATTTTCTGAAGGATTTTATTCTTTCTAGATAGAGCTAGTGCATGTCTGAAATCAATGGGGTATCATTGATTTTATGGTGGAAGACAGTAATGGCCACCAAGTGAACTTTGATTGAGCTCATTGAAAGACCTGATTTCTTTAGTTTTAGGATGTATTCAGTTATGACTGGGATCAGTATGGATGCAGCAATAATATGTTTGCTTTGACACCATACGTTCAATCTCCATCATTTTTTAAGGCAAGTCTTTCGTGTTGTAGATTTACTGCTATTTAGTAATATGTGCTTAACTTGTTCCGAACAGTTCAGTTCAGTTCAGTTTAAATAGAGCAGTTTAGTTCTTTGGGACAGAACCATGTAGGAGCCAGGCTTTCAGGTGAAGCTTCTCTAGATCTGGATGGAGAATTCAATCATTGTCTTGGAATAGATGGTCATTGTGCAGTGGAAGAGTGATTGGTGTGCATGTGATCCATTTGTACCTTGGTAGCCTATTGAAAATGCCCAGGGCAGGGCAGGCTGCAAAAGAAGAGCAGATTCTCCCAAACTGGTGGCTAACACTGAAGTTAGATTCCCCAACCAGTCACAAACAGTGGTTCTGATTCCTCACACTTATTATCAAGAAGCTAAAACAAGAAGTTACACAGCCTACTTTCTTGCATTTCAGGAGAGAGAGTCAGTAGACAGTCTTTGACTAAATTCGGCATTACTGGTTTTTTGTTTAGGCCATGTTTGTGTGGCTTGTCGACAGTTGTGAGCCATCCTTGTACGCAGCGCATACGTAGGCACACATGGTGCTCTACAGATGTAGTAGCCCCCATGTGTCCTAAGAGTTAGAGACATGCATGCAGTTATGTTTGGGCTGTTCTTCACCAATGATATTGAATTGATTATGGTAAGAAACCTGTTCTCCAACAGTGACACCCTGGCAGTTAGTGAATCTGGCTGTGCTCCTATGAATTCCAGTTGTTGTACTGGATTCAAAGTGGACTTTTGTTTGTTTAATTTTATTATAGTAGCATGACTATCCTGAATCATACTTTTACAAACTTGTTGAGCCTTCTGAGATTCAAAATGGGTCTCCATCTCCTGTTTTTCTTTTGGGACAAACGTAGTAGGAGTAAAATCCCTTCCCTCTGTGCTGAGGGAGTACATGTTCTACAGCACCTAGAAGTAGAAGATGGTTCACTTCTTGTTGTGATAGGTGCTCATGAGCTGGGTCCCTGAAGAGGGAGAGGGAAGGGGTTGGGTGGGAGGGGATAGAGGTAAATGGAATGGAATATCCTGAGCGTATGATCTCTAATGCCCATTTGTCCAATATAACAGACGCCTTTAAGTGATGGAAATGGCATAGTCGATGTTCGGTGTCATTAGCACTGGGTGATAAGGGAGGTTGTTCAGACCCTTGACCTAGATTTCAAAATTGTTGTTTTGTGAATGACAGTTGTGATGTCATCTTTCTGGCCTTTGTTTGTTACGCTTGTGGACTGTAATGTGTTTGTTGGTAGCTGCATGGATATGGTTGATATGTATATTGTTTTCTCCTTGTTGCAGATGTGTATATACCAAGTATGCATAGTATGGCTTGTGAGTCCTTCATTGTATGAGGACCTTGTCAGTTTTTGCAGAAAAGAGTTTTATCTTATTGAAGGGCAGATCTTCTACTGTGGACTGCAAATCTTTCGGCAAGCCTGCAAAGTGGAGCCACGATACCCTGCGCATGACCACCACCATAGCTGTTGTTCTTGTGGCCATGTCAGCCACATCAACAGAAACCTGTAAGGCAGTTCTAGCCACAAGATCTTCATTTATGAGTGGTCTGAATTGCTCTCTTCTCTCTTCCAGAATTTCATTAATAAATTCCATAATTTTAGAGTAACTGTTGTAGTCATCATTCAAGAGCAATGCAACATAATTAGCTACACGTAGTTGTAACATAACGGATGAGTACACTTTGCGCACAAATAGGTCTAGCCTTTTCCAGTCTTTATCCTCTGGTGTAGGCTTATATTGTGGCTGTTTGCTCTGTAGATTTGCCACCTCTATAACAAGGGAGTTGGGGATGGGTTGGGTAAAAATTAATTCCATACCTTTAAAGGGGACATAATATTTTTATCCACCTTCTTGCAAGTTGGTGAAGCAGTTGCCAGAGTTTGCCAGATGTTGTTGGCCAGCTCCAATAGTGCTTTGTCAATCGGTAAGGAAATTTTTTATGAGGAAGTGGTATGAAGAATTCGTATCTAACTATCTCTGACATGTGACTCTACTCAAATCTTAAATGCGTTGGAACTACTTTAGGTCAGAAACATCACAAAACAGCATCTCATCCTTGATGCACTGAAAATTCCACCAGAAGTCATGAGAGTTCAAGACACCAGTCAGACCTGCTGATATGATTTCAGCAAAAGGAGGAGACCTGTTTCAAGTTCAAAGAGAGAGAGGGGGGAAATGTATCTAGCCTTCCAACATTTTTAATGGGTCAGTGGTTACCAACCTTTTTGGCTCGAGGGCCACAAATATCATTTTTACAACCTTGAAGGGCCACCAGTGTATCAATTCATAAAAAATGTATTGACATATACACCATTAAGGACTACACACCACTACATATTTAAAGTAAACATTTTGATACTACTGTACTCATTTTTATATTCACTATTTTACACCTACAAATTACTCACAGTATGTCACACACAAAGCACTATTGTAGATGAGTGACTTTCACTACACACTGAAACACATGGCCTGGCAGCTAAGTCACAGTGAGTGGCCTGCTAAGTGCCGGCCAAAGCGTAAGGCACTGCAACTAGACAGAAGTAGTTCAGTGAGGAGGCTGCCTCCTCTCTTGTCCCCCTGGCTGCAGCAGGGAAACTGCACGCGTCCTGTAGCCCTGTGCGCTCCAACTGGGTCCCTGGGCAGTGGCTTCCTTCTGCAGCCAGGGGGACAGGAAATCAGTGCTTCCCTCCTTCTGACTCCAGCAGGAACTCCAGCACCTAGGGACTCAGGCAGAGCACTTTGGTCTCTGCTGGAGCCAGGGGAGGGGAGTGCTGATCTGCTCTCCCTCTAGCACCAGCATGGACCCCAGGGCCTATGAACCCTGAAGGAGCACTTTGCTGTGCTCCCTGCAACAGCCAGAGGGAGGGGAGCATTGATCTGCTATCCCCTTGGTGGAGCAAGGCGCCTGCACCAGTCTTGTAGCCCTGTGGCAATGTGCTCCGCCTGGGTCCTTAGGTAGTGGATCCCTTCTGCAGCCAGTGGGTGGGGAGTGATAGGCCACTTTGAAAGCCCCCAAGGGCCACTTTTAGCCCCCGGGCCACAGGTTGGGAACCACTGACTTTAGACTTGAGTGTGAAGTTTGCATGAAGTCCGGGCAGTATTTATTTTATACAAACTGGCTTTAATTTATTCTTAATTTATAGTATTTATTTATTTATTTTTAAATGCCACTCTCATCGTGGAAGGTATAAGTGTAATGCAAGCATTATGATAATAGAACTGGGCCTCTGTTAAAGAAGAGGGGAAAGGAAAAGTAATCAGAAAAGGGAAATGCAGAGAATCAAGGGAGGCCAAAATGATCACATTCAGTGGAGGCTAATTATAGCATCTAATAAAGCCCACTGGGTTTGACTGAACATGGTAATGTTATCCTGTGACAAATTCACCAGCAAGTACAGCTACTTTCTTCATGATTCATCTTGTCTTATGGAGTTACAGTTACTCATTGCACAAGGTCGTTTAGTAAGCATCTGAACTGTGACAAAATATCACTCTTCTGAGCATGTATCTTGGAAGAGAGCTTTCATGCAAACAAATGACCAAAACCGTTCCTGGTCAACATTTCAATCAAGATACTGTTAGCAGACACAGCTATGCCTCTTTGCTTTTCAACTTATCCTTCTACCCTCAGAAGGTAAGAAAGCATTGTTCAACTGGACTGGAAACACAGAGCTTACAGCCACCTCAGGAGTCCAGCTCCCACATGGCAGTAAAAGTACAGTGAGTTTTCCTGGGTCTCATTAGGCACCCTTTTCTAGCATGTAGCCCCATGATTCATAACTGAATACAAAACATAGGGATTGTTTAACATTAGCATCTGAATATTCTGATCAGTCAATGAGGCAAAGGACTTTGCAAGATTTGAAGCAGGACTGGACGTTTTATCAGGGTAACAAAATATCCAGAGTTATAGTTAATGTTAGCAAAATGAATATTGGAAGGGAGATAAAACCTCATGTTGCAATGCTTAAGCCAATCTCTAAGTATGAGACCTTCATTGGGACAGATTCTCTCATATCTACTTATTGTGAGATTTCCTCTGAGAAGCACTTGGTGCTGGAGTTGGAGACAGGATACTCAACCATGTGGACCACAAACCTGATTCAATAAGGCAATTCCTGTGTGCTTATCTGCTGTATCACTGAACAACACTGATAGTTACTATAACACAGAGGGAAGAGATTGCCTTTTACCTTTAATTCTTCCAGTAACATAGAGGAAGCCATCCTTGTCTAGTTTTCCTAGGTCTCCAGAATGCAACCACCCATCATTATCGATAGCTTCTTCTGTTTTATCTTCCATATTTAAATAACCCATGAAAACAGTCCTTCCCCAGAAACAAATTTCTCCATTGCCATCTGCATCCTCATTCACCAGTTTCACTTTGCAGCCAGGCACTGCTTTGCCACAGCTACAGGGGAACAGGAAGAAAAAGATTAATAAGGAATGTTAGAAAAGCCTGCTCATATTCCACTTCAATTTTGCCACTCAACTGTTGAGTAGGTAGCTCTTGATGTATTCAGCCTGCCATTAATAGGCTGGTTTTCAATAGGGCTTGCCTTCAGCTTCAGCTCTCAAGGTTATGCTGCTGTAGGCAAACTGAAATCTGCACCCTCTCCATCCTAGATTCTTCCATAGGAAAATAATAAAAGTACCTAGCTCTTATATAGTGCTTTTTATTAGCAGTTCTCAAAGGGCTTTACAAAGGAGTTCAGTATCATTATCCTCATTTTACAGCTGGGAAACTGAAGCACAGAGAGACTAAGTGACAGAACGGATATAAAAAAATATATTGTTTTTTATATTCGTTCTGTCCTTTCCCAATTTTCCGTTTTCAGTTTGCTGCATATTTTTGTAGTGCAAATGCATAAATATGAGATAGAAATTGTCAAGGGTGAAACTGGAAGTTTTAGCAGGTGGGTTCAGTGCAATAAGGGCTTTTGCCAGCTACAAAGATGTGGGATGCAACTTGGGACTCTGGGATAGAGCACATTGATGTTTCTGCCAAAATGATCAGCAATGAAACAGTTAACAATATCAACATTGGAACTGTGCTTGTTTAAATTAATCAGTAGGAAGGTGACAATTAATAGTCCGGAGAAACTACAGAGTACTTGACAGTTGTCTGAATATACATTAGCTGGAAATATAAATAATTAAAAATGCAGCCTAAGTATCAGCTCCAGATTTTTTCAGAATTCACTGATGCACTACACTGTGGCATATAACTTGACTGCACGTGCCTCTTCTTGACAGATGTTAAAGAACCTATCTGCTTTGGGATCTGATATCTGCTGGTGATTTGTATATCAAAAGCCTGATTCTGCATTCACTGTACACGCAATCACTCTTGGGTTCCAAAGAGACAACAAAAATATATAGCAGTGCTGCAATTGGAGTAAAACCTGTCAGCAGTCTGAAATTCATATGCTAGAGAACATCATATCAAACAGAGTATCAGCATGTTGGAACATTTATACCAGATTTTTTTCAGAGCACAAATGATTCTTCATTCTACCACTGTTGCATTAATGTCTTTTTCCACAACTTGCTCAACACTGCTGTATCCTAGAGCAGGACCAAACCCTCTAAAATCATAGTATCCTTTGTGAAATCATCACATCTGTAGTGCTAAAATATTAATCCCACCTCCTGGATGAAAAGAAAATATGACAGGGAAGGGAGAAATTGGAGGATTGACAGAAGGAGAAAATGTGTTGTAGAAGTAAAAGTACACAAAACTCAGAGTCAAGGTGTTTTCATGCTTTTGAAAAGTTTCTTATTGTTTATAACACTGGTTTAGATAAGAGAAAAGAGCCCTTGGAGATTCACCCCACACTTCTAATCTTTCATTTACATTTAGGATAATTGTCTGGTAAAATAAGCTTCTAGGAAGGTGCCTAGTTCACAAAATTACTCAACAACGTAAATGACGCAGGAATGAATACCAGAATCTCACATAAAATCTGATCATATCAGGCTGGTGTAACTGCCCTGTTCAGGAAATAGAGAGAAAAATGCACCCCATTCCAGCACAGTCTCACCCTTTTCTCTACCTATATGAGGTTCCTGGCCAATTGAAGCTGGAAAGCAAGAACCGAGTAGCTTCTCCCAGTACCCAGCCCAACACTCTTTTCTGTAACCAACATATTAAGGGACAGACTGCTCACGTCCTTGGCCTGCAGCCCCTATGCAATCATTCTATCCAGGTTCCTCACAGCTTGGGCAAGGGTTTGGGGTGAAGGACAAGTACTGCCTATCAAACTTCTGTAAAGCTGGTACAGCAAACTATGCTAACTTCACACATGCATTACTGCATCCATTAAAATTACACCAATAATAATCATACACATAACAGGATGATTCAAATCTACAACAATACAGAGCTTCCGCAGCATGGAGGGCCCACTGACAATGGATTAATATAATCCACGTAGGGATAAATCTAAGAAACCGGAAGATTAATAATCACCACCTGCTGTTACTGCTTTAAACAAGGTTTTCATCTTAATGTTTATGTGAAACCTAGATAAAATCAACAGTGCCTTTGCAAAGTTATTGAAGACAGATAATCTCACAGTCTGGATTCTGATTTTTACAAAGGAATCAACAAAGCTGAGTGCTGCAGAACACAGATTTTGACTCTAAAAGCAAAGATAAAGACTTGGAAAATTCTGTACCATGACTTAATTACCCAGAACTGCCATAGAAACAAGGAAATGGAAGAGGGATGGGGAAAGAGAAACAGTGGGAGCAGCAGGCTTCATGGGCATTCATATGTTGGCAGGATTGTTTGGTTTCTGCATGTAAAATGTTCTGTGAAATTACCTGCGACGTTTGTAAACAGATGGCGCAGACATGCAGTGTGGGCCTGAGGTCTCACTCATCCCATACGCCTCGTACAAGGGGATATTCAGACTCAAGAAGAAATCCAGAGTTTCCGTAGTGAGAGGAGCGGCACCAGAGAAATGTTTCTGACAGTGGGAAAATCCCAGAGCACTGCGGATTTTTGCAAGTACAAAGTAGTCTGCTAATCGTGTTCGAAAGGGCTTTAAGTCACTGCTGAATGGAAAACACACAGAAAAAGACAGGGGAATTCAAACAAAATTTAATTAATTTCCAAAAGAAACCAAGTTTCTGTTTCAGTTACACGTTCATCATTTGGCTTTGGATCCCCTGGCACCGAGTTTTATGACCCTGGAAAATCTGATAAAAATGTATTGATGCTCTTGAACGGGTGCCAAAGCCTGAAAAGTGCAACAAAGATGAAGAAAATCTCCAATAGAAAACTATAGTAATGCCCAGGGTAGAACCTTGGATGAAAGACATGGAATAGTTTGTGTCATACACAAAACCTGTCTTTAAAAATCCAGTCAAAACTAGATACTCCAGCAGACAGTGAATCCAATCAGTTTTAGGAGATGCTTTTGAACATCTTTTCCCCACACAGATTTCTACCAAAATATAAAACTACAATGCTGAATGGCAATTATCAGGCAAAACATCTGTGCTATTGAGAACTGAAAGGCAACCCAGATGAGGTCAATGGGGCTATTTAGGGATAATTTAGGGCAGATGCCAGATGGCGTTCCCTGGGCATAACTAAGGTAGTACTTGTTACTAAGTGTACCTTCTTGCGCAGCTTAGGTTCCTCTCTAAGCTAACAGACATGGCCCATGATAACATCTTCTTTTTCATAAATCCCGACTGAGCAGACATGTCCTTTAATTTCTCCATGATTTTCTCCCATACTCGTGGAACTCCCATATGAGATGTTGGCTGTGCTTCTTTCAGTGTGTTGACCAAGCTGCCCTGTTAAAATAAGAGAATATATTGCAAACAGTCAGGATTGGTGTTACCGAGATTTTTTTCTTCCTAAGAGACTGAGTCTAACAGCACTTACATGTATAATATAATTTAAGCCAAAGGGATCAAGCCCATTATTTCAGCTGGAGCCCCAGGTGAACTAGAATAGTGCTTGACACAACTGTGTGTGTGTTGGGGGGCGCACAGTTGGCTTTACAGCTCCTTTCTGTTTCCCCAATTCTGACATACCTTTTCCCAATGCTGCTTATCTGGGACACCTTTACAGTCCCTCCTGTGTCAGGGGAATCTTCAAACCGCTGCCTTAAGAGAGTCTGAGTTCTGGCCATATTATTTTTTCATTTTGTAACTTTGTGTACAGAGACGATAAGAGAACCACTATTGTTATCAGTTACAAGAGTTCTCCTTTAGCTAACTTGATGAGGCCTGTGATTTTGGAGCTGGAGGACCAAAGTTCCAGGCATGGCTCAGGTTAGGGGAAAATGGGCCTAAGGGCACTGAGATCTTGGACCCACATATATCCCATTGGATTCACTTTTCCAGAATGGTTACACAGAACTTGCAATCATCTCCTTAAAACTAAAAGCTCTACTTAGTGCTTCTGCTGGTGAAAAAAATAACTTAAATGTAAAAATAAAGTACTACAGAGACCTTTAAAGCATCTGGTTCAGCAAAGTAAACTTGCTCTCCCCACTTGATTCCAGTCCAGAGGTCATATATCTGAGCAGCTATGTGACTGAGTGGGAGGTAACTGACTATAATCTCCTGTTGGATTTCTGCTGGTTGCATATCTCCTGCTCTGCTGGCATGCGCTGATGTCCAGGTTATCTGTTCACATAAATTACAAGATTTTAAATATCATTTTTGTTTTCTTTTCATACAAAGAAAGCAGCCTGTCCTGCTATATTAGTAAACTATGAAGCTGTCTGTATGGTACACATTCATTGTTAGATATTATTGCCTTTAACAATATGTAGATTGTCACTCATCTGTAAGGCCTATTTAGAGCAAATAAACTGCAAGGAATATAACAAGATGGTGGCAGTCTATTTTTCCCCTCTCCTGCACTGTGAACACAATTCCTGCCCCTCTACATGCACAATTGCTATTGCTGATATGATTAACCTCAGCAGAAGGCCAATGGACTGAATAGACAAGGGAACTGAACTACACCATCATAGAATCACAGAAATGTAGGCCTGGAAGGGACCTTGATATATCATCTAGTCCAGTGCCCTACACTGAGCCAGGACTAAGTACTATCTAGACCAGTGGTTCTCAACCTTTCTAATGCCGTGACCCCGCAAT